>CM040434.1:13897741-14430877 GCA_022702705.1 Papilionanthe hookeriana x Papilionanthe teres
CCCACTTCCCAAACAAACAAGTCTTCGACCTTATCTCTTATTTTAAGAAGTTCTTTCCAATTCATTGAATCCCCAGCTTTTGGCAGAACCTGAGAAGGATGTACACCTTTAAAACAGTATTTCTCATACAAGAATCTGGCCCATAAAGAATTCTGCATCCTGAATCTAATCCATTGTTTACAATGGAAAATAAAACTCATATGCTGAAAATTTCTAAAACCCAGTCCTCCACAGTCAAATGGTTTACAAATTTTATCCCAGTTAGATCAATGTATCTGCTTATGGCTACCTTCCCATAGAAATTTGTTAAACATAGTAGAAAGAAGACTTTAAGTAATTTTCTTTAATTTTACCATTTATAAAGTATAGATTGGAAAGGCTGAGAGAACATGCTTTAATAAAACAATCCTTCCACCATTATATAAGAAAGAGGTAGTCCAACTATTAATTTGGGAAGAAATTTTATCAACAATATCATAAAAATGTGCCATTTTCCTTTTACCTTTAATGAGAGGGAATCCCAAATATTTAAGAGGGTATTGAGCCTCTTTAAATCTAGTATAATCAATTATCCAGTTTTTCATATCACCATGCATCTTACTACTAGGCATAAAATAACATTTGGATTTATTAATGCTCATTTCATAAATAGATTCAAACTACTGCAATGTTTTCATAAATTTTTTTACCGCATTTTTACTGCCATTAGAAAAGGCTATTGCATCATCTGCATAGGCTAAATGGCTGATCACACAATCAGATCTATGCTGGAATCTGATATAAGGATGCACTTGATGTAATTTATTAAGCATTTTGGATAAGGAGTCAAAAGCCAAAATGAAGATGGTAGGTGATAGGGAATCTCCTTGTTTAAGACCCCTTCCAGATTGGAAGAAACTATGAGTCTCTCCATTAATAAAAATACTATAGAAATTGTTACTCAACCATCTTTGAATTAAAACACAAAAAACCTGAGAAAACCCTCTTGCAGCTAGCACCTTCATAATAAATTCCCAACTAATTGTATCATATGCTTTGGCAAGATCCAGTTTGAAAATGACATTAATTCCTCTACAAGACCTATCAATATCAGTTAATAACTCTCGGGTAAGCAATACATTATCATTGATACACCTTCCTTTCACAAATGCAGACTAGTTATCATCAATCAATGAATTCAGTACAGGTTGCAGCCTAGAAACCATAATCTTACTAATAATCTTAGTAAAAGTATTAGAAAGACTAACTGGTCTATAATCCTGCCAAACACTTCTTTTCTTATCTTTTGGAATCAAGATAATAGTAGTTTAAGTAAAATATTTTGGAATTTGATCACTAGCAAAAAAACTTTTAACAGCCTCAGTTACTGAATTTTTTAAAATCTTTCAATTCGTTATATAAAAATCAGAGGTAAAACCATCAGAACCAGCAGTTGTATTATTGTCAATAGATGTCAAAGCCTCATAAATCTCCTTATCATCAGGAATAGAAGAGAACTCCATGTTACCACCACTAATCATACCATTGTCAATAAATAATTCAGCAAGATTCTGAAAACAGTCAGAATCACAATTTTGAGCAGAAAATAAATTTTGAAAATGCACCACAACACTATCAACAATCTCCTTATAATTAGTGAGCCAATTATTGATCTTATATATTTAATAATAGAATGAAAGAACCTAGAATTTCTTTCTCCATGAATAAACCAATTAGTCACATCCTTCTGTATCAAGAAATCTTCCTCTTGTGCAATGGCAGAATTAAGATTATCATATGCTTCAATAATCAGATCTTCAGTAATAATTCCATCATCCAATTTCATCTCCTTTTGATTCACCAGAACTTCTGCTTGTTTGACTACAAGATGGACATTACCAAAAGTCTGAAAATTCCAGTCTTTCAGAATTTTAGCCATCTTATTTTGCAATAACCATAATTGACCATAGGTTTACCCACAAAACTATCGGATAATGCCAACTCTCCTCAATAATAGATTTATAAGAAGGATGAGAAGACCAAACATTAAGATATCTAAATACATTAGATTTAGGCTTATGAGTAAAAGCAAACTTCAACAATAAAGGATTATGATCAGATCCGATTCTAGAAAGATGAATAACTTTAGAAATAGAAAATAAATCAAACCATTGCTGGTTCATCAGGAACCTATCCAATCTTTCGCAAATAGAATCCCTTCTCCATGTAAAAGAAGTTCCTTCAAAACCTAAATCAAATAGTTTTGCATCATGAATATTGGAAGAAAACTTTATCATCTTGTTAAAATCTGGATTTCTGCCACCCTTCTTTTCATTTGGACTTGCAATACAATTAAAATCTCCCCCCACAAGCCAACAATCATTCATATTAGCACTAATAGAAAGCAAGTTCTCCCATAACAATCTTCTGTCATCATTAGAAGTCCCAGCATATACAAAAGTGGCAAAACCTTTCAGCTGTTCAACTTCAAAAAAAATGTGCAGGAATTGAGCATCATCAATTAAAACATCAACTTTCATTTCTTTCCTAGAGAAAAGCCAAATTTTATTAGATCAATTGTTCTTGAAAACAAAACTAGGAAACTTTTGAGTAAATCTACTCAAATTATTGACTACTAAAGGCTCTAAAAGGACAAAAGCCCAAAACTTTTTAATCCTGTTTAAATTGATAACCCTATTAAGGGAGCCAGGATTAGCAACTCCGCTAATATTCCAACACAAAAAGTTAATCATGAGCAGCTTGCTTTCCTACTCTAGTCAGCCTAGAGAGGAAGTTAGCCTTTTGCAACTTTGGAGATCCATCAGGTAAGATGATATTGTCCTCATTGAGATGCCTCATTTCCAAATTTTTCTTCTTCTTATGCTTTTGCACCAACCAATCTTCTTCCATCTCATTTCTAACTAAATTTAACACATCTTCATTAGCATTACCACTTCTAGAGGGTTGAAAAGCAGGATACTCAATACTAGATGGAACCACTTCAGCAACAGGAGGAATACTCAAATCATAACTTATAAGAGTTATGCCATCAGATTCAGAAATAGCAGCAACAACATTTAACTTTACAATAAGATTTTCAAGGACTTCCAAATTGTTTAATTCCTTGTTAATAATATCAATATCAGTATCAATAACCTTTTTCCCCTAAGAAATATGAACCTCAGCAGGCATTTCATTATGAATCTGGACTTCATCAAGATCAACAACAGAATTATCAACAGAAGAAATATTTATTACTGGAATATGTATTGCTTGAATCCTCTCATCATCACTTGGAGCCTTAGAATCTTCAACAATTGCTTTAGGCCTATGAATATTTCCCCCTTCTAAACTCAAATCAGGATGAAGTCTATAACATTTATCTTGATTATGCCCAAACATCCTACAATGATGACAAAAAAAAGGGCCTTTGTTCCATTATAATGGACTGTCAATAGCCATTATGAGTTGTTCCCATTGATACCTCATTCATATCGGGGAGAGTCACATCCCTTTCACCTAAAATTCTAGCAGCAGATGGTCTTGTAAGATGAAAAGTGGGAAGATCAATCTTTAGAGGTCTTCCCAAAACAATTCCAATATAATATAAAATCTGATGGTTAAAAAATTGCAATTTAAGTCCTGATAACTTAAACCATATGTGAGCAATCGGAGTTTCTTGTTCAGGGTTGAAGTCTTGTGACCATTTGAGAATCTTCATGCTTCTATTCTCAATTGTAACCATCTTCTTAGAAAATATCAATGCATAATCTTCCTCCTTACTCAGTCGGATCAAAACATGCCTTCCATCCAACCATCCAATGTTCCATGAACCCACAAGTTTAACACCTTCAAAGAACTTTCTTATACTTTCCATTTTCGGATTACCCATCTGGAATTTACCAATAAGAGTAAATTTATGAGTCTCAGCAAGAAAAGAAAGTTCATTTTCCAATAAAATTAAGGCTGGTTTCCCTCCTTTCTTCATAATTTTCTTGATTAAAGCACAACTACCTTTTCCCTCAGCCGAATCATGATAACACTGTGGAAACACTAGATTATCAGAAGATCCCTCTAAGGATTTACCAACCACTTCCACAAAAGATTTTCCAACGGTAATCTCACTTGAATTTTTAGAATTATCCATAACAGCCAAAATAAGAATAATTAAGAAACCCATGAATCAGCGAATAACCAAAGAGGAATGTAAAGAAGAGAAGTTAAGAGGATTATCTTTCAAATCTTAACACCAATATCAAGAACCGTTTCAAACTTCAAGCAGATGAAGATTTAAAACATAGAACAAAGAAGCCTTCATGAAAATCAGAAAAAATAACAACTAGAAGATAATTCAAAGATGAAAAACTAATAGAACTAGTCTTCTAATCTTAACAATGCAGCAAGGAAATCCTTCAAATTATCAAGAACAGAAGAAGAATTTGAAAATCTCACCAAGAAGTCTCCATCATACATACATACATATATAGATATACATACATACATATATATATATATATATATATATATATATATATATATATATATATATATATATATATATATATATATATATATATACATATATATATATATACATATATATATATATATATATATATATATATATATATATATATATATATATATATATACATACATATATATGTATATGTACATACATACATGTATATGTACATATATATATACATACATACATACATACATACATATATATATATACCTACATACATACATACATACATACATAGATACTATATATACCTACATACATATATATATACCTACATAAATACATACATACATACATAAATACATATATATATATATATATATATATATATATATATATATATCCTACCTATATATATATATATATGATCTATATATAGATATATGTATGTATGTATGTATGTATGTATATATGTATATATGTATGTATGTATGTATGTATATATATATATATATACACACACACACACACACATACACACACACACACACACACACACACACACACACATATATATATATATATATATATATACGTATGTGTGTGTAATACATATATGTATCACACACATAGTGTATTATATGGTACGCATATATGTACATATATGTGTGTGTGTACATATATGTATTACACACACACACACATACGTATATATATATATATATATATATATATATATATATATATATATATATATATATATATATATATATATATATATATATATGTATGTATATATATACACACACACACACACAAATATATCTGCAGTAGCATCGCCGCTCGTCTGCTCGCGCCATTCTGTCGCGCTTCTCGACTAGCGTTGACGTCTGCTCGCGACGTTCGGTCTTTCCCCTGTAAGTCGCCACTCGTCTACTAGCAGATTTGCCTTCTGCTTGCTACGCTCGATCCCTGCGTCTCTCTCTGTTGTTCGGTGTCTCCCGTGCCTGCGGGTTTCTTTGTGAAGTCCGTGCAATCCTTCAACAACGAGTCTTGCGCACCGACTTTGTGCAGTCTCGGATATGGCTTCGGGTCAATCTTACGCCACTGCCCTCACCGGCGATAAGCCCGACAACATTTATGCACGTTCCAACATGTTCCCGCAAAGATTTCACAATGCATTCACGCAAGGTGTTGAAACAGGATTCCTCAAAAATGCATCCCATAAAGACGACAAACCTACCATCTTTCTTACTGAGGAAGAGATCTCCATTCTAGCTGCACCATGCCGTTTGTTCCTAGTAGGTAAATTCCTCTACGGTAACCCTAAACTTGAACTAATCCGTAAGGAATTTGAGCAGATGAAGCTAAATGGAAACTGGAAGATTGGAAGACTGGATGGTCGACACGTTCTCATCCAACTGACGGATGATGGAGATTATACCCAAGTGTTTGATGAAGAACACTTCGCATTGACAATCGGGAGATGAAAGTGCTGAAATGGATGGTGGATTTCGATCATCGCACTGAACCTCCCATCATCCCCATCTGGTGGTGCTTCCCAGATCTGCGGGTACACCTCTACGATCAAGAGCTTCTATTTACCTTCGCAAAGGTCTATGGCACACCACATCAAACCGACCCGCCTACAAAACATTTGACTCGGCCTTCTGAGGCTAGAATACTGATAGAACGGGACATCACGCTACCTTTTCCGAGAGAGTTCTAGATTGGCACACAACATCAAGGATTCTGACAACCAGAAAAATTTGAATAGGTACCTCTCTACTGTACCCACTGTCGTATGTTTGGACACTCCCCCAATCAGTGTTACCATTTGCATCCGAACCTCAAACCTCCACATGCAAATACTACTAGACCGCACATTTCTGCGTTGGACGTCCCGCTTCCCTCCCCACCAGAGATACCCACTACTGTTGCAGAACAGGTTCAGATGGCTCAACCTGTGGAGGAGCATCAGGCAGTTCCCATCGATAGACAGGATGAGGTCATCGCTCTACCTTTTTCTACTGGAGTAGCTACACTTCCATATCAGTTACCCACTACTACAGAGGGAGAGCAGACTCCCCATCATGACATGACTGAAGATAGGGAAGAAACTAACACTCATATAATGTTGACAGAAAAGGTGCATACGACTACTCAGGTAGAGCTACTGCTTAGCTTGGTTGTTCAACCTGATCATAGGATAGGACAGTCTCAAGCAGTGGAACCCATCACAGCTACAGCCTTTCCCAATTCAACTCAGACTGTCAGGTCTTCTGAAGAAGAATGACAAGTGTATACCTCACTAAGGAAGAAGAAAGCGGGGGCCCTGTCCCTCTTAGAAACATTATGGATGATATTTTGGTTTCCCCTGGCAATGGGGAAGCTCTTCAGGATGCGATTTCTAGATGCGCTTTCATATCTAGGGGCAGGGGGAAGCTTTGGCAACCTTGTCCTCTTTAGTTGCTAATTTTCTTTTGTTGTATTTTTTGTATCGCTCTGTTTGAGCTTTATTATACCTTTTAGTTTTATGAGGTGAGCTCAATATTTTTGGGCCCTCTCATACTACTTGTTTTGTACCCCTCTTTTAATTCAATGCAATAGGCCTACGACCTTTTCTTTTAAAAAATATATATATGTGTGTATATATATACATATATGTATATCTATATATATACATATATACACGTGTGTATATACATACATATATATGTATATATACATATATACACATGTGTATATACATACATACATACATACATACATACATACATATATATATATATATATATATATATATATATATATATTCCAAAATTTTCTCACTACTAAAATAACTCTACTTTTTGTGAAAATAAAAAGTTAAATTATATAATGCACACCATTAATTTATTAGATCATGTTCAGATTAAATTATGGGTCTGCCTATGTGATGAATCAGTAGATTCGGGTATGATAACCCAATCAAAAAGATAGGCCACTCAGTTCGGTTAGATGACTTAATCAAGTAGATCGATAGGTCAACTTGGCGACTTATCCAAAGCATACTCAAAAGGCAAGTTCTTCCCCACAAAGTCAAATTTACTTTATCTATACATATAAGTATCGAACACACAAGTTACATTATCGGCTTTTTCGCTTAGTGATTTATTTGGTGCCATATACATTTTACTTTTTATTTCTTAAGCAGCATTATATGTAGCACAATTAGATCCAGCTTAATCTATAAATAGAGGTGACCAACATAAAGTATGCCTTCACAGAGAATTATTCCAAAAGAGCTTCCCAAAAGTGCTAATACCATTAAAATCATTCCATTAAGTGCAATAAAATCTATGAAGAATTTTCTCTCTTCCCTTTTTAGGTTTTTATTTCGGTTTTTTTCTTTTTTTAATATATCTTTTCCTTAGGTGGCATAATCCATAACACGAAAAGATACAATATCATTTTGGTGCAATGGGCATATGTTAAGTACATGTGGAGCTATTTATCAAAGAACCAATTCATTGAGACCATTAAATGAACTTGGATGCACTTCATTATGCAGCAAATGAATGATCTAAAAGAGCAAATGATGATGATGAACAAGAAAACCTTGGAGAATGTGCTGCTAGGAGCATCATACCAACAACCATCTAAATTTCAAAAGTTACTGGTATATAAAAGAAGAGATCTAACATCTAGAATAAGAACTCTGTTTCCCACTTTGGCAAAAGAATAGGAGTAATACAACCCCTAACAACACAAACTCTTCTCTTTTTGAATATGGAGAAAGGGAAGAGAGGAAATACATATAAGATATGCTAGTTGAAGAATGGATTCATTAGGGAGATTGACAAGGCAAAGGAACTAGAGAAATTCCAAATTTAGCTTTGGAACCTTATAGAGGTATATCCAATTTTTATGATCATATGGCGCATTTAAGTCATTGTTATATCTTCATTGAATTAATGATGTGATTGGTGACATCCGGAGCTATGTCGGAGATTTTCTCGGTGTCGATGTCGATGTCGATGTCATTATTTTGGAGTCGCCACTCTATTTATCTATATTATTGCCCCAATCTTTAAGAAATCTTATTACTTTTGGATCATTTAAAGGATCCTTAGATATAAGAAATTTTAAGAAAGTAAAGGGCTAATGTAATAGAAAATAGTAGAATAATAAATGTTATTGATAATCCTTATAAAAGGAGATTGTAGAATGTCTTATTCTAGAAATTTTATATAAGGACGATTGTCGGCATTCGGAGCCGTGTCGGAGATTTTCTCAGTGTCGATATCGATGTCATTTTTTTGGAGTCACCACCCTGTTTTTCTATATTATTGCCCTAATCTTCAGTAAATCTTATTTCTTTAGAATCTGTAAAAAGATCCTTAGATAATAAGAAATTTGAAGAAAATAAGAGCTAATAAGATAGAAAACAGTAGAAAAAGAGATGTCGGCGATAATCCCTATAAAAGAAAATTCTATAATATCTTATCCTAGAAATTCTATATAAGGATAATGAAGTTTTGATAACCAGAGATTTCTAGATATAGTATCTATCCTGAGTTCTTTAAATTTTTTATAGAAGGAAGCTCCTATAGTTAATTACATCTTAGACAATTATAATTGTCTACGAAAACTTCTGATTAATGTTAATCACTTAGTTTCTAAGAAGTTTCAAGGAAAGAAACATCAACATTCAATCAAAAGGGTAATATGTTGTACTATCCTAAAAGTTGATTTTGACAGTTTTTGTTTTGTTTTGTTGTCTGTCATTTTTAATTGTTTTATCAATGTCATTATTTTATTGTCTTGTAATTTGTTATTTGTTCTGGTAGCTATCCTAAAAGTTTTAGTTTTGTTTTATCTTGGTTTTGTCATTTTAATGTTGTTTGTTTTGTTTTGTTTTGTTGATGTTGTTTTGATTTTGTTTTGTTTTGTTATCGTTTGTCCCGTCTTCAGAATGTCATCCTGCAAAACAGAGTTAGCACAACCTATAACAAGCAAAGAAAATCTAAAACGAAATTAATGTCATCGTTTCGTCTTAATTGTCCTGCAAAATAGAGTTAGCATACCCTATAATATGCAAAGAAAATCTAACGCTTATTCTTAACCTGTAAGAAAAAGAGTGTTAGTTGAATGTAGATTAAACTTAGGTTATATTTCGATTAAGTTTAATGTTGATTAGGCTTAAAATCTAACAAAAAGTTAGATTTTAATATTTTAGATTTAATGTCTTTTGAATCTAAAAATGTTAAGTCTAATGTTGATTAGACTTAAAATCTCAAAAGTTTAGATTTTAATATTTTAGATTCGATGTTGTTTGAAAATGTTACATTTAATGACAATTAAACTTAAAATCTAACAAGAAGTTAGATTTTATTATTTTAGTTTCGATATTATTGGAATCTAAAAGTTTTAAATTGATTAAAAATCTGATAATTAGATTCAACGTAATTTGAATCTAATATTTATGGTTTAATTATTTGGTTAAGTTCAATATGCGTCAAACCTAATGTTGATGTCAAATTGGGTTCAATTTGAGTCAAAACTAAAATTTATGTTGAGCTTGATTTAGGTTTAAGTTAGGTTCAACCTAAGGTTTAGGCTTGACTTAAGTTCAATTTGTGTTGAAATTAAGTTAGGTTTGTCTTGGTTTTAATTTGGATTTAACTTAATTTTATGTCATGTTAAGTCATAAGCTTAAGTTTGACTTAAGTCCAATGTTGGTTGAACTTAAGTTAAGTTAGAGTCGACATAGATTCATGTTATGTTGAATCTGAGTTAGTGTCGGCATTCGTAGCCGTGTCAGAGATTTTCTCGGTGTCGATATCGATGTCGATTTGGAGTCGCCACTCTGTTTATCTATAATGTTGCCCTAATCTTCAATAATTCTCATTTCTTTGGATCCTGTAAAAGGATCCTTAGATAATAAGAAATTTGAAGAAAATAAGGTCTAATAAGATAGAAAACAGTAGAAAAAGAGATGTCGGTGATAATCCTTATAAGAGAAGATTTTAGAATGTCTTATCCAAGAAGTTCTACATAAGGATAATGAGATTTTGGTAACCAGAGATTTTTGGATGGAATATCTATTCTGAGTTCTTTAAATCTTCTATAGCGGCAAGCTCCTATAGTTAATTACATCTTAGACTATTATAATTGTCTAAGAAAACTTCTAATTAATGTTAATCACTTGTTTTCTAAGAAGTTTCAAGGAAAGAAACGTCAACGTTCAATTCTAAAGGCAATATGCGGTACTACCCTAAAAGTTTGATTTGGTCAATTTTCAATTTTGTTTTGTTGTTTGTTATTTTTAATTATTCTGTCAATGTCATTATGTTATTTTTGTTTCGTTTTATTTTTATGTTTGTCGTTTTATTGTCGTTTTTGTTTTTTTTGGTGGTTATCCTAAAAGTTTTAGGTTTTGTGACTATCCTAAAAATTCTAGGTTTTATTTTGCCTTGGTCTTGTCATTTTAATGTTGTTTGTTTTGTTTTGTTTTGTCAATGTCGTTATTTCGATGTCGTTATAATTATTTTTCTTTATTTTGTTGTCATTTGTCCCGTCTTCGAAATGTCGTCCTGCTATATAGTGTTTGTACACTCTATAACATGCAAAGAAAATCTAAAATGAATTTTAATGTCGTTATTTCGTCTTGATCGTCCTGCAAAATAGAGGTAGCACGCCCTATAATATGTAAAGACTTATAAGAGAAAAAGAGTGTTAGTTGAAGTTAAGAAAATGTAGATTAAAGTTAAGTTATATTTCAATGTCATTTTAAGTTTAATGTTGATTAGACTTAAATTCTAACAAAAAGTTAGATTTTAATATTTTAGATTCAATGTTGTTTAAATCTAAAAATATTAAGTCAATTAGAACTCTGATAATTAGATTCCATGTCATTTGAATCTAATATTTTTGTTTTCATCATGCTGGTTATCTTAGGTTTAATTTAGATCAAACCTAAGTTAAGTTAGGTTCAATAAAGGTTGAACCTAGAATTAGGTTTAAGTTATGTTAAACCTATGATTAGATTTGATTCAAGTCCAATATGGGTTAGACTTATGTTGAGGTTGACTTAGATTCATGTCGAGTTGAATCTAAGTTAGATTTAGGTCTAATATGGGCTAGACTTAAATTGAGGTTGACTTAGATTCATGTCGAGTTGAATCTAAGTTAGATTTAAATCTAATATGGGTTAAATTTAGTTTTATCTAACTTAGATTCATGTCATGTTAGGTTTTGACTTAAATCCAATATGGGTTAGACTTAAGTTAGGTTTGGTTAACTTATATTCATGTTGGTTTTGACTTAGATCCAATATGGGTTGGACTTAAGTTAAGTTTGGTTAACTTAGATTCATGTCATGTTGAATCTAAGTTAGGTTTGACTTTAAGTTTGGTTACCCTAGATTCATGTCATGTTGAATCTAATTTAGGTTTGAAATAAATCCAATATGGGTTGGACTTAAGTTAAGTTTGGTTAACTCAAATTCATGTCATGTTGAACCTAAGTTAGGTTTGACTTTAAGTTTGGTTAACTTAGATTCATGTCATGTTGAATCTAAATTAGGTTTGACTTAAATCCAATATGGAATGGACTTAAGTTAAGTTTGATTAACTTAGATTCATGTTGAATCTAAGTTAGGTTTGAATTAAATCCAATATGGGTTGGACTTAAGTTAATTTTGGTTAACTTAGATTCATGTCATGTTGAACTTAAGTTAGATTTGACTTTAAGTTTGGTTAACTTAAATTCATGTCATGTTGAATCTAATTTAGGTTTGAAATAATCCAATATGGGTTGGACTTAAGTTAAGTTTGGTTAACTTAGATTCATGTTTAATCTAAGTTAGGTTTAACTTAAATCCAATATAGGTTAAACTTAACTTTTTGGTTAACTTAGATTCATGTCATGTTGAATCTAAGTTAGGTTTAACTTAAATCCAATATGGTGGACATAAGTTAAGTTTGGTTAACTTAGATTCATGTTGAATCTAAGATAGGTTTGACTGACTTAATTAAGGTTTAAGTTTGATTAAACCTTAGTTGGTTAAGATTTAATAGTTTAACTAAGTCTAATGTAATAGACATAATTATGGTTTAAGTTTGATTAAACCTTAGTTTGTTAAGGATTAATAGTTTAATTAAATCTAATGTGATAGATTTAATTATTATTTAGGTTTAATTAAACCTTAATTGGTTAAGGTTTAATTGTTTAATCAAGTTTAATGTGTTAGACCTAATTAGGGTTTAGTTTTGCTTAAACCTTAGTTAGTTAAGGTCTAAAAGTCTAATGTGTTAGACTTAATTAGGGTTTAGGTTTGATTAAACCTTAATTGGTTAAGGTTTAATAGTTTAATTAAGTTTAATGTGTATTAGGTTTAGGTTTGATTAAACCTTAATTGGTTAAGGTTTAATATTTTAATTAAGTCTAATGTGTTAGACTTAATTAGGGTTTAGATTTGATTAAACTTTAATTGGTTAAGGTTTAATAGTATAATTAAGTATAATGTGATAGACTTAATTAGAATTTAGGTTTGATTAAAACTTAATTGGTTAAGGTTTAATAGTTTAATTAAGTCTAATGTGATAGACTTAATTAGGGTTTACGTTTGATTAAACCTTAATTGGTTAAGGTTTAATAGTTTAATTAAATGTTAATGTATTAGACTTAATTATGGTTTAAGTTTAACATAACCTTAGTTGGTTAAAGTTTAATAGATTAATTAAGTATAATGTGATAGACTTAATTGTGGTTTAAGTTTAATTAAACCTTAATTGGTTAAGGTTTAATAGTTTAATTAAGTCTAATTTGTTAGACCTAATTAGGGTTTAGTTTTGATTAAACCTTAGTTAGTTAAGGCTGAAGTGTATTAATTATGTCTAATGTGTAAGACTTAATTAGGGTTTAAGTTTGATTAAACCTTAATTTGTTCAGGTTTAATAGTTTAATTAAGTCTAATGTGTTAGACTTAATTAGGGTTTAGGTTTGGTTAATATTTAATAGTTTAATTAAGTCTAACGTGTTAGAATTAATTAAGGTTTAAGTTTGATTAAACTTAATTGGTTAAGTTTTAATAGTTTAATTTAGTCTTTATTTGTTAGGCTTAATTATGGTATAAGTTTAATTAAACCTTAGTTGGTTAAGGTTTAATAGTTTAATTACGTCTAATGTGATAGACTTAATTATGGTTTAAGTTTAATTAAACCATAATTGGTTAAGGTTTAATAGTTTAATTAAGTCGTAATGTGTTAGAATTAATTAGGGTTTAAGTTTAATTAAACCTTAATTGGTTAAGGTTTAATAGTATAATTAAGTCTAAATGTGTTAGACTTAATTATGGTTTAAGTTTAATTAAACCTTAGTTGGTTAACATTTAATAGTTAATTAAGTCTAATGAGATAGACTTAATTATTGTTTAAGTTTAATTAGACCTTAATTGGTTAAGGTTTAATAGTTTAATTAAGTCTAATGTGTTAGACCTATTAGTTTTGATTAAACTTTAGTTAGTTAAGGTTTAAGAGTTTAATTAAGTCTAATGTGTTAGACTTAATTAGGGTTTAGGTTTGATTAAACCTTAATTGGTTAAGATTTAATAGTTTAATTAAGTCTAATGTGTTAGTCTTAATTAGGGTTTAGGTTTGATTAAACCTTAATTGATTACGGTTTAATAGTTTAATTAAGTTTAATGTGTTAGACTTAATTAGGGTTTAAGTTCGATTAAACCTTAATTGGTTAAAGTTTAATAGTTTAATTAAGTCTAATGTGTTAAACTTAATTAGGTTTTAAGTTTGATTAAACCTTAATTGGTTAAGGTTTAATAGTTTAATTAAGTCTTAATGTGTTAGACTTAATTGTGGTTAAGTTTAATTAAACCTTAGTTCGTTAAGGTTTAATAGTTTAATTAAGTATAATGTGAAAGACTTAATTATTATTTAAGTTTAATTAAACCTTAATTGGTTATGGTTTAATAGTTTAATTAAGTCTAATGCGTTAGATTTAATTAGGTTTTAAGTTTGATTAAATCTTAATTGGTTAAGGTTTAATAGTTTAATTATGTCTTAATGTGTTAGACTTAATTATGTTTTATGTTTAATTAAACCTTAATTGGTTAAGGTTTAATAGTTTAATTAAGTCTAATGTGATAGACTTAATTAGGGTTTAGGTTTGATTAAACCTTAATTGGTTAAGGTTTAATAGTTTAATTAAGTCTAATGTGATAGACTTAATTAGAATTTAGGTTTGATTAAACCTTAATTGGTTAAGGTTTAATAGTTTAATTAAGTCTAATGTGATAGACTTAATAAGGGTTTAGGTTTGATTAAACCTTAATTGGTTAAGGTTTAATAGTTTAATTAAGTCTTAATGTGTTAGATTTAATTATGGTTTAGGTTTTATTAAACCTTTGTTGGTTAATGTTTAATAATTTAGTTAAGACTAATGTGATGGACTTAATTATGATTTAAGTTTAATTAAACCTTAATTGGGTAAGGTTTAATAGTTTAATTAAGTCTAATTTGTTAAACCTAATTAGGGTTTAGTTTGGATTAAACCTTAGTTAAGGTTAAGAGTTTAATTAAGTCTAATGTGTTAGACTTAATTAGGGTTTAGGTTTGATTAGACCATAATTGGTTAAGGTTTAATAGTTTAATTAAGTCTAATGTGTTAGAGTTAATTAGGGTTTAGGTTTGATTAAACCATAATTGGTTAAGGTTTAATAGTTTAATTAAGTCTAATGTGTTAGACTTAATTAGGGTTCAAGTTTGATTAAAACTTAATTGGTTAAGGTTTAATAGTTTAATTATGTCTAATGTGTTAAACTTAATTAGGGTTTGAGTTTGTTTAAACCTTAATTGTTAAGGTTTAATAATTTAATTAAGTCTTAATGTGTTAGACTTAATTATGGTTTAAGTTTAATTAAACCTTAATTGGTTAAGGTTTAATAGTTTAATTAAGTCCAATGTGATAGACTTAATTATGACTTAAGTTTAATTAAACCTTAATTGGTTAAGGTTTAATAGTTTAAATAGGTCTAATGTGTTAGACTTAATTAGGGTTTAAGTTTAATTGGTTTAAGGTTAATTAAATTAAATTAGGGTAAAGCTTAATTGATTTGTTAAACTTAATTAGAGTTAAGTCTAATTGGTTTAAGGTTAATTAAACCTAATTTGGGTAAGATTTAATTGATTAATTATACTTAATTAGGGTTTAGTCTAATTGGTTTAAGTTTAATTAAACCTAATTTCGGTAAGGTTTAATTGATTAATTAGACTTAATTAGGGTTAATTCTTATTGGTTTAAGGTTAATTAAACCTAATTTAGGTAAGGTTTAATTTATTAATAAGACTTAATTATGATTAAGTCTAATTGGTTTAAAGCTAATTAAACATAATTTGGGTAAGGTTTAATTGATTAATTAGACTTAATTAGTGTTAAATCTAATTGGTTTATGGTTTGATTAAGTCTAATTTAGTTAAGACTGTTGACCTCATTTTTGATGAGGTCTTCTCTTCTTCTCTTTAGTACTTAGGATCTAGCCTTAGGCTTTTCCTTTGACTATCCTAGAGGATTAGAATTGTGACCCACCACTTAGAAATTCAAACCACTTCCTAACTCCCTGCAAACCCCACAAACTTGATTGTAGACCCCTAATCACCTAGAGGGTTGAAATTAGATGTGGAGGTTTAAAGGATGAGTTCCTATAGGATTCTTTGGCCTTAGGACTGCCCTGGGTGGCCTGATTTGGTGAGGGGCTGACTTACACACACACTACACCTATACACTACACTTTCACACACCTCTTAAAACACACCCATACCCAATTTGACCTCCTGACTCATGCAGGTGGTTCACATGGATGGTCCTTAACCCCTAAGCCCTTGGCTAAGAGGGTTAGGAACAACATAGTGGATGCCTCAAATGAGTCCCTTCATGGCTCATGTGGACTTGATATGGCTTCATGGCTCAACAAAAATGATTTCATTTCACTTACATTCACCCAATCTTCAATTTTCCAAATTTTCAATTTTTGACCCCCGGAACCCTACACCCGCCTAACTTACCCAAAACCCTTGAAACCCCCCCAAAACTTGCAAAATCACTTAAATTTCCCAAAATTCTCCAAAATCAATCCTAAACATTGTCTCACCAATCAAATTGATCATCCATACCCAAAAATACCAAAATTCCAAAAATACCTCCCAATACCCTCCAAATACCCAAAATACCCCTCTTAGCCAAAAAATCCAAAAATTCAGAAAATTCCCAAAAAATTCCAGAAAATCCCAAATATTCCCAATTTCATTTTGTCCAACTACACCATGGGCCAATTTTGTCAATTTACCCCACTTTTATCAAAACCCCCAATTTGACCCATTTTAACCCAAAGTAAACCCAATGTCAAACTAAACCTACCCAATTGACCCAAATTCTGGTCCAATTCAATTCTAAACTTCAATTCAACATCCCCAACACCAATCTAGACCAAATCCAAGCCCAATTTGATTGGCATTGGGATCCAATTTCACTTTTGGCCTTAAAGCCCAATTTGGACCCATGACCCAAACTTAGCCCAAACTCACCCAATTCAACTCCAATTAACCCCAAATCTTTTCTAAACCTTCCTTAACATCCCCATAAACAAAAAACTAACATGATTTGCCCAAGATTTTGACCCAAACCCCACTCAAATTCAACCCAAAATCAAAAAGCCCAATTTTGGCCTAAACCCAAACCTAACCCAAATAGGCCCAAACCCCAAAATCAAAACCCAACCAAAGCCAAAACCTCTTTGAAACACTCCCATAAACATTTACCAACATTTATTTTACATCAATTTCAACCATAGCCCAACATTGGCCCAAGTTAGCCCAATTTGACCTACATTGGCCCATTTACCAAATAAACCCAAATTCAACCCAATTCAAACCCAAACCACCTTAAATCTATTTCAAATTACTCATGAAACATCCCTAAACCAAAACCAACAATTATTTGGCCCAACCCTTCACAAAAATTCTCATCCATGAACACATTCTTAAACTTAAAAGCCCACTTCCCTTCAACCTTCCTAAAAGCCCACTTCCATCAAATTCAAAAGCCCAAATTCATCCAAAGCCCACATGACACTTCCCCTCATCATCCATTTAATCAAAATCACCCCTAAGTTTCAAAATCATCAATTAAACAATTCCAAATCAAGCCCCATAACAATTTCCATTAAAATGCCAAAATCCATAATATCCCTTTTCATGAAATTGACCCAATCTTTTCCCAAGCTACATGGAGCCATGAAGCCACATGTAAGCCATTGGCAAGCCATGAGGATTTCTAAGTGGTCATTAGCCTTAAGCATGTTTCCCCTTAACCAAGATTTAATCTAAATATTCTTGGATAAGGACATCACCACCTTTTGACCAGCTAGCCTAACTGATTTTCTCAGCCCAAGGTCAGGCATGGGGAGGTGAACCCAACCAAACAAATGGGTTGACCAAACCTAGCCAAGTATAGCCTCCCCCATTCCATTTCAATCCAAACCCTTTACACATGGCAAGGCCCAATTGATCGCACAAGCCTCCATCCCGACCCACCCGACCTTGAAGGTGACTCGACCTTAGCCGGCCACCACCACAGCTCGCCGAAACCACTGGCCGAAAGCTCACATGTGAGCCCAAACTTGGAATTCTCACCTGCTGAGCTGCCCCATCTCCAGTGGCCATTGTAGCTGTTCTTATCTTGCCAAGAGCAGCTGATCCCAACCCTTGGCCATCCCTGTGAGGCTCTCCAGCCACCTCTATTTAAACTCGACCCCCTCGCGGCCATGGAAGAGAGTTGCACTAAACCTTGCCGAAACTCGCCAAAATTGTTCCAAACCCTACTCCATACTTAGAGCAGTTGATCCCAGGTGTCAATTTGCCATAATCCTCACCGACGTAATCCAATTTCTCAACCGAATTTTCACCTAAAACCGGGACACTTTGCCACAGTGAGCCAATCCTCGAAATTGATCGGTCCTACACCTTCACTGGACCAAGAGGAGAAGTTTCCCACTGAAAGCCCCATCTCCAGGCCACCCAGTTGCTCCAGCCTCCAAGCTTTGTGATCGGCTGTGGTCACTTTCATAGCTAGACAATTCACCAGGCCAAGGGACTTCATCTGGAGCTTACTTGGACCCAATCGAAGGTGATACAACTCTCAGATCGAAGCTTCACTTCTCTGAGCAAAGGTATGAACTCATTCTTCTTCCCGAGCTTACAGAGATTCTCCATTTCATTTGAATAAATTTCAATGCATGTTTACCGTATGGATGTGTTCGTCTCTTCAAGACGAATCCATAGAGCATAAGAACACGAAAATCCGTTGAGAATCGAGTGAGTTCTTAGGGTTAGAGTGTGGACGGTCACGGGATCGCACCAGCCGTAGACGATGACCGGAGCCGTTGGATCGCGCGTGTATCGAGCGGACGGTTCGGATTGCGCCGGACCGTGGAATGATACGTGAACCGTGGGTCCCGGGACGGCCGACTCGGATGGCGGCGCCCAATCACAGCGCGACACGTACCCCTTCGGAGCCGCCGAGGTCGACGCGGCGCCGCGTGGATAAGTAGGAAAATAGGGATTTTTCTTATTTATTAAATACCTGAACTTCAAAATGCATATCTTTGTGTAGAAAAATCACAAAAATAAAATAAAAATACCCTCTTGCTCAGTGAACAGAGGAGAATAATGTGGAAAAGAAATTAATTAATTTTGTCTAAGTACTTTATTTTTAATTAATTATTTACTCCCTGCATTGTTCTAATTCTCCATGCATTCATACAATTCACCATGGCATGAGACCATAGGGCTTTTGAAGCCTCTGAACTTGGGAACATTCCCTGAATTTTTCAAGGTCAGAGGCCATCTCTGTGAAAAGTTATTGATTTTTCAAATGCATGTGGCTGTTTTGAGTATTTTAATTCCAAAAATTAGCATGTTGTGAAATAAATTCTAGGAAAATTTGGTGATGTTCCTTATGACCAGAGAACCCTAGGAAAAATAGGACTTGAGTTAATTCACTCAAAACAACCCTAATTGGCTTAAACACCCAAAATAGACCCCTAATTAATTAGAGCTAACTATACATCAAATTGACTTGAAATCAATTCTCCACTGACCTTTAGGATCAGAGGAAACCACCACAAAAGTTTGAAGTCAATTGGACTTGGTTAGCCTTACTAAATGGGTTGATTAAGCCATTTAGTCATTTTAAACTTTAAAAATTCATAACTTTCAAAATACCTTTCAAAAATTCACCAAATTGGTTTTGGAGCCTCTCTGATATCAGGGGAATTTAAGAAAATTAAAATTTCAATTTTCTAAAAAAGTTAATTTTTTAGTATTATTTTAATATTTTAATAATTAAAAAATAATAAAAATCACAAAAATAATAAAATTCACCAAAATGTCATATTTTGAAATTTAATCACTTAGGAACAAACCCCATATTTTTCTCAGGTCTATTTAATGAGATATTAAATTTTAAAGCCCTAGGGTAATTTTAAAATTAAAAAAATGTATTTTCTAGCATTTTCACTAAAATAATTATAATAAATCAAAGAAAAATCAGAAAATTGTAAAATTTAGTTCTCTAGAATCCTTGATATCAGAGAGAATTTTAAAAATTATAAAATTCATTTTTCAACTTATATTCTATTTTTAAATTAATTAATACTCCAGAAATTAAAATAATTTTAATAAATAAAATATAATTCAAAAAATCACAAAAATTGGTCCAAGTGGTCCTCTAGTCATTAGGAATGTCCCATAATTTTCTTAAGGACAGAAACTTTCCCTTGGTCATATTATTAAATTTTCCTTGAAAATCCTTATTTTCCACCAAAAATAATTATATAAATAAATTAAATACAGAAAAATCACATTTTCTCCTCTAATGTCTTTATTGACATATGAGTGAAGTCACATAAAAATTGCAAATTCATTTGAGCTCAATTTAGTGAGTTATGGAATTATTAAGCTTGAAGGGCAAAATGGTAATTAAAATTTTAACCCTTAATTAAAACTTTAGGCTTAATAAAATGAAAAAGTAAAATATTTGATCTTAATTTGTTTTGGATGATTGAAATTTAAATAATTAAAGGGTAGGAACCTATTAAACAATTCAAAATAATTGAAATGAACTTTAATTAAAATAATTAATTAAATTTGGAAGAATAATAAATTTGGAATTATTAAAATAGGGATATTATTAGGAAGAGATTTGTTCTTTAATTTAAGAATCCCTAAATTAATCATCTCAATAATATTTAAGTCCTAATTAAAATGATAATCCAAATTTAAGATTTAAAATTCTAAAAAAAAAACTTAATAATTAAATCAAATTAAAGTTAAATTATTTAAATTAAAATCCTTTTAAAATTTCAATTAAATTAATACTTTAACAATTAAAATTAAATCATCTTTAAAACATAAAAAATAAAATATTAAATTAAAATTAAAAATAAAATTAAATTAAAAATTAAATTAAATTAAATTAAATTAAATTAAATTAAATTAAAACATATTAAATTAAATCAAATTAAATCAAATTAAATTAAATTAAATGAAATTAAATTAAATTAAATTAAATTAAATCATATTAAATTAAATTAAATTAAATTAAATTAAATTAAATTAAAACATATTAAATTAAATTAAATTAAATTAAATTAAAATAAAACCAAGTTAAAATTAAAATTAAATTAAATTAAATATATCAAATTAAATTAAAATTGAAACTAAACCAAATTAAATTAAATTAAAGTTAAATTAAATTGAATTAAAAATAACATCACCTAAGACATGAAGAACTCAAAAATAAATCTAAAATAACTTGAACACTATTCCAAACTTAAATCATCAATTTGAACTTAAATTTGAATCACAAATCATTAAATATCATTTTGCCCTTAGGAGCTTTTACTATTATAACTCCTAAACGGAGTATCAAATGAAATGTCATTTCACTCATAAGGGTATTCAAATGTCCTAAGTTCACCGAGCAAGACAACAAAACTTAAACTCTCGGACGATTAATTCATTTGTGTAATTAAATTCATTTGGACTTAAAACAATCCTAGAAATATTGAAAAGATGTTTAAGATTCGTCTTAAGCACTTCCTCAATATGATAGGATATTTATAAGAATAATTAAACTTAGTTGTTCTTTGATGAAGAAAATCGTCCTCAAACTAAAATACAAGAACCTAGACGTCATAGGAAATGACTAGCTATAGGATTAGGATTTTGGTAGAAAACCATAACCCTTCCCTTAGCTTTACCTAGGAAATTGCTATAAATGCTTAAATGCTCTAAATTGTATTTTAAGTGCAGCTTGGGATGACGGGAAGATCCTCCAGTGTACGCTTTTATTTTATTGCAATTTATCTTACTGCAATTCATTTACTCGTGTTGCACTTTACCTTTCTTGCATGATAAACAACTGTTGCATGAAAACCTACACCTTTAGGACAAAAACCAAAACTGAAACCCATAACTAAATTAAAAAGACACTACAAGATAAAATTCACCGCCACAACATTCAAAATATAAAACAACTCAAAATTTAATCACAAACGGAACAACAAAACTACAACTACAACTAAATTAAAACGTCTTGTTGGATGATCGGGAATACCTCGGATGATGTAACCTACGTGTTGCTAACGGGATTTCCACGGTCTAAATGAAAGTGTGGAACTCATTCAGTTGAGTTTAGCAAATTCATCTGGACTAAGTGAATCCGATAAAAATAACGATGCCGGAAGGATGGAACCGTGGGATCTTAACCGGTGTTGTTATAATCAACTTTAAGATTTGTCTTAACTAAAATATTAAAGACACATGGAAATTAAGACTTGCTCTAAAACCAAACACTTCTCTCATCTCCCGATTTATGACTTCTAAAACTAAACCTCTGCGACGACAAGGAGCTCGGAGCATGGTGGGCGACACGGCCATCGTCATCGACGAAAACCCGAGGCTACTTCGACAGAAACTATCTTAGAATTAAATAACCAAGCCATAGGACTTCGAGGTAGTTTGGTGCGGTGCAACATAAACCCTTAACTCTTCGTTAGGCATTTGCATGATCATGTCATGTAAATTAAGCCCTAATCGGTCTTAGGACTCCGAGGTAGTCGTCCGATACGACATAAACCCTGACATCTCCGAGGCTATTTGTATGATTTTATCATACAAACATAAGTCCTAATTAATTAAAATTGGCAAGATCAAAACATTAAATAAATATTAGGACTTTCCTAAATTCAAGCCAAATAATAGGATAGTCGGGAAATTACCGAAGTTCGCTTCGAATCTGTGATTTCTCCTACCTTTCTTCCCTTGAATTCCCAAAACAAAATGTTCCAAATTTGATCCATTCCCTATTGAAATTCCAAAATTCAATCCATTGAAAACTTAAACTTTGAAATTCCTGAGAGCAGAACTATTGATTATTATCGAGAGTTTTCTTAGGTGATTCCCGTCACTTAAGATGTAATTAACTATAGGGGCTTGCCCTTATAGGGAACTTTAAGAACCCAAGTAATATAAACCCTGCTTAATTCATTTATATTAAGCAGGGGAACTCGTCGGCTTATAAAATTGGTTCGCGGACCAAACGGATGTCACAAACCTTTCTAGTTTATTTAATCGAGCCCCATTATCAAGCAATGGTGTCTATTCTTCGGGATAGATACATGGTTTGAAGTGCGGCGCTCGTTCATATAAACTATTCGGGATGTGAGATCAGTTTGATTTCATATCTTAAAATTTTCAAATTTAAAATTATTTTCAAAATCAAATATTACTTTTCAAATTATTTAAATTAAACCTAAAAAATATGCCGATAAAGACTTATTAGTTTAATTAGGTATAGTGGGTTAGACCTAATTAGGGTTTGAGTTTATCCTAAGCCTAATGTAATGAAGGCTAAAAGAGAATTAACTAGGTTTAATGTATGCTTAAACCTAATTAGATTTTAATTTTGTGTTAACCCTATTTTAATTAAGGTTTAATAGGGTTAATTAGGGAAAATGTTGGATTAATCCTAATTATGCTCTGATTTGAGTCCATTTAATATTTGAACTCAATTTTGACCTAACTCATGGTGGCATGAGTTAGATGTAATGAGTTTTAAATTTTAAAGGCATTTTAGGGTTTTAAAATTTATAATTTTAACCATAATAAGAAAATTGTTATTTTAAATTTTTAAACAATTTTAAATTTTTAAAAGGTTAGAATCTGTCATTTTAGTGTTTAGATTTTTCCCTTTAAATCTCTAACTAATTTCCAATTTAATTTTCATATTTTCTGATTTTTAGTATTATTGTAAAAATAATTCCTAAATCTTATGAAAACTAGGAAATATTGTCCTAGGGAATTTTCTTAGCCTTGAAAAAATCAGAGATTGTTCCTAAGGACCTAAGATTAATCCCT
This sequence comes from Papilionanthe hookeriana x Papilionanthe teres, assembly GCA_022702705.1. NCBI lineage: Eukaryota > Viridiplantae > Streptophyta > Magnoliopsida > Asparagales > Orchidaceae > Papilionanthe > Papilionanthe hookeriana x Papilionanthe teres. Next base: position 13,921,667 of record CM040434.1, read on the forward strand.
CAAATTTTCAAAATTTTCCAACTTATAAAGAATTTTTAATAGTTAAAATACTCCAGAGAGTATTTAATTAATTAAAAATCAAATATAAATAAAAAAATTTAATATTTTAATTCCACATTGTTCTCCTCACTGTCCTGAGTTCAAAGGTATTTTTGTCATATTTTTGTGATTTTTCTATATCAAGATATGAACTTTTGATTAGATTAAGGATAATCTGTATTTATTAAATCCTTAAACTAATCCAAAATAACCCTGCGGTGCCACGTGTCCTTAGAGAGATCGAAACACGGTTGATCCGTTGTGGGGATTCAAACAGCGGATCAGAGGAGATTTAATCAGGGCCATCCGTTCTTTAAACACGGGATCAGACGACTCTCGTTCATCTCCTTCCTCCTGTCTCAACCAGAACACTGTCTATGTTCTATACATAAGATCTCACTCAATTCTTGATGGATTTAAGTGATTCTTGTTTCTATAGCTTCATCTGAAGGAGATGAAGACATCAGTACGGTTATGTTAAGGTTTTGAAGTTGTTTGTTTCACAAAGTGCAAACCCGAATGCCTTTAATGTCAACAGTCCATACCTTGGCCTCAGTGGCTTTTGGCTCGATTTGAGTGTCTCTTGAGCTTCATCTTGACCTTAGAAAGCTTAGCCCTAACCCAATTTAAAGTTAAATCAGGTTTAGGTTAGAGTTTAATCTCAAGGTGGCTCGGCTTGAGGGAAGAAGGTCAAAAACTAGGTTAGAGCCTATGGGGATGTCCAATTTCGATTGGGCTCATCATCGTAGGGGTCTGTGATGGTGTGAGAGTAATCAATTTAGAATTTTCTGGTGTTTGATTTCATCGTAGGGCTCATTGAGTGGTTTATAAGGCGTAAAAGATAACTCTTAAGGTGGTTGGCCACCTCATCTTTAAGGAAAGGATGAGTTAAGCTTTGAAATGGGGGGAGAATGCCACTTCATTTCCTTCATCATGATGCTTCCATAATGACTTTTAACCATGGTTAAATGGTATGTCATGAGTCATTAATGGTTTGAGTTATTTTTAATGGGTCATATGGGTTGTGTCTAATCCATATGAGGTCACTCGTTATATCATTAATCAGTTTGGAATTTTGAAAACCATTCATTATGTCATAAATGGTATCAAATATCAAATTTCATTTTCATGGCTTTTTAATAGTATTTCCATTTTTAATTAATTATGTAATTAATAAAAAATATTACAAATTATATTATTAGACAATAAATTAATAAAAATAATTTTGGGATTAATTATTTGATTAATTTTTATCATTTTTGGTTCAAAATTGGGTATTTTGACCAAATTTGATAAATGTTGACTAGGGTTAACTAATGTTGACCCACGTTGACCCAAGTTGACCAATTCTAGTCCAAGGCGTTCCAATGTGACCCACCCAACCTTGTCATTGTTGGTTTGGTCATAAAGTCCATAGGTTTTGTTAACAAGTGTTTGATTTAGTCATGTTGACCAATTTTAGGGTTTAAGTCAACCTAAATGTCAATGTTGTGACTTTTGGATTAGATTTTGGTCACTTTGATCAATGTCAAGTTGATCATGTCAATGTCTATCTTTGATGTCATTTTTGTAGTCAAAGGACATGGGTTAGCCATTTTGACCAATTTTGACCCTTTTAGGTCAAAAGTTGACTAATGGGGCTAGGGTGGCTGTCATTGTGTCATGTGTGGATTGTTTTGATCAGATTTCAATTACTCATGTCAAATAATGACCAATAAGACCAATGCAATAATCTTTAGGTCATGGTTTGACCATTTTAACCTATTTTGTTCTTTTAGGTCATGAGGTGACCAATCAGGTGAATGTGGTAGTCTTTAGGTATTGGGTTGATGATTTTGGCCAATTTTGACTTTTTAGGTTAAAAGTTGACCCTTTGGGTCAGTAGAATGGTCATTGAATCAGAAATTGACTATTTTGACCAAAATTGAGTTTTTGGTCAATGGTTGATTTATTGGTCAATGGGTAGGTCATTGGGTTAGAAATTGATTATTTTGAACAAAATTGACTTTTTAGTTCAACGGTTGACCTATTGGGTCAATGGGTTGGTCATTGGGCCAGAAATTGACTATTTTGACCAAAATTGACTTTTTAGGTCAAATGTTGATCTACTGGGTCAATGGGTTGGTCATGGGGTCAGAAAATTGACTATTTTGATTAAATTGACTTTTTAGGTCAAAGGTTGACCTACTGGGTCAATGGGTTGATCATTTGGTTAGAAATTGACTATTTTGACCAAAATTGACTTTTCAAGTCAAAGGTTAACTTACTGGGTTAATAATTGATCAGATCAAGATTCATCATTACTGATTTGATCAATTTAAGATGTCATTAAAATTTCGGTTAAAAAGGATTTAATGGGTTTTACCCTAGTCATTAGGGTTTAGTGTCCATCAGTGAGATTTAGGAAGTCAATATTGGTATATTTCCTATCCAATGCTGACTTTGAAATGATCCTCACAAAAGTGAGGTCAACAGTTATATTTGACTTAAGTCCATAATGGGTTAGACTTAAGTTAGGTTTTAGTTAACTTAGATTCATGTCATGTTGAACCTAAGTTAGGTTTGGCTTAAGTCCAATATGGATTGTATTTAAGTTAGGTTTAGGTTTAGGTCTAGGTATAATTAAGCTTTAGTTGGTTAAGGTTTAATAGTTTAATTAAGTCTAATGTATCAGACCTAATTAGAGTTTAACTTTGATTAAACCTTAGTTAGTTAAGGTTTAATAGTTTAATTAAGTCTAATGTGTAAAACCTAATTAGGGTTTAAGTTTGATTAAACCTTAGTTGGTTAAGGTTTAATAGTTTAATTAAGTTTAATGTGTTAGACTTAGTTAGGGTTTAATTTGATTAAACCTTAGTTGGTTAAGGTTTAATAGTTTAATTAAGTCCAATGTGTTAGACCTAATTAGGGTTTAAGTTTGATTAAACCTTATGGTTAATATTTAATAGTTTAATTATTTCTAATGTGTTAGCTTAATTAGTGCTTAAGTTTAATTAAACCTTAGTTGGTTAAGATTTAATAGTTTAATTAAGTCTAATATCTAAGACCTAATTAGGGTTTAAGTTTGATTAAACCTCAGTTGGTTAAGGTTTAATTGTTTAATTAATTATAATGTGTAAGACCTAATTAGGGTTTAAGTTTGATTAAACCTCAGTTGGTTAAGGTTTAATTGTTTAATTAAGTCTAATGTGTAAGACCTAATTAGGGTTTAAGTTTGATTAAACTTTAGTTGGTTAAGGTTTAATGCTTTAATTAAGTCTAATGTGTAAGACCTAATAAGGTTTAAGTTTGATTAAACCTTAGTTGGATAATGTTCAATAGTTTAATTAAGTCTAATGTGTTAGGCTTAATTAGGGTTTAAGTTTGATTAAAACTTAGTTGGATAATGTTCAATAGTTTTATTAAGTCTAACGCGTTAGACTTAATTAGGGTTTAAGTTTGATTAAACCTTAGTCGGTTAAGGTTTAATAATTTAATTAAGTCTAATGTGTTAGGCCTAATTAGGGTAAAAGTTTGATTAAACCATAGTTGGTTAAGGTTTAATAGCTTAATTAAGTCTAATGTGATAGACATAATTAGATTTTAATTTTGATTAAACCTTAGTTGGTTAAGGTTTAATGATTTAATTAGGTCTAATGGGTTAGACCTATTTAGGGTTTTAGTTTGATTAAACCTTAGTTGGTTAAGGTTTAATAGTTTAATTAAGTCTAACGTGTTAGACTTAGTTAGGGCTTAAGTTTGATTAAACCTTAGTTGGTTAAGGTTTAATAGTTTAATTAAGTCTAATGTGTAAGACCTAATTAGGATTGAAGTTTGATTAAACAAAACCTTACTTGATTTAAGATTTAATAATTTAATTAAGTCTAATATGTTAGACCTAATTAGGTTTAAGTTTGATTAAACCTTTCTTGGTTAAGGTTTAATAGTTTAATTAAGTCTAATGTGTTAGACTTAATTAAGGTTTAAGTTTGATTAAATCTTAGTTGGCTAAGGTTTAATAGTTTAATTAAGTTTAATGTTTGATTAAATCTTAGTTGGCTAAGGTTTAATAGTTTAATTAAGTTTAATGTGTTAGACTTAATTAGGGTTTAAGTTTTATTAAACCTTTGTTGGTTAAGGTTTAATAGTTTAATTAAGTCTAATGTGTTAAACCTAATAAGGTTTTAATTTTGATTGAACCTTAGTTGGTTAAGGTTTAATAGTTTAATTAAGTCTAATGTGATAGACCTAATTAGGGTTTAAGTTTGATTAAACCTTATTTGGTTAAGGTTTAATAGTTTAATTAAGTCTAATGTGTTAGACTTAATTAGTGTTTAAATCTGATTAGACCTTTTGGTTAAGGTTTAATAGTTTAATTATGTCTAATGTGTTTTACTTAATTAGGATTTAAGTTTGATTAAACCTTAGTTGGTTAAGGTTTAATAATTTAATTAAGTCTAATGTGTTAGACTTGATTAAGGTTTAAGTTTTATTAAACCTTAGTTGGTTAAGATTTAATAGTTTAATTAAATCTAATGTGTTAGACCTAATTAAGGTTTAATTTTAATTAAACCTTAGTTGGTTAAGGTTTAATGATTTAATTAGGTATAATGGGTTAGACCTAATTAGGGTTTAATAGTTACTTAAACCTAATGTAAGTAAGGTTTATGTTGATTAATTAGGTTTAATATGGGTTAAACTTAATTATGGTTTAAAAGTTACTTAAACCAAATGTAAGTAAGACTTAAGTTGATTAATTAGGTTTAATGCGGATTAAACATAGTTAGGGTTTGTTTTTATATTAAACCTAATGTAATTAAGGTCTAATGGGTGAATTAAGTTTAATATGTCTTTAAACTTAAGTAAAGTTTAATTTTGAATTAATTAAGTTTAATATGTCATTAAACTTAATTAAAGTCTAATTTTGGATTAAACTAATGTAATTAAGGTTTAATGTGTTAATTAAATTTAATATGTCTTTAAACTTAATTAAAGTTTAATTTTGAATTAAACCTTATGTAATTAAGGTTTAATTAAGTTAATTAAGTTTAATATGTCCTTAAATTAGCGTTTGACTTTGAATTAATTATGTTTAATATGTCCTTAAACTTAATTAAAGTTTAATTTTAAATTAAACCTAATGTAATTTAGGTTTAATTAAGTTAATTAAGTTTAATTTGTCCTTAAACTTAATTAAAGTTTGATTTTGAGTTAATTAAGTTTACTATGTCCTTAAACTTAATTAAAATTTGATTTTGGATTAAACTTAATATAATTAAGGTTTAATAGTTTAATTAAGTTCTTTATTAGGTCTAATTTGATATCTTAGACCTAATTTTGACTTGAGTCTATTTTGGGTTAGACTCAATTTTAACTTAGTCTATTGTTGAATGGACTAAGGTGAGTAAAGATAGGATTTTTAGGGTTTTAAGTTATTAACTTATAATAAATTTTAACTATAATCTTGAAAATGTCTTTTAAATTTTTTTAATGGCCTGAGAATTATCATTTTAAGGTTATTGTCTTTCACCTTAAATTTCCTAACCATTTTTCAATTTTATTTTCCTTTATTTTCATTTTTTTATAATTATTATTAAAAATAATTACAAATTGTCTTGGAAATTAGGAAATGATGTCTTGGAGGATTTTCCTAGCCTAGGAAAAATCAGGGGATATTCCTAAGGGCCTAGAGGTAATTCTCCTAAATTTTCATATTTTTCTGTATTATAATTAATTTTTAATAAAAAAAACTCCAGAGAGTACTTAATTATTTCAAAATTAAATTTAGAGAATAAAATTGTGATTTTAGTCTCATAATTTTCTCCTCTTCATGCTGAGTTCAGGGGTATTTTTGTCATATTTTAGGAATTTTCTATGTCAAGATATGAATTTTGATTGCTTTAATGTTTATGTGGATTTAATTAAATCTAGATAAATCTTAAGCTGCCGCGTGTCCTCGGATGGGTCAAAATGCGGTAGATCCTGTGTGGGGATCCGAACAGCGGAGACGGTGTGTTTTAATCACAACCGTCCATTTCCAAAACACAGAATCGGACGACATCCGTTCATCCTGTTCATCCCCTTCGATCCCGCAGACCGTCCATGATCTAGGAACAATATCTCTCTCAATTCTTGATGAAATTGAGTGAAATTTGTTTTTATAGGATCGTTTTGAGATGGCGAATCCATCCATACGGTGATGCATGGGTTTTGAAATGGTTTGTTTCACAATGTGTGAAACCCGAACGCCATTAAAGTGGGAAATCCATACCTTGGCCACAGTCGATTTAAGCTTGATTTGATTGGTTTGGAAGCTTCGTGTGGTCCTAAGAAGGCTTTCCCTCAATTCAATTTGAGTTCAAATTGAGTCCTTGTATGATTTGCTCAAAAGGGGCTCTGTTTGAATGGGCTTGATCAATCAATGGCTTGGAGGCTATAGGGATTACCAATTTTGATTGGGCTTCTCATCACACAGTCCTTAAATGGATTTAGGAATGTCAATTTGAAGATTTGAAGAGTTTGGTTTCAGACTCCCAAAATGTCCTGTTTTGGGTCCTTTCGGGTTAGCCAAATTAAGGAGATTGGGTGGATTTCATGGCTTGAGTTCATGAGGGATCAATTGCCTAGGTCATAGGGAACATTTTTGATGTTCAGGGTAAAGGGAATAAGGTAGTGTAAAGGCATCTCCCAATTTTGGTCTCTCCTCCTTAAGCTTTCTGGTTATGTCCTTATATAACCATGGATGGCTATGGGAGGAGCTTAAGTTCATTTGGAAAAGCTTTTGTCATGCTAATAATGTCTGTGGATAAGTTCTTTGATTGAGAATTATCACACTTGAGCTTTTCTAGACGTATCCATATCAAGTTCATTTATGGTGATTTTTTAATCCATGGCTTTAGCTTTTCCTTATTAGCTAATTATATCCTGTTGAATGAACCTTCCCCAAGTGAGTTTTGTCATACTTTTGGTGAAGCTCGTAGAGGATGTCACATAAGTCTTCATCTTCTTTATTTTTTTATGTATTTTCATGATGAATTAACCATGGTTCAAAGGGTGGTGTAGCTAAGCTTTTTCCTTGATTGGGTGATGGTAGAGGTGCATGGTGACTCACCCAAATCATCTCCCATGGACATTATGTTTGATTGCCAGCTTTGAAGTTCTCTCTACATGGTATCATGATGAATTTTCATTTTGGTTAACCATGGCTAAAAAAGAATTGAAGATGGTGTTTTCTTCTCATTGGGTAGTCTATGAGGCATGGCATATCATCTTCAAGGTGGCCGACCACCTCATTGTCAAGGAGAGGTGAGTCATGGCTTTGAAATGGAGGGGAGATGCTACTTCATTTTTGTGTAATGATGACCCTTAACCCAATGTTAACCATGATGGTTAATTGATTTGTCCCATGGTTAATTTATGTCATAATGGGTCTTAATGAGTCATGGGTGACTCACTAGTGCTTCTCCATAATTTAATTTTGATTTTAAAATAAATTATGGGATTCTTATGTCACATATGATGTCATGTGTCAAAATGTCATTTTATGGCTTCTTAATTGTATTTCTATTTTTAATTAATTAGATAATTAATAAAAAATATTGGAAATTATATTATTAGCCAATAAATTAATCAAAATAATTTTGGGATTAATATTTAATTAATTTTTGTCATTTTTGGTTCAAAATTGGATATTTTGACCAAATTTGATAAATATTGACTAGGGTTGACTAATGTTGACCCTGGTTAACCTATGTTGACCTAGGTTGACCCATTTTGGTCCAAAGGCGACCAATTTTGACTTTGCTTAACCTTGTCATGGTTTTGTTGGTCATTAGGTCTAAATTTTTTGTCATTTAGGGTTTAATCATGTTGACCAATTTTAAGGTTTATGTCAATCCAATGGTCAATGTGGTGAACTTTAGATTTTGTATTGGTTTTCTTGACCAATGTTGAGTTGATTAGGTCAATAATTGACCAATGATGTCAATGTGGTAATCTTTTAGATCTTAGGTTGGCCAATTTAACCAATTTGGTCTGTTTAGGTCAAGGTTTGACCTATGATGTCAATGTGATGGTTTTCAGGTCATGGGTTGACTAATTAGGTCAAGCTTTGACCAACGTGGCAGTTTTTAGATCAAAATTGACCAGTTTGACCAAAGTTGACTTTTTGAGTTAAAGGTTGACCTTTTGGGTCAATGAGATGGTCATTAGTTCGGAAATTGATCATTTAGACCAAAGTTGACTTTTTAGGTCAAAATTTGACCAGTTAGGTCAATAATTGATCAGATCAGTGTTTGTCATTACTGATTTGATCATTCTGAGATGTCATTAAAATTTGGATTAAAAAGGATTTATAGGGTTTTACCGTAAACATTAGGGTTTAATGTCCATCAATGAGATCTAATAAGTCAATATTGGTATATCTCCCATCTCAAGCTAAGTTTAAAATGATCCTAGAAAAAGTGAGGTCAACAAATGGGCCCCCAATATGTGTGGAATACTGCACAAGTATGCCACACATATTGGCATTGACCGAAATGGTCTGGATGTCATAATATCCATTGTCAGTTTATCAGGAAGTGTCTTATGATAATTGGGAAAGAGGATGGATGTCATACCATCCCTAGAAAATGTCAGATGTGTGTATGTTGGTTTTTAGAAGAAATGTTATGCAGCTGTATGGTTTATTTTTAGGTTATGTGTTTTAAAAAGGGGGTCGCCTACAGAAGTTGTCGGCGAGTTTTATTTTAAATTAAGTTTATTGTATATATAGTTTTAAATAATTTGGAAAGTAGCATTTGATTTTGAAAATAATTTTAAGTTTGAAAATTTCAAGATGTGAAATCAAACTGATCTCATATCCCAAATAGTTTATATAAACGAGCACCACATCACAAACCGTGTATCTATCTCGAAGGACAAACACACTGCTTGATGATGGGGCTCGATTAAATAAACTAGAAGATTTGTGACATCCGTTTGGTCTGCGAACCAACTTTATAAGCCGACAAGTTCCCCTGCTTAATATAAAGAAATTAAACAGGGTTTATATTACCTGGGTTCTTAAAGTTCCCTATAAGGGCAAACCCCTCTAGATAATTACATCATAAATGACGGGAATCATTTAAGAAAACTCTCAATAATGATCAGTGGTTTTGCTCTCAAGAATTTCAAAGTTTAAAGTTTTCAAAGGATTGAATTTTGGAAATTTCAAAAGGGATTAGCTCAAATTCGGAACATTTTAGTTTAGGAATCTAAGGAAGAAAAGTAGGAGAAGCTGAGGATCCAAGAAGAATCTTGGCAACTTCCCAAACTATCCTATTGTTTGGCTTCAATTTGGGAATTTACTTAATGTTTCAATCTTGCTAATTTTAATTAATTAGGACTTATATTTGTATGACATAATCATACAAATAGCCTCGAAGATGTGAGGGTTTATGTAGTACCGAACGACTACCTCGGAGTCCTAAGACCGGTTAGGGCTTAATTTGCATAATATGATTATGCAAATACCTAACAAAAAGTTGAGGATTTATGTTGCACTAGGCAAACTACCTCAAAATCCTATGGCTTGGTTATTTAATTCTAAGGAAAGTTTTGCTGAAGTAGACCCGAGTTTTGCTGATGACGATGGTCTTGCTGCCCACCATGCTCCAAGCTCCTTATTGCTGCAGAGATTTAGTTTTAGAAGGTGAAAATCAGGAGATGAGAGAAGTTTTTTGGTTTAGAAATCTTAAAGTTCAAATATTTTTAATATTTTAATTAAAAAAAATCTTAAAGTTGTTTAAACATAACCGATTAAGATCCCACGGTTCCGTCATCCCGACACCGTTATTTTCATCGAATTCACTTAGTCCAGATGAATTTGCTAAACTCAACTGAATGAGTTCCAAACTTTCATTTAGACCGTGGGAAATCCCGTTAGCAACACGTGGGTTACATCATCCGAGGTATCCCCGATCATTCAACGAGACGTTTTAATTTTGTTGCAATTGTAGTTTTGCTGTTCTGTTTGTGATTAAATTTTGAGTTGTTTTATATTTTGGAATGTTGTGGCGGTGAATTTTATCTTGTTGTGACTTTTAATTTAGTTTTGGTTTCAGTTTTGTGGCTATCCTAAAGGTTTTAGTTTTCATGCAACAATCTTGTTTAACATGCAAGAAGAGTTTTGGTTTCAGTTTTGTGGCTATCTCAGAGGTTTAAAGAGAACTGGAATCTGGTTCCAGTCTCGAAGGTTTAAAGAGAACTGGAAACTGGTTCCAATCTCGAAGGTCTAAAGCGAAATGGAATCTAGTTCCAATCTCAAAGGTCTAAAGAGAAATGGAAACTGGTTCCAATCTCAAAGGTCTAAAGAGAAATGGAAACTGGTTCCAATCTCGAAGGTTTAAGGTTTAAAGAGAAATGGAACTGGTTCCAATCTCAAAGGTTTAAAGAGAATTGGAAACTGGTTCCAATCTCGAAGGTTTAAAGAGAAATAGAAACTGGTTCCAATCTCGAAGGTTTAAAGGGAATTGGAAACTGGTTCCAATCTCGAAGGTCTAAAGAGAATTGGAAACTGATTCCAATCTCGAAGGTTTAAAGAGAATTGGAAACTGGTTCCAATCTTAAAGGTCTAAAGAGAAATGGAAACTGGTTCCAATCTCGAAGGTTTAAAGAGAATTGGAAACTGGTTCCAATCTCGAAGGTTTAAAGAGAATTGGAAGTTAGGCTCTAGTCTCGAAGAGAACTGGATGTTCGGCTCCAGCCTCGAAAGTTTATCTGTATGAAGAGCGACCCAGTCCCATGCCATTAGAAACAAACCGAACAAAGTTCGTGGCTCCGTGTCAATAGAACTAGTCGATCCTCTAACACGCAGAGAAAAGATTTAAAAAGAACTGGTAAGTGTACCAAGCTGAAAAGACTCGACCTGGTGACAAGTCGAGGAAAAGATTTGAATTTCAGAAGAGTTTCAAACAGATTTCGTTTTGAAGAATAATTGAAGGATTCAGATCGAAGGATTCAGATTGAGATTTAAATTCATTTCGTTCGTTTTGGTGATTCAATTTCAAAAATATTTAGAGTTCGTGTCAGTTTAGAATTCATTTTGACATTCAGATTTTTAAAAGAGTTTTCGTTTATTTTCATTTTCCCTTTGTTCTTTGCTCGAAGTTCTCTTAATTTAATGGTGTTTTCCAGTCAATTTGCACAAAAAGAGGTGAATGCAAAACATGACATGGTCACTTTCATTCCAATCTTGTTGAAAATACATCATACATCTTGATCAAAAACATGATGATATTTTCTTTGAGAATTTAATATCTCATACAATCCATATAAATCCAAAACGAATTGTGTAAGATTCTTCAAGTTTCTTCTAAAAGCAGCTGTCAAAATCCATGTATGAATAGTGAGATACATGGATAATAACATCACCTTCCAAGTCATCCTTGGCAGGAATGCCGTATGGATGTGCATTGGAGGTGTGCTCTCTCCCATGTAACTCACAGCTTGTAAGGCCGGAGACTCTCTAACTCTGGATCTGGCTGGAAGTGGTAAGGCATTTTTCTGTCGTCCATCCTCCTGAAAGTAACAGAGATCCGCTCAACAGGCACTCCGGGAATGCGATGCTTTGCGATGTCCACTCCATTTCCTTTTAACACCATGACGAAACCTACCGGTAGTGTTATCTCCACCGGCTCTCGGAATTCTCTGGGGCCTGCTATCCGGAGGTCAGATCCGAACATGATATTGCATTGGTTGACAAAAGACACTGTGTAGAAGGGTCTAACGAAATCATGATGATCTATGTGTGGAGGTATGCAGTCGCCCTCCTTGTAGATGTTAATGATGCAGCTGTTGGGTATGCAATCTGCGGGCAATACCCTCCATGTTATCATCCTCTTTACCATTTTTTTAATAACACTCGAAATCAGATCCACCTCACTGTGATGAAGTATCCCTGGTGGATTTCCTTTTCTGTCTACCGTGAAGTTGTAGCAACATCCGCACTGGATCGTAACTCTTCCTTTCCCTGGCATCCATCTTCGGGGTTCTGAATAGTTCTTTTCCCTCAGACGACCAGCTCGGCCCATTTTCTGGAGTTCAAGTATGTAGTCTACAATTTGTTGTTGTTCGTAATCTGAGAACACATCTGTATGCAGCTCGAGGCCTTCTAAGATATTGATCCTCTTGCCTCCAATTCTCTCAAAGTATTTGAAAGTTTTCTTTTCAACATTCTGCATTCTTTCTAACTGATATTCTGGAATTATCTGTAACTAACGAGGTCTAGTAACGTACTGGGGAATGTATGGTTCAACCCCAGCACGCTCTCCTGCATGTCTTGGCTCCTCGAGGGTAGTCTCTGTCGGGACATCCTCCGGGGTTGCTTTCGCAACAAGACTCTTTAAAACTGGTGCATTTATCTGGCGTCGAGGTGCTGGTTCTATTTCTGCTCCTCTTGGGATTTCCTTTATCTGTTCTGCTTTCCTTGGAGTTGATCTCCTCCTTTCCGGTTCCTGACGAACCAATTTCTTCGGAGTATTTGTATTACTGGTAGCAACTGTCTCTTCATGTTGATCTACTGCTAACTTGGTTAACATCTTGTGAATGCGGCGATTCTTGTTCCTTCGCTGAGTGGCAGTGAGAGTAGCTCTCCTTACCCCTTGGAATTCTGTGGGCATGGCACTGACAAGCCTGCCCTCTGCTGTAGTAACAACGGACTTAACTTTCTTGTCTTCTCCCGTTGCATGAGTGGTGTTTACTTTTCTCTTCTTGCTGGCGTATGGTTGACTTGAGCCACCCAATTTCATCACTGTATGGCTGCGGAACTCTTCCCGATCAATCGGGGTCCAATCATTTTCTTCTTATTGTAGCCCGGCTGGTGTGAAGTCAGAGTCAATCTCGATCACAGCTCCATCCCTCACCCTCTTTTCATCAAGTGCTAGAATCACGCCATTCTTAAAGTTCAAAACCAACAGCCCGTTCGACATTTCCCTGCGAAAAATAAGGAAAGGATCAGGGGCTGTACTAAGAACAAGAACAGTAGAAAAAATATGTTTATTAATGAAGAGCTTTTATTCATTTATTTTAAATTTAAATAGAAGTAGGAAAAGATGAAGAAAGATCAAGAGTGAGACTCGATTTGAAAGGAAGGATAAAGACTTTATTATCATGATTTCACATGGTTTCTTTTTAACATTTTTTTAACGATTTTCTTTATCATCCACCTTTTTTTTATTTATATTTTTGGGTTCAGACCTAGTCATAAGTAATTACTGTGCCCGTGCTTCTAGGAATGAGGATTCATCCTTCGAAACATCAGGTTGTGTAATACTTCTTTAGATATCGTCCATTAATTGGAAGCATAGGTCGTTCTCCATGACATTTTACAAGCTAGTAGGAACCTCCTGAGTAAACTGTCTCAACCACGAATGGCCCTTCCCAAGTCGGTCCAAATTTACCACCTATCTTGCGATGTGCAAGAATAGGTCTTCTGAGAAACAAAACCAAGTCACCGACTTTGAATGTCCTTGGACGGACCAATTTATCATGGGCCTGGATCATCTTGGCTTGATACAGTTCCAAATTCTGCTGCGCTGAAAGTCTTTTCCCTTCCAAGCTTTCTAACTCTTCTAGTCGTAATCTGGCATTTTCTTCTGTAGTGATCTTGTTTGCAACTGCAATTCTGAGTGACGGAAGCTGGACCTCTAAGGGTAGAATGACCTTGGACCCGTACATTAAAGCGTAAGGCATAGATTGAGTAGGAGTTCTGAAAGTCGTCCTGTAGGCCCATAAGGCTTCTAACAACTTCTGGTGCCAATTTCTCTTATTGTCGTCCAAAGTTTTCTTTAGGATTTGGACGAGAGTTTTATTAAAAGCCTCGGCCAAGCCGTTTGCTCTTGGGTAGTAGATTGTTGAATAGCGCCAGTCGATCCCGTGTCTTCTGACAAAATTGTTGATCTTCGTGCTTCTGAATGTGGACCCGTTTCTGAGATAATTCTGTGCGGTACCCCAAAACGGTAAACGACTTGATTCTTGAAAAACTGTAGTACGTGATGTGCTTTCACTTCTCTGAGAGGTACTGCTTCTGCCCACTTAGAAAAGTAATCTGTAGCTGCAAGAATGAAGCGATGTCCTCTTGAAGAAGGCGGTTCTATTGGACCCACAATATCTGTGCCCCAACACTCAAATGGCCATGACGCGATTGTCGGATATAACACATTTAGAGGTTGATGTAGAACCACTCCTTGCACTTGGCACTGGTGACAACTTTTGGCAATCTTCATGCAATCGGTCATCATTGAGGGACAGTAGTACCCTAGTCTTTTAATCTTCATTTTCATTTTCGGACCCGACTAATGAGCGCCACAAAGTCCTGAGTGTACTTATCTGACAATTTCACGAGCCTCGGACCCGCTCAGGCATCTTAGCCACATCTGATCAAAAGACTTTCTGTATAATGTGTTGTTTACTAATGCATAAGACAAAGTTCTTTTCTTGATTTGATGGGCTATCGACTTATCGTCCGGTAGGTTTCCTGTTTGCAAGTAGTCTATTCGTGGCTGTCGCCAATCTTCTGTATTTTCTGTTACTGCTGCAATTGTTTCTTCTGCTTTTTCTGTTGATTTGTGTATTGTTTCCATGTCGAGCTGTGAGAGAACCTGTCGTCCTCGAATTGACACTTCAACTGACTCATCCTGCAAGCAGGCAAATTTTTTTGCAAGTCGAGCTAACGCATCTGCGAAAGCATTTTTTCTTCTGGGAATCTTGTAGATCGTTACATTTGGAATTTGCTCCAACAGTCTCATGGCGTACTGAAAGTACTGCTCGAGTCTTGGCTTTAGAATTCTGTATTGTCCGGCAACCTGTTGAATGATCAACTGGGAATCTCTGTAGATGTTGATATCTGTTATCCCCATCTGAATGGTTAATTCCAGTTCGGTTATAAGGGCTTCGTATTCTGCCTTGTTGTTTGTACACGGTTCTGTTAAGTGGTAGGAGTACCTTAACATTCCCCGCTCCGGTGTTATAAAGATTTGTCCGATTCCTGCCTTATCGGGCATTATCGTTTGCGATTCTTTATCTTTCTGTGCTGAAGATGCTCCGTCGAAGTACAGTTCCCAACGATGATCATCGGGGTCTTCTAGGCTCATTATCTATTTGTCTGGCAAGTCGTCGTTGAGAGGCGATTCTGCCAGTAAAGGGTGTGTTGCGAGGAAGTCTGCTAGGACTTGTCCCTTTACGGCACGAAGAGGAGCGAAAGTTATATCGAATTGCAATAGTATCATTGACCACCTGGCGAGTCTGCCGGAAAGTGTCGGACGAGTCATCAAATATTGCAACAGATTAAACTTCAAAATAAGGTTGACCTTATGAGAAAGCATGTAGTGCCTGAGCTTTTGTGCGGCGAAGATCAGGGCCAAACAATGCTTCTCAATAGGAGGATACTTTACTTCCATCGGAATTAGAGGACGACTTAAGTAGTAGAGAGAATTTTCTTTTCCCTCGTCATTGACCTGGGCTAGCAGGGCTCTGAGAGAGTTGTCTAGAGCTGCGGTATAAAGTATCAATGGTCTACCCGAGACTGGGGCTGCTAAGACAGGAGGCGTCATTAAATATTATTTAATATCATCGAAGGCATGTTGACATTTGGAGTCCCAAGTAAACTTGGCATCCTTCTTAACCTTCCTGACAAATTCGAGATAAAGCGTCGAAGATATGCCAATTTTCCTTGAAAGGATCGTAATTGTTTCAAGGTTTTAGGAGGTGGCATTTCTAAGATAGCTTTAATCTTCCCCAGATCGATTTCAATTCCACGATGTCGAACAACAATTTCTAAGAATTTACCAGAGGTGACACCGAAGGCGCATTTCAAGGGATTCATCTTAAGGTTATATTGTCTTAATCGCTCGAAAACAATTCTCAAATCATACAAATGATCTTCTTTTAGTTTGCTTTTGATGACAACATTATCCACGTAACACTCGACTTGGTTGTGAATGAGATCATCAAAAATCCTTGTCATTGCTCTTTGATATGTTGCTCCTGCGTTCTTTAATCCAAACTGCATCACTGTGTAGCAGTATACCCCAATTGGCGTTCTGAAGGCTGTAAGCTTTTCATCTTCCGGTGCCATCTTTATCTGGTTGTATCCTGATGATCCATCCATGAATGAGAAGACTTCATGTATTAAAGCAATGTCGATCATCAATTCTGAAATGGGTAGCGGGAATTCGTCCTTTGGACATGCTTTGTTTAAATCTCTGAAGTCTACGCAGATTCTGATCTGACCATTCTTCTTTCTGACTGGTACCACATTGGCTAACCAAGTTGGATATTGTTCCTCACGGACAAATTTAGCATCTATTAGCTTCTTAACTTCAGCTGTAACTTATTGTTCAATCTCTAGACGCATTCTTCTCGGAGCTTATCTAACTGGAATGGCAGTGGGATCTACTCCTAACTTGTGAACTACGACTTCTGTAGCTAGTCCTGGCATTTCATCGTAACTCCAAGCAAAACAGTCCTTGAATTCCATTAATAGCTTGATTATCTTTTCAGAGTCTTCTTTATCGAGTAAGGAGCTAACAATGGTCGGCCTAGGCTCTTCGCTAGTACCTAAGTTAACTTTCATTAACTCTTCTATTGTAGATTTAATTTCTTCTTCGAATTCTGGTGGAGCATTTCCGATTGGTAGATCTTCGAGATCTTCTGAAGATTCCAAGCAGTCTTCATTAGGCTCGCAAGTGACAACCAAGCAAAATCCCGTATCGTCAACTGATCCTACTGTGCCGAATCCGAGACGATGTTTTGAATTGGGAGGCTGGCTGGCATTATTCCATAATTTTTCAAAATGTTGTGATTGACCTTTTGTTCATTGTTTAGGTAAGACACCACGTTGAATTAAATTTTGAACACAGGGAGAGTACCACTCAAAAGGTAATTCCATTAATTTAGATGAAGTAACATCTTCAAATTGTACATCTTTTTCAATATTGGAAGAAGAAGCACCACGGTAGAACTTGATTGGTTTAGTACCACCACGTACTTCCTTGACCACCATACCCTCGATCTTATTAGAATGGATCGGGGTCAGGGTCATAGTATGTACATAATGGTTAATCTTCTCGTACATTGATTTGTATTCTTCATTCTTTTCATCTTCGAGAGAGATCTTGAACTGGGGTTTCTTTTGATTTACTGTTGCTACTTCTTTCTTGATTTCTTCTTCTTCGGAACTGGTCTCCTAATCAACGTCGATGACTGGTTTCTTCTGTCCAACTATTCTAACGTCTCTTCCATGACCTCGGGTGCGAGTTCTGGAGAAACCTTCACCATCTTGCCATAAGGGAGTGGTGAGTAACTGTTGGACTAGAATCTCAGGCTCTTTATCGTCTTGCAATTCTTTTGCTTCATTTGGTACGGTGTTTCTGGAAAAGATTATTTTCTTCGGAGGCGCGTAGTAGGCTGCATCTTCGTGAATTCCGATTTCATGTACGGAGAATGGTTGCAAATCACCTTTGATACATTGTTCTCCTCCTACGTAATACTTTATGCACTGGTGCAGAGACGACGGTACCATCCGGTTTTCATGAATCCATGGCTGACCCAGTAGAGCATTGAATGATGTCTCAGAATCAATTATATGGAATTTTGCGGTTGTCTTTGCTAAGTCACTGGTCTTCATTAACATTGTTATCGATCCAAGAGCTCTTTCTCCTTTCTGATTGAACCCTCTTAATAACATCTTGTCTCCTTCGAGGTCGCGAGTATCAATTTCCAAATATGCTAACGTTCGAAGGCTCATTATGTTGATAGATGCTCCCGGATCAACCAACACCCTGGAGAGCGTAAACTTTCCAATAGTGACTGAAATGTACAACGGTCGGTTGTGATCTGTCGTTCCCAGTAATAGATCATTGTCCATGAAGGTAACACCTCGCTGTTCTTTTAACGAGCAAACCTCATCTAAGGAATTACCAGCCATTTGAGCTAAACAAATCTCTGGATCAAGTAGAGCTTTGATCGAGTTTCCTCATCTCCTTTGACGGGATCGAGCGTCGTAGATGCTCAATTTGGCTGGTAGCTTTCTAAGATGGGCTAGCACGTTATAGTCCACTTTATTACCATGTTCCTCGGTTTCTTCCAGAATGGGCAGTTCCTCTGCTGGGGTTGGCTCTTCCTGAGCAACCACCTGTTTTCCTTTATCCTTTGGACCCATTCTCGGAGGTAGAACTTTTCCACTTCTTAAATTGACTTCAGTTATTTCTTCTGTATCTGGTGGTGAATCTGCCGGTGTATCCTCTTAAATTGGAATGACTGGCTCTTCTAGCGTTGCTTCGAAATCTGATGACTCTAATTCTATCGCAATCGGAGCTCCTCGAAATTCACAAATAGACTCGCTTCTTGTTGAGCTTTCGTAGCCTCCTTTGTGAACATCTTCTTCGTCTTGGTCATTGAGGTTTAATCGTTATTTGTATTGGAATTGAGATCCGGATTAGCTTGGTTTTCGTTAGTTACGTAATCGTTAGAAACAGTCAAAATGTAGCCAACACAAAACTCTTATCATTATAAGATCCCACCGGGGCGAGCAAATAATCATACAGACTCAGAGGTTCGAGGGATTTCTCCACCGAATCGGAAATAACCATCCTAGGATAAGCAACCCCTAGTCTACTCTTTGGAGCCTTGATTTTCTTCTCTTCTACGATCTTCTCCTCATTCTGGGGTGGTTCTTCAATCGCAAGCGATAGTGCCGGCTCGGCAGGTTTCAAACTTTGAGTTGAAGCGTGCACTGTAGCGGTCTGGATATGATCCAAGATTTTCTTTGAAGACTTTGTCCAGACGGTACTCCATCCATCATTGGTCGTATACGGGTTTGTCGGAACAATAGGATCCGTCAAGATAACATTGACGGAACCTCCTACAAATAGCAGTACTTCTTTCAGCTGGAACCTTTTGCAGGGGAGGGAATTCTTGAGTCGACTTAAGGTTGAACTCAATTACGGGCTCCTCAGTTTCTGGCACTTTGTCCATCAGTGTGAAAAGAGTAACGTCAGCGAACTTAATATCTGTGTTGTCAAACCCTTGTCCGAAAAGGATGATCCCATTGTCAGGCAGCTCATCCTTGTAGACGGCGAAGTCCATTCCATTGGTGAAGGAGAAAATTAACTTTGGCGCAATCATTTTCTGCAGGGTAGATTCTGAGTATTAGTCCCGAATTATGCTTCCTTTCGTCACAAAACTTAGAACGAAAAAGAAAGAGTCCGAACACATTCTCGTTTATCTTAATGTATTTGTGATTTTTAAGAGAATTCGTTTATTAGAAGGTTGTTTGTTAGAGGATTTGTTTGTTAGGAACAAAATGATTAAAGGTATAGAAAAGGTAAAGGACCCGATTCAGAATTGGAAAGGAAGAGAAAGTCTCGTAAGACTTCTCGACCCGAAGGACCGCTCCTAAGCTAACACCTATTGGGGGTCCACCCTACCTCAGAAAAGAGGTAAAAGGATTTCGGAACCTCTCTATTTAGGGGTGTCTAAACAGTGGCTCCTAAATCCGAGAGAAGTTGGCTATACCTGTTCAAGATAGAAATGAACGTGGTATGCCAACGGAAAGAATGGTAGTTTGCTCCACTAGGGACATGGATACACTACTGATTTATGAAAACAAAACCATCTGATCAAAATGGAGAGAGGAACCAGTCCCAGCGGAGTCGCCAGAAGCTGTCGACATATTTTTAGGTTGAGTGTTGTATTTTAAAAAGGGGTCGCCTATAGAAGTTGTCGGCGAATTTTAAATTTTAAATTTAATTTAAATATATATATAGTTTTAGAAAGAAGCATTTGATTTTAAAAATAGTTTTAAGTTTGAAAATTTTAAGATAGGAAATCAAACCGATCTCACATCCCAAATAATTTATATAAACCAGCACCACACCACAAACCGTGTATCTATCTTGAAGGATAAACACACTGCTTGATGATAGGGCTCGATTAAATAAACTAGAAGATTTGTGACATCCGTTTGGTCTGCGAACCAAACTTATAAGCCGACAAGTTCCTCTACTTAATATAAAGAAATTAAGCAGGGTTTATATTACCTGGGTTCTTAAAGTTCCCTATAAGGGCAAGCTCCTATAGTTAATTACATCTTAAATGAAGGGAATCATTTAAGAAAACTCTCGATAATGATCAGTGGTTTTGCTCTCAAGAATTTCAAAGTTTAAAGTTTTTAAAGGATTGAATTTTGGAAATTTCAAAAGGGATTAGCTCAAATTCGGAACAGTTTATTTTATGAATCAAAGGAAGAAAAGTAGGAGAAGCTGAGGATCTAAGAAGAATCTTGGCAACTTCCCAAACTATCCTATTGTTTGGCTTCAATTTGGGAATTTACTTAATGTTTCAATCTTGCCAATTTTAATTAATTAGGACTTATATTTGTATGACATAATCATACAAATAGCCTCGAAGATGTGAGGGTTTATGTCGTACTGAACGACTACCTCGGAGTCCTAAGACTGGTTAGGGCTTAATTTGCATAATATGATTATGCAAATTCCTAACAAAAAGTTGAGGATTTATGTTGCACAAGGAAAACTACCTCGAAAGCCTATGGCTTGGTTATTTAATTCTAAGGAAAGTTTTGCTGAAGTAGACCCGAGTTTTGCTGATGACGATGGCCGTGCTACCCACCATGCTCCAAGCTTCTTGTTGTTGCAGAGGTTTTGTTTTAGAAGGTGAAAATCAGGAGATGAGAGAAGTGTTTTGGTTTAGAAATCTTAAAGTCCAAATATTTTTAATATTTTAATTAAAACAAATCTTAAAGTTGTTTAAACATAACAGATTAAGATCCCACGGTTCCGTCATCCCGACACCATTACTTTCATCGAATTCACTTAGTCCAGATGAATTTGCTAAACTCAATTGAATGAGTTCCACTCTTTCATTTAGACCGTGGGAAATCCCGTTAGCAACACGTGGGTTACATCATTCAAGGTATTCCAGATCATTCAACGAGACATTTTAATTTAGTTGCAATTGTAGTTTTGTTGTTCTGTTTGTGATTAAATTTTGAGTTGTTTTATATTTTGGAATGTTGTGGCGGTGAATTTTATCTTTTTGTGACTTTTAATTTAGTTTTGGTTTCGGTTTTGTGGCTATCCTAAAGGTTTTAGTTTTCATGCAACAATCTTGTTTAACATGCAAGAAGAGTAAAATGTAGCTCATATAAATAAACTGCAATAAAGTAAATTACAATAAAATAAAAGCGTACTTGGAGGGTCTTCTCGTCATTCCAAGCTGCTCTTAAAACACATATTAAGGCATTTAAATATTTATAACAAGTACCTATGTAAAGCTAAGGGAAAGGTTTTGGTTGTCTACCAAAGTCCTAGTCCTATTGCTAGTCATCTCCTATGAGGTCTAGGTTCTTGTATTTTGTTTAAGGATGATTTTCTTCATCAAAGAACAATTAAATTCAATTGTTATTCTAAAACATCCCATCTCATTGAGGAAGTGTTTAGGAAGAGTCCTAAACATCATTTCAATATTTTTGGGATTATTTTGATTCCAAATAAGTTTAGTTGCACAGGTAAATTATTCATCCAGGAGTTTAGTTAAGCTTTGTCTCTTGCTCAGTAAACTTGGGCATTTGATTACCTGATGAATGAAGTGACATCTCACTAAATACTCTATTTAAGAGTTATAATAATTAAAGCCTTTAGGGGCAAGTTGGTTTGTTGAGAACTTTAATCATTCTTAATTTGAAGTTTGAATTAATGGTTTAAAGTGATTTAGTTTAATTATGAGGTTTTAATTAATAATTTTAAGTTTGGAATAGTGTTCAAATTATTTTTGGATTAAATCTTTATACTTTTAGTGATCTTAATATTTTAAATTAATATTTGGTGTTTCAAATTCACTTAGATTATTCATATATCTTAATGATTTGGTTTAGGTTAATTATGATATTTTAGGTTAATCTTGATTAGTTTGACTTTTTATATTCTTAATTATGAATTGTCTTAATATTTCAAATTTGCTTTACTTTTATTATTGAGTGATGTTAATTTAATATAATTTAAATTTAATTTAATTGAATTTAACTTAATTTAATTTAATTTAATTTCAATATTTTAAATTTAATTTAATTTTAATTGTTAAAATGTTAATTTAATTTAAATTTAATTTTAATTTAATTTTTACTTAATTTAATTTAATTAAATTTTAATTTAATTTAATTTAATTGTTAAACCACTTAATATTTTGAGCTTTCCTTTAATTTAAGGGTTATTATTTTTAATTTTTAATTTACTTAGTTTGGATTATCATTTTAATCTTAATTAAGAGTTAAATATTATTAAAGTGATTTATTTAGGGATTTTTTTATTAAAGAATTAATATTCTCTCAAGTTATATCCCTATTTTTAATAATTCAAATTTTCATTAATCTTCTAAAATTTAAATTGTTTAAATAATTAAAATTTCATTTTTGGTTTATTAAAAGTGATTAATGGGTTCCTGCCCTTTTAATTTCCCAAAGTTTCAATCATCCAAGAAAGATAGAATCAAATATTTTACCCTCCATTTTAATTAAACCTAAAATTTTAATAAAGGGGTTTAAATTCTTTAATTGCCTTTATGCCCTTTTAGGCTTATTTATTTTATAACTCACTAAATTGAGTTCAAATGAACTTGAAATTTTTATGTCACCTCACTCACATGTCAATTAAGACATTAGAGGAGAAAATGTGATTTTTCTGAATTTAATTTATTTATATAATTATTTTTAGTGAAAAATAAGGGATTTCAAAGAAAATTCAAAAACATGACCAAAGTAAGGTTTCTGTCCTTAAGAAAATCATGGGATGTTCTTAATGACTAGAGGACCACTTGGACCAATTTTGGTGATTTTTAAATTATATTTTAGTTACTATATTTATTTTGAGTTTTGGAGTGTTAATTAATTATAAAATAAAATAAAAGTTGAAAATTAAGTTTTATATTTTTTTTAAATCTCTCTGACCTCAAGGAGTTCAGAGAAACAAATTTTATAATTTTTTGATTTTTTTTTGATTTATTAGAATTAATTTAGTGGAAAGGTTGGGAAAATTCATTTTTTTAATTCAAAAATTGTTTTAAGCATTTAAAATTCAATATCTTTACTTTGAGACTTGGGAAAAATATTTGGTTTATTCCTAAGTGATTAGGAGTCAAAATATGACATTTTTATGATTTTTATTATTTTTAAATTTTTTAAATATAAAAAATATCATTAAAAATGAAAAATTTTAGAAAATTCCAATTTTAATTTTTATAGACTCCTCTGATATCAGAGAGCCCACAAAACCGATTTGGTGAATTTTTGAAATGTATTTTTGGAGTTATGAATTTTTAAAGTTTAATTTTGATCATGTGGCTTAATTAATTCATTTAGTGGGGGTAATCCTTTCTAATTGACTTCAAATTTTTATACAAGGTTCTTTATATCATAAAGATCAATGGAGAATTGAATTCAAGTTATTTTAATGTGTGGTTAACCCTAATTAATTAAAGTTCAGTTTTGAGTAATTAGGCCAATTAGGGTTATTCTTAATGAATTAACTCAAAATATAATTATCCTAGGGTCCTCTAGTCCTAAGAAACTTCCCCAAATTTTTCTAGAATTTTCTAAGCAATATGCTAATTAATGGAATTAAAATACCAAAAATAGTGACATAAACTTGGAAAATACATAACTTTCCATAGAGATGGCCTCTGACCTTGAAAAATTCAGGGAATGTTCCCAATATCAGAGGCTTCAAAAGCCCTATAGTCTCATGCCATGGTGAATTATCTATGCAAATGGAGAATCAAAATACTGAAATGAGTAAATAATTAATTAAAAATAAAATACTCATCAAAATAACTTGATTTCTTTTCCACATTATTCTCCTCTGTTCACTGAGTAAGAGGGTATTTTTAGTTTATTTTTATGATTTTTCTACACATAGATATGGATTTTCTAAGTTCTGGGCATTTAAATAAATAGAAAAAAATCCTATTTATCTACTTATCCGACTCAGCGCCGCGTCAACGTACGGCGGATCGAAAGACCACGCGGTGCACTCCTATTTGACGCCACCATCTGAGTCAGCTGCCACGTGTCCCGCTGTTCCGCTCCTTCCTCTTATCCGAAGCAATCTGAGCCGCTCAACCGATACACGCGTGATCGGACGGCGCCTAGTCATCGTCTACGACTGGTGTGCACCCGTGACCGTCCACACTAAAACCCTAAGAACTCTCTCATTTCTCAACAGATTTTTGTGTTCTTATGCTCTATGGATTTTCCGTCGGATCGAACGTGTATCGAGCGGACGGTCGGGATCGAGCCGGACAACGCTATGGTACTTGAACCGTGGGCCCCTGGAGCGCTGAGTCGGATGGCGGCGTCGAACCAGAAAGCGCCGCGTGGCTGTTCGGAGATGCTAAGGATGACGCGGCGCCGATTCGGATAAATAGAAAAATAGGATTTTATGGATTTATTTAAATACCCAGAACTTCAAAAATGCATAACTTTGTGTAGAAAAATCCTAAAAATAAAATAAAAATACCCTCTTTCTCAGTGAACAGAGGAGAATAATGTGGAAAAGAAATCAGGTCATTTCATCAAGTATTTTATTTTTAATAATTTATTTACTCTCTGCACTATTTCAATTCTCCATGCATATAGGAAATTCACGTGGCGTACGAGACCATAGTAGCTTTTAAAGCCTCCGAACTTGGAACATTCCCCGAATTTTCCAAGGTCAAAGGCCATCCTTATGAGAAGTTATTGATTTTTCAATTGCATGTTACTGTTTTGAGTATTTTAATTCCAATAATTAGCATGTTGAGAAATAAATTTTAGGAAAATTTGGTGATGTTTCTTATGACCAGAGGAACCTAGGAAAATAAGTTTTGAGTTAATTCACTTGGAATAACCCTAATTGTTCTAAACACCCAAAATTGAACTATAATTAATTAGGGTTAACTATACATCAAAGTGACTTGGAAACAATTCTTCACTGCCCTTTAGGGTCAGGAGAGTCTCACATAAAAATTTGAAACTAATTGGACTTGATTTGATCCACCAAATGGGTTGATTAAGCCCCATGAGTAAAATTAAACTTTAAAAATTCATTACTCACAAAATACTTTTCAAAAATTCACAAAAATGGTTTTGGAGCTTCTCTGATATCAGAGGAACTTAGGAAAATTAAAATTGTAATTTTCTAAAAAAGTTGATTTTTATCATTATTTTAATATTTTTAATAATTAAAAAATAATAAAAATCATAAAAATATTAAAATCACCAAAATGTCACATTTTGAATTCTAATCACTTAGAAACAAACTAAATATTTTTCTTAAGTCCCTAGGATAAGATATTGAATTTTAAAGGCTTAATGTAATTTTTAATATAAAAAAATATATTTTCCAACCTTTTCACTAAAATAATTCTAATAAATCAAAGCAAAATCAGAAAAATACAAAATTTATTTCTCTGAACTCCCTGAAGTCAGAGAGATTTAAGAAAAATATAAAATCCATTTTTTAATATTAATTTTATTTTAAAATTAATTAATACTCCAAAATTCAAAATAATTCTAATAAATAAAATATAATTAAAAAAATCACCAAAATTGGTCCAAATGGTCCTCTAGTCATTAGGAATATGCCATAATTTTCTTAAGGACAGAAACATTTCCTTGGTCATGTTATTGAATTTTCCTTGAAATCCCCTATTTTCCATTAAAAATAATTACATAAATAAATTAAAAAGCAGAAAAATCACATTTTCTCCTCTAAAGTCTTAATTGATATGTAAGTGAGGTTACATAAAAATTTCAAGATCATTTGAGCTTAATTTAGTGAGTTATAGAATTATTAAGCTTGAAGGGCAAAATGGTAATTAAAAATTTCAACCTTTAATTAAAATTTTAGGATTAATCAAAAAGGGAGGGTAAAAAAATTGATTTTAAACTGATTTTGGATGATTGAAACTTAAATGATTGAGGGTAGAAACCTACTAACCATTTAAAACAAAAATAATTAATTAAACTTTAATTAATTAATTAATTGAAATTTTGGGAAAATGATGGAAATTGGAATTATTAAAGTAGGGATATTATTAAGAGGATATTTTTTCTTTAATTTAAAAGTCCATAAATAAACCACTTCAATAATACTTAATTCTTAATAAATAAAAAAAATTAATTAATTAAAATAATAATCCAAATTAAAATTAAACTAAAATTAAACTAAAATTAAAATCAAATTAAAATTAAATTAAAACTTAAGCTAAAATTAAATTAAAATTAAATTAAAATTAAAATTAAATTAAATTAAAATCAAATCAAATTAAATCAAAATTAAATTGAATTAAATTAAAGTTAAATTGAATTAAATTAAATTAAAATCATTTAACAACAAATCTACATGAAATCCTTAAGAATTAAATCTAAAATAACTTGAACACTATTCCAAACTTAAACTAACTTTTTATAATTAAGTCAAAATTAAAATTAAATCATTAAGTTTAAATCATTAAAATACTTAATAATTTGATTTGCCGCTTTTAAAGCTCTTATTATTATAACTCTTAAATGAGGCATCAAGTGAAGTGTTACTTCACTTATAGGATATTCAAATGTCCTAGTTCACTGAGCAAGATAACAAAACTTAAACTCCTGGATGATTAATTCACTTGTATAATTAAATTTTCTTGGAATTAAAACAATCCTAGAGGTATTGAAAAGATGTTTAAGACTCGTCTTAAGTACTTCCTCAATATGATAGGATGTTTATAAGAACAATTGAACTTAATTGTTCTTTGGTGAAGAAAATCATCCTTAAACCAAAACAAAAGAACCTAGACGTCATAGGAGATGATTAGCTATAGGATTAGGACTTTGGTAGACAACCAAAATCTTTCCCTTAGCTTTACCTAGGTACTTATTGAAATATTTAAATGCCTTAACATGTGTTTTAAGTGCAGCTTGGGATGACGTGAAGACCCTCCAGGTACGCTTTTATTTTATTGCAATTTACTTTATTGCAATGCACTTTACTTTTATTGCATGATAAACAACTGTTGCATGAAAACCAAAACCTTTAGGATAGTCCCTAAACTGAAACAAAAAAACTAAATTAAAAGTCATTACAAGATAAAAATCACCGCCACAACATTTCAAAATATAAAACAACTCAAAATTTAATCACAAACAGAACAACAAAACTACAATTGCAACTAAATTAAAACGTCTCGTTGAATGATCGAGAATACCTAGGATGATGTAACCCACGTGTTGCTAACGGGATTTCCACGATCTAAATGAAAGTGTGGAACTCATTCGGTTGAGTTTAGCAAATTCATCCGGACTAAGTGAATTCGATGAAAATAACGGTGTCGGGATGACGGAGCCAGTGGGATCTTAATCGGTTCTGCTTAAACAACTTTAAGATTTATTTTAATTAAAATATTAAAAACACTTGGATTTTAAGATTTTCTCTAAACCAAAACACTTCTCCCATCTCCTGATTTATGACTTCTAAAACTAAACCTCTGCAACAACAAGGAGCTCGGAGCATGGTGGGTAGCTCGGCCATCGTCATCGACAAAACTCGGATCTACTTCAACAAAACTTTCTTAGAATTAAATAACCAAGCCATAGGACTTCGAGGTGGTTTTCCTAGTGCAACATAAATCCTCAACTTTTCGTTAGGCATTTGCATAATCATATCATGTAAATTAAGCCCTAACCAGTCTTAGGACTCCGAGGTAGTCGTTCGGTATGACATAAACCCTCACATCTTCGAGGCTGTTTGTATGATCATGTCATACGAATATAAGTCCTAAATAATTAAAATTGACAAGATCAAAATACTAAATAGTTCTCTCTAAATTAAAGCCAAACAATAGGATAGTTGGGAAGTTGCCAAGATTCCTCTTGGATCCTCAGCTTCTCCTACTCCTCTTCCATTTGACTCCAAAATATATTGTTCCCAATTTGAGCTAATCCCTATTGAAACTTCCAATGATCCAATCCTTTGAAAACCTTAAACTTTGAAATTCTTGAGAGCAAAATCACTGATCATTATCGAGAGTTTTCTTAAGTGATTCCCGTCACTTAAGATGTAATTAACTATAGGGGCTTACCCTTATAGGGAACTTTAAGAACCCAGGTAATATAAACCCTGCTTAACTCCTTTATATAAAGCGGAGGAACTTGTCGGCTTATAAAATTGGTTCGCAGACCAAACGAATGTCATAAATCTTCTAGTTTATTTAATCGAGCCCCATCATCAAGCGGTGTGTCTATTCTTCGGGATAGATATACGGTTTGTGGTGCGGTGCTCGTTTATATAAACTATTTGGGACGTGAGATCGGTTTGATTTCATATCTTAAAATCTTCAAATTTAAAATTATTTTCAAAATCAAATGCTACTTTTTAAATTATATATATATATATTTAAATTAAATTTAAAATAAAAAATTCACCGACAACTTCTATAGGCGACCTCTTTTCAAAAATACAACACAAGCCTAAAAATATGCCGACAGCCATCTGAAGAGACTGGCCTTATAAGGTCAGAGACAACAAGCATAGGAATATTGGCACTAAACTCAAAAAGTCACCCATGCCACTACCCTGATTGCTTAGACTTTATTCTAATAATTGGAAGGTTGTAAGTTCTCAACTGCATGTAAGCCCCTCAATGAAATGAGCACACAATATCACCAGAGCTAAATGACTATTTTCACTCTCTTTCTCTTCCCCTCCTTCAAAGTGTAAGGGAATCCTGTTGGAGAATGTAGCAGCTAGCTCTGTTGTGTACAACATGCATTCTTAGAGTTGCCTTCTTCTGTTGCATCCTATGTTGGATGTTAGGATGCCTCATGTAGATAGGAGGTATCACCTCTCCAAGCCACCTCTGCCTTAAGATCTTGTGCATAATGCATCAAGGGATCTTCTAAGCTTATCATGGATTGATCATTGGTCATATGCATGATGAACTGATCAAACCAAACGTTCAGATCCATAGGCTTGCCCGTCCTGACATGGAAGCCACTAATCAAATCTTTCTTGGTCACATCAGTGGGGCTGGTGGTGGATCTATGACCCAAGGTGAGCCATATCCATAGATCTTTCCAATTCATGCAAGCCAACCAAAGGCATTTATGCTTCATAGCCATGCCCTGCGAATCAGAAGCACTTTTAAATTATGAAAAAGCTAAGCACCTGATGTTGACAAGATTCAAGGTGCAAGTGATTGAGATAGTCAATAGGGTTTCTATTTGAAGAAGGTAGGCTCAAAAAAATGTGAACTTTACGGAGCAAAATTGCAAATTGGGGGTAGAAATCATGGGATTAACCAAGACAAGAGGTGGCGGTGCTCCTTCAGAGGATATGTGAGTGGGATTCAAAAATTTGGTGGAGAATCAGATAAAAAAATGGAGAAAGAGAAAATGCTTACCACACCCTAAAGCTTCTACCCCAATCTACTTAAGAGGATCTAGATCCAACAAAAGAAGGTTGATTTCAGGGATTATAGAGCTTAAGTTGGAGAAGTGACAGTGCACATGTGAAGAGGCTGAAGAAAATACCAAAGCAAATGGGGTTGCAACCCTTTAATACTTGGCGGTCTAGTCACACCAGGATGAAATGTGGTCACTGATACACCTAAAATATATAGTATTTTTATACACATTTTTATACTTATTTTTTTAATTATGTTGCATTTTAATGGAAGTTATTTTGTGTGTTTTTCTTACAGGTATGATTAAATGGATGATTTTGATGAAAAGAGTAAAAGAGGTTCAATTTGGAGAAAGAATGATTGAAAAAGTGATGTGTGGTGGCTAAGAGCCAGAACCTGCGCTTACGCGCCAAGGACCCGAGGCTATGCGACCAGATTTGGAGCTTACATACCAGCAAGCTCGCGACTAAGCGTCAGTACCTCGCACTTAAGCGCGACAGTTAAAAAAAAGGAGTTATTTTAATTTAGGTGCCTTTTGAAGAGGGTTTTGAAGCACCTCTTGGTGAGAATGTGGGTAACTTCCTATTGATGCTAAATTCAATTCAAAATACTCTTTAATGGATGCATCTCTTGGTTGAATCTGGACACAATTTGAAGAGATATGAAGATACATTTTGGAAAAGTATAAAAAGATGACTTGAAGATAAAAAATATGGTTATTGTTGGAGGGTGAGGTTAGTGTTTAAGAGTGAGGTTTATGTTAGGAAGTTATCTTAAAATACACCTCTCCACTTCACCATCTTTACTTAATTTTATATAGTTTGTATTAGGAGTAGAATTGAGATTTGGAGACCGCGGAGTTGGGCGCGAACCTCTAAAGAGTATTGTAAGGGAAAGAAACATTTTCAAAGGAACTTTAAGAGTTTTGTGGAGAGGATTTACAGATAAGTCTTTATCTTTGTATTACATTTGGTTTTTAATTAATAATTCTTGTGTTTTCACTATGATTTCTACTTTTAAACCAAGTTGTGATTGCATTTTCTTCATAAATTCTGAGTAGTTTTCTTTATCTTTTTTCCTTAAGTGATGAAGTGATTAAGTTATGGAAGTATGTTGTGTGAAGTATATGATTTAAATGTTGGAAGAAGTTGTGATGATTCAAAACCTTGCACTTTATTTACTTCTTGATTTGGCCAATTAAAATGTTAAAATTTCTTGTGAGAACATGTAAGATCTAGTGTGGTATTGTTTCAGTCAACAATTGAAAACAATCACAAGAGATTGTATGGGTGAGAATGTAATCCATATGGTTGAGTGCAAATAAATAGGGAGATATACTTTGATGGTTGTAGAATTAGAGGACTTTAGAGTAACAGGCTCAAGCTCCCAATTTGATTTATTGTTTTATGTTTTGATATGAGATGTTAGCCCCCAGGTGGAGAGAATCGAGAAAACTCTAGAGTGAGAGCTAGTATCTTTCCTTCCTAACCCATCTTCAAAATTTTTAAAGACAGTGAATTAACCTATGTCTTTATAGCATCTCTAGTAAGGGTCAAGAATATAATTACTCATATTTGGCACAACACATTTTAGATACTTCCACAATAAATATTCTCCATAACTTATTACTGATTCATAAAAAAGAAAAAGATATTTCATTTGCATAAGTTTTCATCTTACAAAAGTTTAGTTAAAGTAGTTGCTTACTTTCATTTCAAATTATAAAATTACAAAAAGAATCTAATTATATTTCCTAAAATATTATCTATAGTTTGAGTAAAATCTTTTATAAAGGTAAAAAAGTTAATTTTCATTTTCTAAATTAAAAGATATTTTATTTATTTATCACTTTACCTGTGGGTTATCTTAGGGCATAATCGGAAAGTCACTATATTACTTGATAAATGATACGTATACTTGCATAAGTATCCGCATTATAAAATCATTTATAAGAGTATTAATATATATATATATATATATATATATATATATATATTTGGGGGAATATGTTAACTTCCTCTATGTCTTTCTTTTGCTGGAGATTATGGAAAACACTTCTACCCACTGATGATATCCTAAAGCTAAAAGGTTTGAGAGGCCCTTCTATTTGCCATCTCTGTCATGTAGCTGAAGAATCATGTACGGCTTATTTTTAGGTTGTGTTGTATATATATTTTTTTAAAAGGGGTCGCCTACAGAAGTTGTCAGCGAATTTTAAATTTAATTTAAATATATACATAATTTGAAAAGTAGTATTTGATTTTGAAAATAATTTTAAATTTAAAGATTTTAAGATATGAAATCGAACCGATTTCACATCCCAAATAGTTTATATAAACGAGCACCGCATCACAAACCGTGTATCTATCCCTAAGGATAGACACACTTTGCTAGTGGTGGGGCTCGGTTAAATAAACTAGAAGATTTGTGACATCCGTTTGGTCCGCGAACCAATTTTATAAGCCGACAAATTCCCTGCTTAATATGAAAACATTAAACGGGGTTTATATTACACAGGTTCTTTAAAATTCCCTATAAGGGCAAGCCCCTATAGTTAATTACATCTTAAGTGACGGGAATCACCTAAGAAAACTCTCGATAATAATCAATAATTACGCTCTCGAGAATTTGAAAGTTTAAGTTTTCGAAAGGATTGAATTTTTGAATCTCGATAGGGAATGGATCGAGTTTGGAACATTTTATTTTGGGAATTCGAAAGGAAGAAAAGTAGGAGAAATTACGGATTCGAAGTGAAATTCGATAATCTCCCGACTATCCTATTGTTTGGCTTGGATTTAGGAAAGTCCTAATGTTTATTTAATGTTTTAATCTTGCCAATTTTAATTAATTAGGGCTTATATTTATATGATAGAATCATACAAATAACCTGGAAGATATGAGGGTTTATGTCGTATCGGACGACTACCTCGGAGTCCTAAGACCGGTTAGGGCTTAATTTGCAATGCAAATGCCTAACGAAGAGTTGAGGATTTATGTTGCACTAGGCAAACTACCTCGAAGTCCTATGGCTTTGTTGTTTAATTCTAGGAAAGTTTTGTGAAGTAGGTTCGAGTTTTCGTCGACGACGATGGCCGTGCTGCCCACCATGCTCCGAGCTCCTTGTTGTTGCGAGAGGTTTAGTTTTAGAAATCATAAATCGGGGGATGAGAAAAGTGTTTTGGTTTAGAGAAGTCTTAATTTCCAAGTGTTTTTTGTGTTTTAATTAAAACAAATCTTAAAGTTGATTATAACGACACCGGTTAAGATCCCACGGTTCCATCCTTCAGACATCATTATTTTTATCGGATTCACTTAGTCCGGATGAATTTGCTAAACTCAACTGAATGAGTTCCACACTTTCATTTAGACGAGTGGGAAATCCCGTTAGCAACACGTAGGTTACATCATCCGAGGTATTCCCGATCATCCAACAAGACGTTTTAATTTAGTTGTAGTTGTAGTTTTGTTGTTCTGTTTGTGATTAAATTTTGAGTTGTTTTATATTTTGAAATGTTGTGGCGGTGAATTTTATCTTGTAATGACTTTTAATTTAGTTATGGGTTTCGAGTTTTGGTTTTCGTCCTAAAGGTGTGGGTTTTCATGCAACGATTGTTTTATCATGCAAGAAAAGTAAAGTGCATTTGCGGTAAAGTAAATTGCAAGAAAGTAAATTGCAGGAAAGTAAATTGCGATAAAATAAAAGCGTACACGGAGGGTCTTCCCGTCATTCCAAACTGCACTTAAAACACGATTAGGACATTTAAGCAAGTTCCTAGTAAAGCTAAGGTAAGGGTTATGGTTTTCTACCAAATTCCTAATCCTATAGCTAGTCATTTCCTATGACGTCCAGGTTCCTTGTGTTTCTGGTTTGAAGACGATTTTCTTCATCAAAGAACAATTAAGTTCAATTGTTCTTATAAATATCCTATCATATTGAGGAAGTGCTTAAGACGAATCTTAAACATCTTTTCAATATTTCTAGGATTGTTTTAAGTCCAAATGAATTTAATTATGTAAATGAATCGATCGTTCGAGAGTTTTAGTTTTGTTGTCTTGCTCAGTGAACTTAGGACATTTGAATATCCTTATGAGTGAAATGACATTTCATTTAATACTCCATTTAGGAGTTATAATAGTAAAAGCTCCTAAGGCGAAATGATATTTAATGATTTGTGATTCAAATTTAAGTTCAAATTGATGATTTAAGTTTGGAATAGTGTTCGAGTTATTTTAGATTTATTTTTGAATTCTTCATGTCTTAGGTGATGTTATTTAATTCAACTTAATTTAATTTAATTTAATTTAATTTAATTTAATTTAATTTAATTCAATTTAGTTTGATTCGATGTTACATTAAATTAGTTTGATTTAATTTAATTTAATTTAATTTGATTTAATTTAATTTAATTTAATTTTTTAATTTAATTTTATTTAATTTAATTTTTTAATTTGATTTAATTTAATTTAATTTAATTTTTTTAATTTAATTTTATTCATTTTAATTTTAATTAAAATTTTAAAAGAGTTCGATAATTTAATTTTAGTTTAATGATTAAGTCTTTTAATGTCTTAAATCTGAATTATTATTTTAATTAAGAATTAAACATTAATGAAATGATTAATTTAGGGATTTTTTAAATTAAAGAATAAATCTCTTCCAATAATATCCTCTATTTTAATAATTCCAATTTTATTATTCTTCCAAATTTAATCGATTATTTAATTAAAGTTTAATCATTTTAAAATGCTTAATGGGTTTCTACCCTTCAATTATTTAAATTTCAATCATCCAAATCAGATTATGATCAAATATTTTACTTGTTAATTTTTATTAAACCTAAAGTTTTAATTTAAGGGTTAAAATTTTAATTACCATTTTGCCCTTCAAGCTTAATAATTTCATAACTCACTAAATTGAGCTTAAATGAATTTAAAATTTTTATGTGACTTCACTCATATGTCAATAAAGACATGAGAGGAGAAAATGTGATTTTTCTGTATTTAATTTATTTATATAATTATTTTTGGTAGAAAATAGAGATTTCCAAGGAAAATTTAATAACATGACCAAGGGAAAGTTTCTGTCCTTAAGAAAATTAGGGGACATTCCTAATGACCAGGGGACCACTTGGACCAATTTTGGTGATTTTTTGAATTATATTATTTTTATTATAATTATTTTAAGTTTTGGAGTATTAATTAATTTAAAAATAGAATATAAATTGAAAAATGAATTTTATAATTTTTTAAAATTCTCTCTAATATCAAGGAAATCAGAGAACCAAATTTTACAATTTTCTGATTTTTCCTTAATTTATTGGAATTATTTTAGTGAAAATGCTAGAAAATACATTTTTTTTAATTTTAAAATTACCCTAGAGCTTTAAAAATTAATATCTCACCAAATAGACCTAAGAAAAATATGGAGTTTGTTCCTAAGTGATTAAAATTCAAAATGTGACTTTTTGGTGAATTTTATTATTTTTGTGATTTTTATTATTTTTTAATTATTAAAAATATTAAAATAATATTAAAAATCAACTTTTTTAGAAAATTGAAATTTTAATTTTCTTAAATTCCCCTGATATCAGAGAGGCTCCAAAACCAATTTGGTGAATTTTTGAAAGATATTTTAAAAGTTATGAATTTTTAAAGTTTAAAATGACTAAGTGGCTTAACCGAACCATTTAATAGGGCTAACCGAAGTCCAATTGACCTCAAAATTTTGTGGTGGTTTCCTCCGATCCTAAAGGTCAGTGGAGAATTGATTTCAAGTCAATTTGATGTATGGTTAGCTCTAATTAATTAGAGACCTATTTTGAGTGTTTAAGCCGATTAGGGTTGTCTAATATGAACTAATTCAAAACCTATTTTTCCTAGGGTTCTGCGGTCATAAGGAACATCACCAAATTTTCCTAGAATTTATTTCACAACATGCCATTTATTGGAATTAAAATACTCAAAACGAGTGACATGAATTTGAAAAATCAATAACTCTTCATAGGGATGGCCTCGACTTTGGAAAATTCGGGGAATGTTCCCAAATTCGGAGGCTTCAAAGCCCTATGGTCTCATGCCATGGTAAATTGTATACATGCATGGAGAATTAAATGTATGCGAGAGAGTAAATAAATTATAAAAAATAAAATACTTGATGAAATTAAATGATTTCTTTTCCACATTATTCTCCTACTGTTCACTGAGCGAGAGGGTATTTTTATTTTATTTTTCCGATTTTCCTACACAAAGTTATGAATTTTTGAAGTTTAGGGAATTAAATAAATAGAAAATACCCCTATTTATCTACTTATCCACGCGGCGCCGCGCGAAACATCGGCGACTCCGAAGGGGTACGTGTCGCGCCGTGATTGGGCGCCGCCATCCGAGTCGGCCGTCCGGGGCCCGCCGTATCGTTCGCGTCTCCTTATCCGGCGTGATCCCGGCCGTCCGTGCGCGCGTGTATTAAATGGACGGCATCCGTTCATCGTCCCAAGTGTCCTCACCCGAGAGCGCGTCCACACTAAATCCCTAATATCTCACTCGATACTCGATGGATTTTCATGTTCTTATGCTCTATGGATTCGTCTTGAAGAGACGAACACATCTATACGGTTATCATGCATTGAAATTAAGGCATTTGAAATGGAGAATCTCCGGAAGCTCGGGATGAAGAATTAGCTCATACCTTTGCTGCGAGAGGTGAAGCCTCGATCGGAGATGTTTGGCACGTTCGTTGGAGCTGCGGGAGGCTAGGGATGAAGCACGGGGATGTGGTGAATTGCTCAGGTGTAGTTTCCACCAAGGCCGATCACAACCTTTGGAGTCCGGAACAAGCTGGGTGGCACTGGAGAGGGGGCTTTCACTTGTAGAACTTCTTCTCTTGGCACAGTGAAGGTGTAGGTGAGTTTAATTTGGTTTTGGTGAAGGATTCGGGAATGTCTGTTACGGCACGAGAATTGAGCTCCAAAATTGAGCTCGATCGATGGGGATTAGAGCGGAAGAACGGTGGGGATCAATTGCTCTAAGTTTGGAGGGAAGTGAGGAGTGATTTTGGCGAGTTTTGGTATGGTCCGGTTCGACACCCTTCCATGGCCGAGAGGTGGGGGGTTTAAATAGGCGAGGGTGGAGGGCCTCCGGGGGAGTTGAGGGCTAGGATCGAGTGCTCATGGCAAGTGAAGAACATTTGCGATGGCCGCTGGGCATGGGGCGGCTCGACGGTGAGAATTCCAAAG
Source organism: Papilionanthe hookeriana x Papilionanthe teres (assembly GCA_022702705.1). Classification (NCBI taxonomy): domain Eukaryota; kingdom Viridiplantae; phylum Streptophyta; class Magnoliopsida; order Asparagales; family Orchidaceae; genus Papilionanthe; species Papilionanthe hookeriana x Papilionanthe teres. Next base: position 13,958,395 of record CM040434.1, read on the forward strand.
TTGGCTCACATGTGAGCTCTCGGCCATGGTGTTTTCCGGCGGTCGGGGTGGTGGCCGGCGAGGCAAGGGTCACCCTCGGGGTCGGGTGGGTCGGGGCTGGGTGTTTGTGCAAGCGATTGGCAATGGCCAAGTGTAAAAGGCTTGGATTAGAATGGAATGGGAGAGGGCTCATTTTGGCTCAAATTGGTCGACCCCTCCATTTGGGCTAGGTGCACCACCCAGAGGCTTTGTTTAGGCTGAATAGAAAGTGATTTAGGTCGGCTTAATCGAGTGGGGAATGGTCACCATCCAAGTACGATTAAGCTTAAGCAAGATTAAGGGGAATCATGGGAGTGGTTAATCACCTTTAGGAATTAAGGAAAGAGTCTCCTCCTTTTGCCCAAAATGGCATGGTGACATGTAAAGAGGCTCTCATGGCTTCCATGTGGCTCATGCATGGCTTCATGGCTCACCTTTGGCTTGGGAAAAGTCGAGTCGATTTCATGGAAATGGATTTAAGAAAAATTTTGGTATTTAGGGGTGATTTGGCATGAGGCTTGATTTGGAATTATTTGATGATGGGATTATAACTTAGGGAATGGCTTTGATTAAATGGATGGCAAATGGAAATGTCATGTGGGCTTTAGGGACAATTTTGGGCTTTTGTATTTGGTGGAAATGGGCTTTTAGGAAGGTTTAGGGAAGTGGGCTTTTGGATTTTAAAATGGATTTTAGGAGGGAATTTTAGTAAAAGCTTGGGCCAAATAATTGTTGGTTTGAGCTCATGGATGTGTCATGAGTGACTTGGAGCAAATTGGGAGTGATTTGGGTTTGAATTGGGTTGAATTTGGGCTTCTTTGGTGAATGAGCCAATATAGGTCGAAATGGGCTAACTTGGGCCAATGTTGGGCTAGGGTTGAAATTGATGTAAAATTAATGTTGGGAAATGTTTTTGGGAGTGTTTCAAAGAGGTTTTGACTTTGGTTGGGCTTTGATTTTGGGGTTTGGGCTTATTTGGGTTAGGTTTGGGTTTAGGTCAAAATGGGCCTTTTAGCTTTGGGTTGAATTTGAGTGGGGTTTGGGTCAAAATCTTGGGCAAATCATGTTAGTGTTTTGTTTATGGGGATGTTAAGGAAGGTTTAGAAAAGATTTGGGGTTAATTGGAGTTGAATTGGGTGAGTTTGGGCTAAGTTTGAGTTATGGGTCCAAATTGGGCTTTAAGGCCAAAAGTGAAATTGGATCCCAATGCCAATCAAATTGGACTTGGATTTGGTCTAGATTGGTGTTGGGGATGTTGAATTGAAGTTTAGAATTGAATTGGACCAGAATTTGGGTCAATTGGGTAAGTTTGGTTTGACATTGGGTTCACTTTGGGTTAAAATGGGTCAAATTGGGGGTTTTAATAAAAGTGTGGTAAATTGACAAAATTGGCCCATGGTGTAGTTGAACAAAATGAAATTGGGAATATTTGGGATTTTCTGGAATTTTTTGGGAATTTTCTGAATTTTTGGATTTTTTGGTTAAGAGGGGCATTTTGGGTATTTGGAGGGTATTGGGAGATATTTTTGGAATTTTTGATATTTTTGGGTATGGATGATCAATTTGAGTGATGTGGAAATGTTTGGGAATGATTTTGGAGAATTTTGGGTGATTTGGAAATTTTTGAGAAATTTGAGGTTATTCGAGGCTTTGAGTAGGTTGGCGGGTGTAGGGTCCAGAGGTCGAAAATTGAAAATTTGAAAAAATGAAGATTGGGTGAATGTAAGTGGAATGAAATTCTTTTGGTTGAGCCATGAAGCCATATCAAGCCCACATGAGCCATGAAGGGACTCATTTGAGGCATTCATCTATGTTGTTCCTAACCCTCTTGGCCGAGGGCTTAGGGGTTAAGGACCATCCATGTGAATTACCTACATGAGTCGGGGAGGTCGAGTCGGGTACGGGTGTGTTTCTTTAGGAGGTGTGTGAAAGTGTAGTGTGTGTGTAAGTCGGCCCCTCACCGGACCGGGCCACCGGGGCGATCTAAGGCGAAAAGTCCTGTAGGAACTCATCCTTTAAACTTCCGCATTTGATTTCGACCCTACAGGTGATTAGGGGTCTACGATCGAGTTTGTGGGGTTTGCGGGGAGTTTAGAAGTGGTTTGAATTTCTAAAAGGTGGGTCTCGATTCTAATCCTCTAAGATAGTCGAAGGAAAAGCCTAAGGCTAGATCTAAGCACTAAAGAAGAAGAGAAGACCTCATCGAAAATGAGGTCGACAAATGGACCCCGATAGGTGTGGTGAGCTGACGGAGCACACCGCGCGTATTGGTGTTGACCGAAGCGATCAACAAAACCAACACGGATGTCCAAGTAACAAACTTAGGACGAAGCGAAAGAGCTTCGCTGGGGAGTGTCGAGTATATCTGCGGAGCCGGAGATTCTTGAACTCTCGGCTGGGGAAAGGAAAAGGAGGTGAATCCCAAATCACATGATGCGGGAGAAATTCGATTTAGATTTTATTTTGTTTCATGTTCAAGTCATGATGTGTGAGTTTAGATTTCAATTTGGAGTTTCGATTTAGATTGAAGTTTGTCGAGATTAATTTGAAGGGATTTGATTTGAAATGAAAATTGGAATTTTGAGGTTTTAGATGTAACATCTTGACCCCAAAAGAAGATCGAATCGATTGGATTGGATCATTACAATGAGGAAAGATCTCGGAGTAATGCGGTATTGGATGTAAAATCCTTAACCTCGAGAGTTTGATTTTGATGTATTTCATTGCGATAGGGAAATGATCCTAAAGCGATGCGATCTCGGATGTAAAATCCTTAACCCCGGGAATTTGATTTGATGTATTTCGGTGCGATAGGGAAAGAATCCTAAAGCGGTGCGATCTTGGATGTAAAATCCTCGACCCAAAAATTTGATGTATTTCGGTGCTGATAGGGAAAGAATCCTAAAGCGATGCGAGTCTTGGATGTAAAATCCTCGACCCAAGAGTTTGAATTTTGATGTATTTCGGTGCGATAGGGAAAGGATCCTAAAGCGGTGCGATCTTGGATGTAAAATCCTCGACCCAAAAGTTTGAATTTTGATGTATTTCGGTGCTGATAGGGAAAGGATCCTAAAGCGGTGCGGTCTTGGATGTAAAATCCTCGACCCAAAAGTTTGAATTTTGATGTATTTCGGTGCGATAGGGAAAGGATCCTAAAGCGGTGCGGTCTTGGATGTAAAATCCTCGACCCAAAAGTTTGAATTTGATGTATTTCGGTGCGATAGGGAAAGGATCCTAAAGCGGTGCGGTCTTGGATGTAAAATCCTCGACCCAAAAGTTTGAATTTGATGTATTTCGGTGCGATAGGGAAAGAATCCTAAAGCGAGTGCGGTCTTGGATGTAAAATCCTCGACCCAAAAGTTTGAATTTGATGTATTTCGGTGCGATAGGGAAAGAATCCTAAAGCGAGTGCGGTCTTGGATGTAAAATCCTCGACCCAAAAGTTTGAATTTGATGTATTTCGGTGCGATAGGGAAAGAATCCTAAAGCGATGCAGTCTTGGATGTAAAATCCTCGACCCAAAAGTTTGAATTTGAATTTTTTGGTAATTGATTTTGCAAAGATTTGTAGTGTTGATTTGAAGAGTGTGGAATTTTGGTTTTTTGAGAATTTCATGAAAGTTGTAAAAGACTTTCGTGGAAGGAAATAGATTAGGAGAGAATATGTAGATGTCACATATCCCATTCAAAAGAGTTGATCGGAAGTTCTTGGTTTGGATTGGATATAATTCCTCGCCATCGGATTCGATCCGTGTCGATGGAATCGACCGCTTCCATCCCGGACAAGGGAGAGAACGAACGGATTGGATTTCGATTTGGGAGACTGAATTTGAATTTTCGATTGAGACTTGATTTAAGATCTGGAAGATCGAATTTGAGATTTGATAGAGATTTGGAATCTGGAAAGATTGAACTTGAATTCGATTGAGATTTGGAGTTTGGAAAGATTGAATTTGAAATTTGGAAGGATGAGTTTGAACTCGGTTGAAATTTGATTTAAGATTTGATTTAAAATTTGGAAGATCACATTTGAAATTTGATTGAGAATTTGATTTAACATTTATGTTGATTTTGTTTATCTTTTAATGATTCAAATTTTATTTTATCGTTTATTTAATGTTCATGTGAATTTGGTGTTTGTCATTTTTTTTATATATTTTTTTTAAGGAAAGTTTTCTTTTATTCTCCTTTTTTTATTCCTTTTACGTTCTTTGTTCGAAGTTCATTTAACTTTAATGGCGTTTCCCAATCAATTTGCACTAAAAGAGGTGAAGGCCAAAAATGTGACATGGTCACTTTCATTCCAATCATGTAGAAGATACATCATACATCTTGATGCTGGAATATATTTCATACAATCCATGTAAACTCGAAACGGATCGTGTATGATCTTTGTCGATCCATCCAAAGAAGCATCAGTCAAAAATCCATGTACGAATAGTGGGGTACATGGTCGATAACATCACCTTCCAAGCCATCCTTGGCAAGGATGCCGTATGGATGTACATTGGAGGTGTGATATTTTCCATGTAACTCACGGCTCGTAAGGTCGGAGGCTCTCTAGCTCGGGTCACGGTCGGAAATGGTAAGGTGTCTTCCTGTGGTACATCCTTCGAAAGTAGCCGAGATCCGCTTCATCGGTACTCTCGGTATGCAATGCTTAGCGATATCCGCTCCGTTGCCCTTCGGTATCATGACGGAACCTACCGGTAAAGGTATCTTCACCGGCCCTCGGAACTCTCCCTGGACCTGCTATCCGGAGGTCGGATCCGAACATGATGTTACACTTGTTCGGGAAAGAGGCGTGCGAAGGTCGACAAAGTCGTGGTGATCTATGTGTGGGGGTATGCGGTCACCTTGTTTGTAGATGTTGATAATGCGGTATTGGGTATGCAATCTGTCGGCGATACCCTCCATGTTATCAATCTCTTTACCATTCTCTTGATGACTAATGGCATCGGATCCACTTGCCCATGACGGAGTATTCCGGTGGGTTTCCCTTCCTGTCCTCCGCGAAGTTGTAATGACATCCACATTGTATTGTGATTCTTCCTTTCCACGGCATCCATCTCCGGGGTTCGAGTATGTGTTTTCCCTTAGGCGACCTGCTCGGCCCATTCTTTTCAAATCCGGATGCAATCCACGATTTCTCGTTGTTCATATTACGAGAATACGTACGTATGTAGCTCGAGGCCCTCTAGTATATTGATTCTTCCGCCTTTAATTCTCTCGAAGTATTCGAAGGTTTTCTTTTCAACATTCCGCATTCTCTCCGGCTCGTATTCGGAATGATCGCGGATGGCGAGGCACAGTGACATATTGTGGGATATACGGTTCAATCCCTTCGCGTTCTCCCGCATACCTTGGCTCCTCGGGGATGATGCACGTCGGGACATCCCCGGGGTTGCTTCGCAACAAGGTCATGCATCAGCTGGTGGTTCTATCCGGTGGCGTGGTAGCCTTCTTTCTTCGATCTTCTAGAGATTTCCACGGTTCTTTTCGTTATCCTAGGAGCTGGCCTCCTTTCTTCGAGTTCCGGTGAACCGGTGTCCTTGAAGTGTATGCAGCGACATTAGCAAGCTTGTCTCGTCGCGGCGGTCGCGGCTAGTTTTGTTAACATCTTACGGATACGGCGATTCTTATTTCTTCGTTGCGTTGCTTGTGAGAGTAGCTCTTCGAACTTCTTGAATCTCCGTGGGCGCGGCGGCGACAAGCACCGCGCCTGCTGTAGCGACTACGGACTTCATTTTCTTATCTTCTTCGATGTTCGCCTTTCTTTTCTTCTTCTTGGATTGGAGGCTTGGGCCACCCACTTTCATCACTCGTCTGTCCGGGCGGTTCTTCTCGATCAGCCGGGACCCGGTCACTTTCCTCGTCTCGTAGGCTGCTGCGGTGCGAAATCCGAGTCGATCTCGATTATCGCTCCATCTTTCACCCTCTTTTCATCGAGTGCGAGGCTTACGCCATTCTTAAAGTTCGGGACCAACCGCCGGTTCGACATTTCCTCGCGAAAAGACAAGGAAAAGGATCGGGGGTCGTACTAAGAACAAAAACATTAAGAAAATATTTATTAAAGACACATTTTTTTATTCTTATATTTTTAAACTTAACGGGAATGAAGTGGGATAAGATCGGGTAAGAGATTTTGATTTGGAAAAGAAAACAAGGAAAATTTTATTATCGGGATTTTATTTATTTTAGCACATTTTATTTATTTTTTTGGGTTCGGACCCGATCATAAGTAATTACTTCGCCAGTGTTTCTTAGAGGCTGAAGAATTCATTCCTTCGAAACATCGGGTAGCGTAATACTTCTTCAAGTATCGTCCATTGATCGGAAGCATATGTCGTTCTCCCGGCGATTCACTAGGCGGTAGGAACCTCACGAGTATACTTGCTTCAACCACAAACGGTCCTTCCCGAGTGGGTTCGAATTTTCCTCCTATCTTGCGGTGTGCGAGAATATGTCTCTTGAGAACGAGAACTAAGTCACCGATTTTGAAGGTTCTTGGGCGGACCGGTTTGTCGTGGGCTTGAACCATCTTAGCTTGGTATAGTTCTAAATTTTGTTGCGGCTGCAAGTCTTTTCCCTTCCGGGCTCTCTAATTCTTCGAGTCGTAATTTGGCGTTCTCTTCCATTGTGATTTTTTTTGCAATCGCAATTCGAGTGAAGGAAGTCTGAACCTCTAAAGGTAACACTCGCCTCGGACCCATACACCGGAGCGTAAGGTGTAGCTTGCGTAGGAGTTACGAAGGTTGTCCGGTAGGCCCATAAGGCTTCTAACAACTTCTCGTGCCAATTTCTCTTATTATCGTCCAAGGTTTTCTTTAAGATTTGAACGAGAGTTTTATTAAAAGCCTCGGCGAGGCCGTTTGCTCTTGGGTAGTAAATTGTTGAGTATCGCCGGTCGATTCCGTGTCTCACGACAAAATTGTTGATTTGCGTGCTTCGAATGCTGGCCCATTATCCGAGATGATCCTGCGCGGCACCCAGAAACGGTAGACAACTTGGTTCTTGAAAAGCCGTAGCACGTGATGTGCTTTCACTTCTCCGAGTGGAGCTGCCTCTGCCCACTTGGAAAAGTAATCTGTAGCCGCAAGAATGAAGCGATGTCCTTTTGACGACGGTGGTTCTATTGGACCCACTATATACGTACCCGACATTCGAATGGCCGCGACGCGATTGTCGGATGTAGCACATTTGGAGGTTGGTGCGGAACTACTCCGTGCACTTGGCATTGGTGACGGCTCTTGGCGATTTTCATGCGGTCGGTCATCATCGAGGGCCGGTAGTACCCTAGTCTTTTAATTTTCATTTTCATCTTCGGACCCGGCGAGTGAGCGCCACGGAGTCCTGAATGTATCTCTTTAACAATTTCACGAGCCTCGGACCCCCTTAGGCACCTTAGCCACATTTGATCGAAAGACCTTCTGTACAATGTGTTGTTTATTAATGCGTAAGACAGAGTTCTTTTCTTGATCTGATGAGCTAGCGACCTATCGTCTGGTAGCTTTCTGTTTGCGGAGTAGTTCATCAACGGCTGTCGCCGATCTTACGTGTTTTTACATCCTTCTTGCACGATTGATTCTTTTTCCTTTTCGATTTGTGTATTGTGTCATGTCGAGTCTGTGATAGGACTGACGTCCGTGAGTCGACACTTCTGCTGATTCATCTTGCAAACGAGCAAATTCTTTTGCGAGACGGGCTAAAGCATCTGCTAAAGCATTTTCTTTTCTAGGAATTTTGTAGATTGTCACATTTGGAATCCGTTCAACAATGTTGTATGGCATCTTGGAAGTATTGCTCGAGTCTTGGTTTCAAAATTCTGTATTGTCCGGCGATCCGTTGAATGATTAACTGTGAATCCCCGTAGATGTTGATGTACTGTTATCCCCATTTGAATGGTTAATTCCGATCCCGTTATGAGGGCTTCGTATTCCGCTTCGTTGTTTGTACATGGTTACGTCGAGTGGTAGGAGTATCTTAACATCCCCCGCTCCGGTGTTATAAAGATTAGCCCGATTCTGCCTTACGAGACACTATCACTTGCGATTCTTCGTCTTTGTGCGGCTGAAGATGCTCCGTCGAAATATAATTCCCAACGTGGATCATCGAGGTCTTCTAGGTTCATTATTTGTTCATACGGCGGATCGTCGTTGAGAGGAGATTCTGCCGCGAAGGGTGTCTTTGCAAGGAAGTCTGCTAAGACTTGTCCCTTTACGGCACGAAGAGGCACGAAGGTTATATCGAATTGCAATAATATCATTGACCATCTAGCAAGTCTGCCGGAAAGCGTTGGACGAGTCATCAAGTATTGCAATAGATTAAACTTCGAGATTAGGTTGACCTTATGAGAAAGCATGTAGTGCCTGAGCTTTTGAGCGGCGAAGATCGGGGCCGAACAATGCTTTTCGATTGCGGGATACCTTACTTCCGTCGGAAGCAAACGACGGCTTAAGTAGTAAAGAGCATTTTCTTTACCCTCATCATTGACACAGGCTAACGGGGCTCCGAGAGAGTCGTCTAAAGCCGCGGTGTAAAGTATCGACGGTCTACACTGAGGCCGAGGTCGCTAGGACGGGAGGTGTCATTAAATATTGTTTAATGTCCTCGAAGGCCTTCGGCATTTCTCTTCCCAAATAAATTTGGGGTCCTTTTTAACTAGTGCTGAGAAAGGTCGACACCTACTGACGGAGTTTGAGATAAAGCGTCGAAGATATGCCGACTTCCCTTGAAAAGATCGTAGTTGTTTTAAGGTTTTGGGAGGCGGCATTTCTAAGATAGCTTTAATCTTCTCCGGGTCGATTTCAATTCCACGATGTCGGACAACGAATCCTAAGAATTTCCGGAGGTGACGCCGAAGGCGCATTTTAAGGGATTCATCTTAAGGTTAAATTGTCTTAATCGTTCGAAAACAATTCTCGAATCATACAAGTGGTTGTCCTTTACTTTGCTTTTGATGACCACATCGTCCACGTAGCATTCGACTTGATTATGGATGAGATCATCAAAAATTCTTGTCATTGCTCTTTGGTAGGTTGCTCTCGCGTTCTTCGATCCGAATGGCATCATCTGTGTAGCAAAATACTCCGATCGGCGTTCGAATCTTCGTAAGTTTTTTCATCTTACGGAGCCATTTTTATCTGGTTGTATCACGAAGATCCATCCATGAATGAGAATATTTCATGTGTTGAAGCAATGTCGATCATTAATTGCAGGATCGGTAGAGGGAATTCATCTTTTGGACATGCCTTGTTTAAATCTACGAAGTCCACACAAATTCGATCCGACCATTCTTCTTTACGGCTGGGACTACATTAGGCTAACCGAGTCGGGTATTGTTCTTCACGAACAAATTTAGCGTCTATTAGCTTCTTAACTTCGGCTATGACTTGTTGTTCGATTTCTAGACGCATTCTTACGGGACCTTGTCGGCCAGGACGGAGCGAGGATCCACCCCTAGCTTATGGACTGCGACCTGCGGAGCTAATCACGGCATCTCATCGTAGCTCCAAGCAAAACAGATCTTTAAATTCCATTAATAACTTGATTATTTCTTCGAGTCTTCTTTATTGAGTAAGGAGCTAACAAAGGTAGGTCTAGGCTCTTCGCTAGTACCTAAGTTAACTTCCGTTAACTCATCTATTGTAGATTTGATTTCTTCTTCGAATTACGGTGGAGCGTCTCCAATTTGTAAATCTTCGAGTTCGTCCGTAGTTTCCATGCAGTTTTCATTAGATTCGCAAGTGACAACCAAGCAAAATTCAGTATCGTCAACTGACCCTACTGTGCCGAATCCGAGACCATGCTTCGAATTGGGTGGACGACCGGAATTATTCCATAACTTTTCAAAATGTTGTGATTGACCTTTTGTCCACTGTCGAGGTAAGAAACCACGCTGAATTAAATTTTGAACACAGGGAGAGTACCACTCAAAAGGTAATTCCATTAATTCTGATAAAGTGACATCTTCAAATTGTACATTATTTTCGAGTTTTGGAGGAAGAAGCACCACGGTAGAATTTGATGGGCTTTGCACCGTCGCTACGTACCTCTTTGACCTCCATACCCTCGATCTTATTAGAATGGATCGGGGTCAGGGTCATAGTATGTACATAGTGGTTAATCTTCTCGTACATTGATTTGTATTCTTCATTCTTCTCATCTTCGAGAGAGATCTCGAATTGCGGCTTCTTCGACTTATTGTCGCTGCTTCTTGTTTGATTTCTTTTTCTTCTTCGAACTATCTTCCCAATCAACATTGATGGTCGGTTTCCTCCGTTCAGCTGTCCTAACGTCTCTACCACGGCCTCGTCCCCGGCCTCGACCTCGGATGCGAGTTGTGGAGAAACCTTCACCATCTCGCCGGAAGGGAGTGGTGAGTGACTGTTGGACTAGAATTTCAGGTTCTTCGTTGTCCCGAACTTTCTTTGCTTCATTTGTTATGGTATCTCTGGAGAAGATCGTTTTCTTCGGTGGTGCATAATAAGCTGCATCCTCGTGGATTCCAATTTCATGTACGGAGAATGGTTGTAAGTCACCTTTGATGCACTGTTCCCCTCCATCGTAGTATTTGATGCACTGATGTAGAGATGATGGTACCATCCTGTTTTCATGTATCCTTGGTCGGCCCAGTAGAGCGTTGAACGATGTTTCTGAATCAATTATGTGAAATTTTGCGGTTGTCTTTGCTAAGTCACCGGTCTTCATCAGTAGCGTTATTGACCCGAGGGCTCTTTCTCCTTTTTGGTTGAATCCTCTTAATAACATTTTGTCGGCTTCGAGTTCATGAGCATCAATTTCCAAGTATGCTAGCGTTCGAAGATTCATTATATTGATTGATGCTCCTGGATCCACCAATACTCTGGAGAGTGTAAACTTCCCGATTGTAACTGAAATGTACAAGGGTCGGTTGTGGTCTGCTGTCCCAAGTAGTAGGTCGTTGTCCGTGAAGGTAACACCTCGCTGTTCCTTTAACGAGCAAACCTCATCTAAGGACTCTCCGGCCATTTGAGCTAAGCAAATTTCCGGATCAAGTAAGGCCTTGATCAGAGCTTCTCTCATCTCCTTTGATAAGATGAGAGCATCATAAATGCTCGGTTTGGCGGTAGTTTCCTAAGATGGGCTAGCACGTTGTAGTCCACTCTGTTTTCATGTGTCTCTGCTTCTTCTCGAATGGGTATTTCTTCCGCCGGGGTTGGCTCTTCTCGAACAACCACCTGCTTTCCTTTGTCTTTTGGACCCATTCTCGGAGGTAGAACTCTTCCACTTCTTAAGTTGACTTCTGTAATTTCCTCTGAATCTATTGTTGAGTTTGCCGGTGTCTCTCCTTGAATCGGAATGACAGGCTCTTCCGGATTAGCTTCGGAGTCTGAAGGCTCTAATTCTATTGTGACTGGAGCTCCTCGAAACTCGCAAATAGATTCGTTGCTTGTTGAACTCTCGTAGCCTCCTTGATGGATGTCTTCTTCATCATTGTGATCGTCGAGATTGTGTATGATTTGAGAATTGTTATTTGTATCGGAATCGACGTCCGGATTATCGTTAATTACGTAATCGTTAGAAACGATCAAAACGTAGCCAACGCCATCACCCTTATCATTATATGATCCCACCGAAGTGAGCGGATAATCATACGGAGTCGGAGGTTCGAGGGATTTCTCCCCGAATCGGAAACAACTATCCTAGGATAAGCGGCCCCTAGTCTAGCCTTAGGAGCCTCGGTCTTCTCTTCTTCGTCGATTTTCTTCTTCTCTTCGATCGTCTCTGTTGAGGTGGTTCTTCTATCGCAAGTGATAGTACCGGCTTAACGGGTTTCGAACTCCGAATTGAAGCTCGCACCGAAGCGGTTTGGATGCTTGTCTAAAATCTTTTCGAAGACCTCGTCCGAGCGGTAGTCCATCCATCGTCGGTCGTATAGGGATCTATCGGAATGATGGGATCGGTCGAGACAACATTGACGGAACCTCCTTTACGGGGTTCCTTCATGTACTCCTTCGGGATTGTTATATTCCGTTTCCGAAGGTTGTCATTGAGCCAACTCTTGAAGGTAATGCAATCTTCATTTTGTGCCCAAGCATCCAGGTGGTAAGGGCAAAAGTTGGGATCACCTTTCTTGTTGACTTCCTCCGGTCTTTTAGGCTGCGGCATTGGAAATCTGGAGTCTTCATCAGACTACGGAACATTTTCGACACTGCTTCATTCTTGAACGGATATTCTCTGCTCAAAAGCTCCCTTAATGTACGTTGCGGACGAGGTGGTTGTTCATACTGCAGAGATGACTAATAGCTGGGCCGGGGTTGCTGGTAATTCTGTTGAGGTTGCTGCGATTGTTCTGACGATATTTGTATCGGTTGCTTGCCTTTGTCAACTGCTGCAACGATCCCGGATTTCTTTTCAAAATTCTTTACGAGGCTTTTGCTTGTCCAGTCTTGTCGGCGAAACTTAATTGCTTCGCCTCTTCTTGCAAGCTTCCGGCCTTGCTTAACAACTTCTCAAAAGTCTTAATAGTGAATCCCTTGAGGAGAAGTGCTATCGGGCCGTGAATGCTTTTAAGTAAAATGCCGACTGCATGTTGTTCTTGCAGTTGTGGTTCACACTTCATGCTTAAGTTCCTCCATCGAAGTATGTAATCCACCAAACTTTCATTCGGCTTTTGTTTCTCTACCACTAAATCACCTATAGTGATGTAGTGCTGAGCTCCGGCGAATCGCTTGATGAAGAGGTTCTCTAGCTGCGAGAACGTCTTCACCGAACCATTTGGTAATTCCGCATACCGGTCGAAGGCGATTCTGACGGACTGGCCGACGAAGCCGTCGGAAGAGTAATGCATCGCTCCCGCCGGCATTGCAACAAGCTGGCACGAAAGTATGCCACATGTTGTCGGGGATTCCCGGTTCCGTCGAAGGTCTTGAACAGAGGTGGTACGAAGCCTTTCGGGTATTGGACGGCGTCGAATTCTTCGGGTAAGGTCTACCCGTCCGAATGGATGTCCCGCTCTTCGATTGTGCTAAGGCTTCTCGCACTCTGCTCGTTCCACCAAGTTCTTGATATCCTTTTCGGAATCATACTTTGTGTTGTATCCTTTTTTAGTTGATCATCCCCGTTGACGGACGTAATCTCCTTTCCTCCGTCTACTGATGTGAATGACTTCCGGGGCGTTTCCCTTTGGGGTTGTACTTGACTGCGGAGAGTGGCTAGAGCTACGGCCATCTCTTCCATCCTTTTTGACATTTGAGCGATCGTATCGTCTTTCTCTTGAAGTTGCCTTCTCATTACTTACGGCTCCTCTCTTCTGCGCAGCTGCGAGAGCACCTTGTGAAGCTGATGAAGCTCGTGTTTCTACCATGTTGATTTCGCGTATTCGTTGTCCATGAATTCCGATGAATCGATCTCGTCTCCGAACTTTTCTTCTCTTTCTCTTGCTAATCGTCGGATATCGGTTCTCAGCTTTTCCATGGCATCTTCTAGCGGGGCTTTACGTGTGTCTTCGTGGTTGTCGTGCGATAGGCTGCCGGGTCCCCTTCTCACGAGTCCCCTTCATCGCGGTAGCACTTTCTTCGATTCAAGTCTCTGGCGAGACTTTCTTTCTCGAGCTGCTTGTTTCGATCTCAGCTGCCCGGTAGTGGGACGCCATACCATCCTTCTAACGGCGGAAGGTCTAGGACCGGATGGTGCAGTCGGCCGAATGTCTGGAAGGTGGTATCCTCACGATACCGTAATCCCGAGACGACAACGGGCGGACTAGCCTTCATTCTTTTACTTGGCTTTCCGTCATGATGGCGGGTTCTACTCGGGGCCCAAGACGGGATTTGGCGGCACCCGCCACTATCCTTCGTATAATTTCGATACGGGGCGGTTTTCCTTCTTTGCTAACTTTTCTACCAAAGTTTGCGGTCGAGCAAACGGCGTAGTTCTAGTTCTTTTCTTGCGGCTATCGTTGTAATATGCGGGTCTGCGGTAATGTGGCGACAATCTTGCGAATATTTTCTTCATCTGCTGCGGCGGAGAGGGGATGAAACCTGCTTCCTCCCAAGAGCGGTATGTATTCGGGTAGCGGTGTATATTCGCGCGGTGTATATTACGGCGGTTACGGAATTTCCTCCAGGAAAGCAATTTCGGCGGCTACGGCTTCTTTAGCGATCCTTCTACTTTTGTTTCTTCTTTGGGTCCTTGTCGGTGACGGAATCTTTGAAGCTCGGACCCGATTTCGAAAACGAGAAGGTCTTACAGGAAGATCTGTACCCTCCACGGTAACAGGTCCATCATAATTCTGGATTTCTTTCCCCTTCGATTTGGCGAAAGTCGGGGTAGGTGCAGAAACAACTAGACCAGTGGGGGTAGAGATAACGGTCCTTCTATGGACAGCGGCACTCCTCTTAGCTGTAACCCTTTGCAGGGGAGGGAATTCTTGGGTCGACCTAAGGTTGAACTCAAGCAGCGGCTCTTCAGCTTCAGATACCTTGTTCGTCAGTGCAAAGAGGGAGACGTCGGTGATCTTGACGTTCGTGTTTTCAAATCCTTGTCTAAATCGGATGATTCCATTGTCGGGCAGCTCATCCTTATAGACGGCGAAGTCCGATCCATTGGTGAAGGAGAAAATCGGTTTCGGGGCTTCCATTTCGCGGGGTAGATTTGGTTGTCAGTCCCAAGTTATGCTTCTTTTCTTTAGGACGAAAAGAAAGGAATTGAAAAGAGTCCGAACTCATTCTTGTTCATGTATTTATAAGAAGGAAACACTTATTAAAAGAATCACTTATTAGAGGGTTTGTTTATTTAAAACGGAGTGTTCAAAGGTGTAGAGAAGGTAAGGAATCTGAATCGGAGTTGGAAAGGAAAAGAGAGTCTTAAGCGAAGACTTCTCGACTCGAAGGATCACTCCTAAACTAACACCTGATGGGGGTCCACCCCACCTCAGAAATGAGGTAAAAGGATCTCGGAACCTCTCCGTTTAGGGGTGTCTAAACAGTGGCTCCTAAATCCGAGAGAATGTTGGTTATACTTGTTCAAGGTAGAAATGAACATAGTATCCCAACGGAAAGAAGGGTAGTTTGATCCATAAGGGACATGGATGCACTACCGATTTTTGAAAACAGAATTGTCGATTAGAATGGAGAGAGGAATTATTCCCCAGCGGAGTCGCCAGAAATTGTACGGCTTATTTTTAGGTTGTGTTGTATATTTTTTTTTTAAAAGGGGTCGCCTACAGAAGTTGTCGGCGAATTTTAAATTTAATTTAAATATATACATAATTTGAAAAGTAGTATTTGATTTTGAAAATAATTTTAAATTTGAAGATTTTAAGATATGAAATCGAACCGATTTCACATCCCAAATAGTTTATATAAACGAGCACCGCATCACAAACCGTGTATCTATCCCTAAGGATAGACACACTGCTTAGTGGTGGGGCTCGGTTAAATAAACTAGAAGATTTGTGACATCCGTTTGGTCCGCGAACCAATTTTATAAGCCGACAAATTCCACTGCTTAATATGAAAACATTAAACGGGGTTTATATTACTCAGGTTCTTTAAAATTCCCAATAAGGGCAAGCCCACTATAGTTAATTACATCTTAAGTGACGGAAATCACCTAAGAAAACTCTCGATAATAATCAATAATTCTGCTCTCAAGAATTTCAAAGTTTAAGTTTTCAAAGGATTGAATTTTTGAATCTCGATAGGGAATGGATCAAGTTTGGAACATTTTATTTTGGGAATTCAAAGGAAGAAAAGTAGGAGAAATTACGGATTCGAAGTGAACTTCGATAATCTCCCGACTATCCTATTGTTTGGCTTGGATTTAGGAAAGTCCTAATGTTTATTTAATGTTTTAATCTTGCCAATTTTAATTAATTAGGGCTTATATTTATATGATAGAATCATACAAATAACTCGGAAGATATGAGGGTTTATGTCGTATCGGACGACTACCTCGGAGTCCTAAGACCGGTTAGGGCTTAATTTGCAATGCAAATGCCTAACGAAGAGTTGAGGATTTATGTTGCACTAGGCAAACTACCTCGAAGTCCTATGGCTTTGTTGTTTAATTCTAGGAAAGTTTTGTTGAAGTAGGTTCAAGTTTTGTCGACGACGATGGCCGTCGTCGCCCACCATGCTCCGAGCTCCTTGTTGTTGCAGAGGTTTAGTTTTAGAAATCATAAATCGGGGGATGAGAAAAGTGTTTTGGTTTAGAGAAGTCTTAATTTCCAAGTGTTTTTTGTGTTTTAATTAAAACAAATCTTAAAGTTGATTATAACGACACCGGTTAAGATCCCACGGTTCCATCCTTCCGGCATCATTATTTTTATCGGATTCACTTAGTCCAGATGAATTTGCTAAACTCAACTTAATGAGTTCCACACTTTCATTTAGACCGTGGGAAATCCCGTTAGCAACACGTATGTTACATCATCCGAGGTATTCCCGATCATCCAACAAGACGTTTTAATTTAGTTGTAGTTGTAGTTTTGTTGTTACGTTTGTGATTAAATTTTGAGTTGTTTTATATTTTGAAATGTTGTGGCGGTGAATTTTATCTTGTAATGACTTTTAATTTAGTTATGGGTTTCAGTTTTGGTTTACGTCCTAAAGGTGTGGGTTTTCATGCAACGATTGTTTTATCATGCAAGAAAAGTAAAGTGCATTTGCGAGTAAAGTAAATTGCAAGAAAGTAAATTGCGGGAAAGTAAATTGCGATAAAATAAAAGCGTACACGGAGGGTCTTCCCGTCATTCCAAACTGCACTTAAAACACGATTAGGACATTTAAGCAAGTTCCTAGGTAAAGCTAAGGTAAGGGTTATGGTTTTCTACCAAATTCCTAATCCTATAGCTAGTCATTTCCTATGACGTCCAGGTTCCTTGTGTTTCTGGTTTGAAGACGATTTTCTTCATCAAAGAACAATTAAGTTCGATTGTTCTTATAAATATCCTATCATATTGAGGAAGTGCTTAAGACGAATCTTAAACATCTTTTCAATATTTCTAGGATTGTTTTAAGTCCAAATGAATTTAATTATGTAAATGAATCGATCGTCCGAGAGTTTTAGTTTTGTTGTCTTGCTCAGTGAACTTAGGACATTTGAATATCCTTATGAGTGAAATGACATTTCATTTAATACTCCATTTAGGAGTTATAATAGTAAAAGCTCCTAAGGGCAAAATGATATTTAATGATTTGTGATTCAAATTTAAGTTCAAATTGATGATTTAAGTTTGGAATAGTGTTCAAGTTATTTTAGATTTATTTTTGAATTCTTCATGTCTTAGGTGATGTTATTTAATTCAACTTAATTTAATTTAATTTAATTTAATTTAATTTAATTTAATTCAATTTAGTTTGATTCGATGTTACATTAAATTAGTTTGATTTAATTTAATTTAATTTAATTTGATTTAATTTAATTTAATTTAATTTTTTAATTTAATTTTATTTAATTTAATTTTTTAATTTGATTTAATTTAATTTAATTTAATTTTTTTTAATTTAATTTTATTCATTTTAATTTTAATTAAAATTTTAAAAGAGTTCAATAATTTAATTTTAGTTTAATGATTAAGTCTTTTAATGTCTTAAATCTGAATTATTATTTTAATTAAGAATTAAACATTAATGAAATGATTAATTTAGGGATTTTTAAATTAAAGAATAAATCTCTTCCTAATAATATCCCTATTTTAATAATTCCAATTTTATTATTCTTCCAAATTTAATCAATTATTTAATTAAAGTTTAATCATTTTAAAATGCTTAATGGGTTTCTACCCTTCAATTATTTAAATTTCAATCATCCAAATCAGATTATGATCAAATATTTTACTTGTTAATTTTTATTAAACCTAAAGTTTTAATTTAAGGGTTAAAATTTTAATTACCATTTTGCCCTTCAAGCTTAATAATTTCATAACTCACTAAATTGAGCTTAAATGAATTTAAAATTTTTATGTGACTTCACTCATATGTCAATAAAGACATGAGAGGAGAAAATGTGATTTTTCTGTATTTAATTTATTTATATAATTATTTTTGGTAGAAAATAGAGATTTCCAAGGAAAATTTAATAACATGACCAAGGGAAAGTTTCTGTCCTTAAGAAAATTAGGGGACATTCCTAATGACCAGGGGACCACTTGGACCAATTTTGGTGATTTTTTGAATTATATTATTTTTATTATAATTATTTTAAGTTTTGGAGTATTAATTAATTTAAAAATAGAATATAAATTGAAAAATGAATTTTATAATTTTTTAAAATTCTCTCTGATATCAAGGAAATCAGAGAACCAAATTTTACAATTTTCTGATTTTTCCTTAATTTATTGGAATTATTTTAGTGAAAATGCTAGAAAATACATTTTTTTTAATTTTAAAATTACCCTAGAGCTTTAAAAATTAATATCTCACCAAATAGACCTAAGAAAAATATGGAGTTTGTTCCTAAGTGATTAAAATTCAAAATGTGACTTTTTGGTGAATTTTATTATTTTTGTGATTTTTATTATTTTTTAATTATTAAAAATATTAAAATAATATTAAAAATCAACTTTTTTAGAAAATTGAAATTTTAATTTTCTTAAATTCCCTGATATCGGAGAGGCTCCAAAACCAATTTGGTGAATTTTTGAAAGATATTTTAAAAGTTATGAATTTTTAAAGTTTAAAATGACTAAGTGGCTTAACCAAACCATTTAATAGGGCTAACCAAGTCCAATTGACCTCAAAATTTTGTGGTGGTTTCCTCTCGATCTTAAAGGTCGAGTGGAGAATTGATTTCAAGTCAATTTGATGTATGGTTAGCTCTAATTAATTAGAGACCTATTTTGAGTGTTTAAGCCGATTAGGGTTGTCTAATATGAACTAATTCAAAACCTATTTTTCCTAGGGTTCTCTCGGTCATAAGGAACATCACCAAATTTTCCTAGAATTTATTTCACAACATGCCATTTATTGGAATTAAAATACTCAAAACGGTGACATGAATTTGAAAAATCAATAACTCTTCATAGGGATGACCTCCGACTTTGGAAAATTCGGGGAATGTTCCCAAATTCAGAGGCTTCAAAAGCCCTATGGTCTCATGCCATGGTAAATTGTATACATGCATGGAGAATTAAATGTATGCAGAGAGTAAATAAATTATAAAAAATAAAATACTTGATGAAATTAAATGATTTCTTTTCCACATTATTCTCCTCTCGTTCACCGAGCAAGAGGGTATTTTTATTTTATTTTTCCGATTTTCCTACACAAAGTTATGAATTTTTGAAGTTTAGGGAATTAAATAAATAGAAAATACCCCTATTTATCTACTTATCCACGCGGCGCCGGTGAAACATCGGCGGCTCCGAAGGGGTACGTGTCGCGCGCGTGATTGGGCGCCGCCATCCGAGTCGGCCATCCCGGGGCCCGCTGTATCGTTCCGTCTCCTTATCCGGCGCGATCCTGGCCGTCCGTGCGCGCGTGTATTAAATGGACGGCATCCGTTCATCGTCCCCAAGTGTCCTCACCCGAGAGCCGTCCACACTAAATCCCTAATATCTCACTCGATACTCAATGGATTTTCATGTTCTTATGCTCTATGGATTCGTCTTGAAGAGACGAACACATCTATACGGTTATCATGCATTGAAATTAAGGCATTTGAAATGGAGAATCTCCGAAGCTCGGGATGAAGAATTAGCTCATACCTTTGCTCCGAGAGGTGAAGCCTCGATCGGAGATGTTTGGCACGTTCGTTGGAGGCTGCAGGAGGCTAGGGATGAAGCCCTGGGGATGTGGTGAATTGCCTGGTGTAGTTTCCACCAAGGCCGATCACAACCTTTGGAGTCCGGAACAACCGGGTGGCTCGGAGAGGGGGCTTTCACCGGAAAACTTCTTCTCTTGGCTCGGTGAAGGTGTAGGTGAGTTTAATTTGGTTTTGGTGAAGGATTCGAGAATGTCCCGTTCGGCTCGAGAATCGAGCTCCAAAATCGAGCTCAATCAATGGGGATTAGAGCGGAAGAACGAGTGGGGATCAATTGCTCTAAGTCCGGAGGGAAGTGAGGAGTGATTTTGGCGAAGTTTTGGTATGGTCCGGTTCAAGCACCCTTCCATGGCCGAGAGGTGGGGGGTTTAAATAGGCAGGGGTCGGAGGGCCTCCGGGGGAGCTGAGGACCGGGATCGACTCGCTCATGGCAAGTGAAGAACGACTCGCAATGGCCACCTGGGCATGGGGCGGCTCAGCAGGTGAGAATTCCAAAGTTGGCTCACATGTGAGCTCTCGGCCATGGTGTTTTCCGGCGACGGGGTGGCTGGCCGGCGAGCAAGGGTCACCCTCGGTGGTCGAGTGGGTCGGAGCTGGGTGTTTGTGCAAGCAATCGGCAATGGCCAAGTGTAAAAGGCTTGGATTAGAATGGAATGGGAGAGGGCTCATTTTGGCTCAAATTGGTCAACCCCTCCATTTGGGCTAGGTGCACCACCCAAGGCTTTGTTTAGGCTGAATAGAAAGTGATTTAGGTCGGCTTAATCGATGGGGAATGGTCACCATCCAAGTACAATTAAGCTTAAGCAAGATTAAGGGGAATCATGGGAGTGGTTAATCACCTTTAGGAATTAAGGAAAGAGTCTCCTCCTTTTGCCCAAAATGGCATGGTGACATGTAAAGAGGCTCTCATGGCTTCCATGTGGCTCATGCATGGCTTCATGGCTCACCTTTGGCTTGGGAAAAGTCAAGTCAATTTCATGGAAATGGATTTAAGAAAAATTTTGGTATTTAGGGGTGATTTGGCATGAGGCTTGATTTGGAATTATTTGATGATGGGATTATAACTTAGGGAATGGCTTTGATTAAATGGATGGCAAATGGAAATGTCATGTGGGCTTTAGGGCCAATTTTGGGCTTTTGTATTTGGTGGAAATGGGCTTTTAGGAAGGTTTAGGGAAGTGGGCTTTTGGATTTTAAAATGGATTTTAGGAGGGAATTTTAGTAAAAGCTTGGGCCAAATAATTGTTGGGTTGAGCTCATGGATGTGTCATGAGTGACTTGGAGCAAATTGGGAGTGATTTGGGTTTGAATTGGGTTGAATTTGGGCTTCTTTGGTGAATGAGCCAATATAGGTCAAATTGGGCTAACTTGGGCCAATGTTGGGCTAGGGTTGAAATTGATGTAAAATTAATGTTGGGAAATGTTTTTGGGAGTGTTTCGAAGAGGTTTTGACTTTGGTTGGGCTTTGATTTTGGGGTTTGGGCTTATTTGGGTTAGGTTTGGGTTTAGGTCAAAAATGGGCCTTTTAGCTTTGGGTTGAATTTGAGTGGGGTTTGGGTCAAAATCTTGGGCAAATCATGTTAGTGTTTTGTTTATGGGGATGTTAAGGAAGGTTTAGAAAAGATTTGGGGTTAATTGGAGTTGAATCGGGTGAGTTTGGGCTAAGTTCGAGTTATGGGTCCAAATCGGGCTTTAAGGCCAAAAGTGAAATTGGATCCCAATGCCAATCAAATTGGACTTGGATTTGGTCTAGATTGGTGTTGGGGATGTTGAATTGAAGTTTAGAATTGAATTGGACCAGAATTTGGGTCAATTGGGTAAGTTTGGTTTGACATTGGGTTCACTTTGGGTTAAAATGGGTCAAATTGGGGGTTTTAATAAAAGTGTGGTAAATTGACAAAATTGGCCCATTGTGTAGTTGAACAAAATGAAATTGGGAATATTTGGGATTTTCTGGAATTTTTTTGGGAATTTTCTGAATTTTTGGATTTTTTGGTTAAGAGGGGCATTTTGGGTATTTGGAGGGTATTGGGAGATATTTTTGGAATTTTTGATATTTTTGGGTATGGATGATCAATTTGAGTGATGTGGAAATGTTTGGGAATGATTTTGGAGAATTTTGGGTGATTTGGAAATTTTTGAGAAATTTGGGCTATTCAGGGCTTTGAGTAGGTTGGCGGGTGTAGGGTCCCAGGGGTCAAAAATTGAAAATTTGAAAAAATGAAGATTGGGTGAATGTAAGTGGAATGAAATCCTTTTGGTTGAGCCATGAAGCCATATCAAGCCCACATGAGCCATGAAGGGACTCATTTGAGGCATTCACTATGTTGTTCCTAACCCTCTTAGCCAAGGGCTTAGGGGTTAAGGACCATCCATGTGAGTTACCTACATGAGTCAGGAGGTCAAGTCGGGTACGGGTGTGTTTCTTTAGGAGGTGTGTGAAAGTGTAGTGTGTGTGTAAGTCATCCCCTCACCAGACCAGGCCACCCAGGGCAGTCCTAAGGCCAAAAAGTCCTGTAGGAACTCATCCTTTAAACTTCCACATTTGATTTCAACCCTCTAGGTGATTAGGGGTCTACAGTCAAGTTTGTGGGGTTTGCGGGGAGTTTAGAAGTGGTTTGAATTTCTAAAAGGTGGGTCTCAATTCTAATCCTCTAAGATAGTCAAAGGAAAAGCCTAAGGCTAGATCCTAAGCACTAAAAGAAGAAGAGAAGACCTCATCAAAAATGAGGTCAACAAATCACTGGAACATCTTTTCTTCGCTTGTGACTTCTCTCAAGATGTTTGGAATACCCTTTTGCAGAAACTGAAGCTGGACACACTTCTTTTGAGCTGGTTCTCTTTCTTTGCCTGTTGGAAGGATTGGTATAAAGCTAAGCTGTTGGTGATTCCTTGTCTGGTTGCTTGGTTCCTCTGAATGACCAGAAACCAGTCCAAATATGAGGTTGTCCCCCCTTGATCACTAGAGTGGTTAGAAACTGCTTGTTCTACATCCACAAATTAATTCACCATCATCACTTCCAGGATATCTATAGCATTGAGAAGGCTTCTTCTCAGGCATCCTCCTCCTGCTCATTGGGTGAAGGTGAACACTGATGGTAGTTTTTGTAGATTGTCAGCTGGCTTTGGTGGTTTGTTCAAAGATTCTCTAGGGAAATGTTTACTTTTTTTTCTCCTCCCCAACTGCTGCCTTAGATGCTTTAAAGACTAAGATAATGGCTATTTATTGGGCTTTACTTATTGCTCATAGGTGTAAAATTGGACCTCTGGTGTTAGAGTTTGACTCTCTCCTCTGCATCAGGTTTTTCCAGCATACTGATGCTCCTCCATAGCATATTAGTAGATGGCTTACCCGCTTGACTCCTTTCTTTGTGCCAAACAGTGTCAACTTCTTACATACTCCTAGGGAGGGGAATGCTCCTGCCCATTAGCTTGCTTCTCAAGGAAATTATAATGAATGTCATACACTTGATACTAACCCTCCCCCTCCCTAGCTATTTTGTTACATGGAGATAGGATGTGTCTTTCATTCCTTAGAAGATTTTGTTGCTCTCTTAAAAAATATATTGGTATACATGTAATTTTGAGTTTTACATTACTTGTTAATGTACTTTTTCTCTTTACTTTTTGTGAGGAGTTGTAATGTGGAGAAAGGGTTCCCTAGGAGCTATTATGTATTTTCTTTTAGTTTTTAGGTGGGGATCCCCTCTCCCTCCCCTTTTTTGTACTCCTCTTTTATATTAACATGTTGGAGCCACGACCCGCTCCTTTACCAATATATATATATATCATAAGCGTAATTATTGCTGCAGACTAAGTTTTTGGCACAGTCACCAAGGAAAGAAATTAATAAAGAAAAAAAAATTAAGAAAAATTATTTTTTACTTTTTAAAGTCTTATTTAAACTTGTTAGATTTATTTTAGGAAGTTGTTTTTATTGTATTTTATAATAGTATATGCGTAGTTTAGGTTTTGAAGGACTTGTACCTTACGATTTTGAATTAGAAAGAACTATAAGAAAAATCAGAAAAATTAAAAATATAGAAAAAGATAAAAATATTCAACAAATGGCAAATCAAAATAATCAAAATGCTGAAATCCATCAAGAATTAGACCTTTAAGAGATTATGCTAACCCTACAGTAGATGAATTTCATGGAAGTGTTCAAAATTCTGCTGTAGTAGCTAATTCATTTGAACTTAAACCTGCTATTATCCAAATGGTATCTAATAATCAGTTTGGGGGAGCACTAACTGAAGATCCAAATTTGCATCTTGCCAATTTTCTAGAATTGCGTGCTACATTTAAATATGATGGTGTTTCTAATGATGCTATTAGAATTAGACTTTTTCCTTTTTCATTAAGGGAATCTAAGATGTGGTTAAATTCCTTAACACTTGGATCTCTCAGAACTTAGGGTGATTTAGCATAAAAATTTCTTGCTAAATATTTTCCACCATTAAAGACTACAAAGCTTAGAAATGATATTAAATCTTTTTGCCAGTTAAAGGGAAATCTATTTATGAAGCAAGGGAACTTTTTAAATATCTCCTAAGAAAGTGTCCACATCATTCGATTCCAGATTGGTTAATAATTCAAACTTTTTATAATGGATTAGTTGGATCTCTTAGATCTATTTCGATGCTGCTGGTGGTGGTTCATTGATGTCTAACCAGTTTACTGATGCTTATGCTTTAATTGAAGAAATGACTACAAATAATTTTCAATGGCTTTCTGGGAAGGTAAATCCTAAAAAGATAGCCAGTAGTCAGGAATCTGATGCTTTTGCAATGCTAGCAAATCAAGTTGCTGCAATATCAAAGAAAATAGACCAATTTGGAATGAATTTTTCTCAACCAATGTCAATGATTGAAGAAAATTCATTAGGCCAAATTGTAGATGCTCAAACATCTTTAGAAACCTTGAATGTCTTGAACAAGTCTAATAACCCATATTCCAATTATTATATCCTAGGTCGGAAGAACCATCCAAAATTTAATTGGAATACCAATAATTCGGGTGGTAGCACTCAACAATAGGGGAACAATCAAGTAAACCCATTAGGGAATTGAAACAACCAAGGGAATAGTAATTATAGACCTACTTATCCTCCAGGTTTTAATAATTCTTCATATTTAAGGAGAAAAAGTTTTTTATAGAAGAAGTTGTGTTACAAATGGGAAATCAATTGCGAAGTCAAGGAGCTACAATTAAAAATATTAAGAATGATTTGGGACTAATAGCCAATTCGTTAAGTAATAGATCCCAAGGAACGTTTCCTAGTAATACTGAGATAAATCCAAGAGACAAAAAAATGAGCAAGTAAAAGCTATTCAATTGAGAAGTGGAAGAGAGTTGAAAGGTAGAGTGCAAAAAGAGATTGAAGTAGAAAAAGAAGAAATTAAAGAACCACCAGACGATGCTCAGAAAGTTGTGGTAAGACCTATTTCTCCACCTAAGACTGATTTAGAAAAGCCACAACCACCATTTCATCAGAGACTTCGACAACAAAAATTGGATAAGCAATTTTCAAAATTCTTATATATTTTTAAGAAACTTACAATTAATATTCCATTTCCTGAAGCCTTAGAGCAAATGCCAAGCTATGTGAAGTTTATGAAGGACATTATAAACAAAATAAGGAAGTTTGAAGATAACGAGACTGTTGCATTTAGTGAAGAATGTAGTGCAATAGTTTAAAAGAAACTTCCTAAAAAGCTTAAAGTTCCTGATAGCTTCAATATTTAATGTGCAATCGGAGACATATTTTTTGGGAAAACTTTATGTGATTTAGGTGCAAGCATTAATCTTATGCCATTATCTATATTTAAAATACTGTGATTAGAAGAAATAACCCCGACTACTGTAACTCTGCAGTTAGCAGATCGTTCGATAACATATCCTAAAGGAGTTATTGAAGTTATTTTAGTAAAAGTGGATCAATTTGTCTTTCCTGTTGAATTCATTGTGCATGATATGGAGGAAGATATGGAGATATCTATTATTTTGGGGAGACCTTTCCTAGCTACAGGAAGAGCAATGACAAATGTGCAGAAAGGGTAATTAACTATGTGTGTTAATGATTAAACTGTTACATTTAGTATTTCAAAATCAATGAAATATTTTGCAAAAGGTAAAGATGATGAATGTTGCAGGATGGATGTGATGAGATATCTAAGTAAATGCCATTTCAAAATAAATTATCAAGAAAAATCTGAAAGAGAAAAGTTGGAACACAAGGAAGATGAGGAAACACAATATCCTGATGACTTTAATGAGGAAGATTTAAATTATGTTCAAGAAAGTTTTGAAGTTTTGGACATGACAAAGAAAGATGAATCTTTTTATCCTTCAATTGAAAAAACCACTTGAACTTGAATTGAAGTTACTTTCTAAACATTTAAAATAGGATTTTTTAGGTGATTCCTCAACTTTTCCTATTATAATTTCCTCAAAATTAACTATAGAAGAAGAAGAGAGTTTTCTTGAAATTCTAAAGAAATATAAGAAAGGCTTTGGATGGAACATAGCTGATAGTAAAGGAATCAGTCCTTCAATTTGTATGCACAGAATCCTTATGGAAGAAAACTACAAACCCAGGGCTGATCCTCAAAGTAGATTAAATCCAATTATGAATGAAGTAGTTAAGAATGAAATTTTAAAGTGGTTAGATGCTGGAATTATCTACCATATTTCAGATAGTGCATGGGTTAGTCCTATTCAATGTGTTCCTAAGAAAGGAGGAGTAACTGTAACTGTTAATGAGAAGAATGAACTAATACCAACAAGACAAGTTACATGATGATGAATATGCTTTGATTATAGAAATTAAATCTTGGCACCAGGAAAGATCATTTTCCACTTCCCTTTCTTGATCAAATGTTGGATAGACTAGCTGGGCATAAATACTTTTATTTTCTGGATGAATATACTGGTTGTCACCAAATACAAATTACTCATGAGGATCAAGATAAAAAATATTTACCAGTCCTTATGGTACATTTGCTTTTAAAAGAATGTTCTTTGGTTTATGTAATGCCCTGCTACATTTTAAAGATGTATGATAACAATTTTCTGTGATTTAATTGAAAAAGAAATTGAACTATTTATGGATGATTTTTTAGTGTTTGG
This sequence comes from Papilionanthe hookeriana x Papilionanthe teres, assembly GCA_022702705.1. Lineage (NCBI taxonomy): Eukaryota > Viridiplantae > Streptophyta > Magnoliopsida > Asparagales > Orchidaceae > Papilionanthe > Papilionanthe hookeriana x Papilionanthe teres. The sequence goes on from CM040434.1 coordinate 13,985,289, forward strand.
AATTTCATTTGAATCATGTTTAGAACATTTATCTAAGGTTCTTAAATGTTGCGAAGAAACAAATCTAGTCCTTAATTGGGAGAAATGTCAATTTATGTTAGTAGAAGGAATTATTTTGGGACATCAAAATTCAGAGAAAGGTATGGAAGTAATCCCTACAAAAATTCAAGTGATTGCTAATCTACCTTTCCCAACAAATGTAAGGGAGATTAGGAGTTTTTTTGGGACATGCTGGATTCTACAGGCGTTATATTAAAAACTTTTCAAAAATTGCTAAGCCTCTATGCCATTTATTGGAAAAAGATGCCATTTTTAATTTAAATGAAGAATGCCTAAGAGCTTTTGAATTATTAAAAGAAAAATTAATCACTGCACCAATTATTATTTCACCAGATTTAGAAAAACATTTTGAGTTAATGCTAGTGATTATGCTATTAGAGTTGCTTTAGGATAAAAAAATGATAAAATTTTCAAAGTAATTTACTATGCTAGTAGAACTCTGAATGAAGCTCAAATCAATTATAGCACAACTGAGAAAGAGTTATTAGCTATAGTATATGCCTTTGATAAATTTTGATCATATATAATTGGGACTAAATGTGTGGTGCATACTGACCATTCTGTTATTAAATATTTAATGAAAAAGAAGGATATTATACCAAGATTGATAAGATGGATTCTTCTTTTGCAAGAATTTGGCTTTGAGATAGTAAATAGGAAGGGTGCTGGTAATCAAATTGCTGATCATCTGTCCATGATTGATAATGAAAAATCTCTCTTTTTTGATGAAATTAATGAACATTTTCCCGATGAAAAACTATTTACTATTAATGAGTGGCGTGTTCCATGGTATGCCGACATTGTGAACTTTTTTGTTAGAGACATATTACCCTATGAATTAACATATCAATAGAGGAAGAAATTTTTATCTGAAGCTAAGACTTATTTTTGGGACGACCCATTTTTATATAAATAAGGAAATGATCTGATTATTCGAAGATGTGTGCCTTTAGAAGAAACTTATGAAATTATTCAAAATGTCATATTTTTTATTTTGGAGGACATTTTGGTCTTGATAAAACTGCATATAAAATTCTACAATCTGTATTTTATTGGCCTACATGTTTTAAGGATGTTAATGCTTATATTAAACATTGTGATCAATGTCAGCGTGTAGGCAATATTTCTAGAAGGAATGAGATGCCCCTCAATTACATGTTGGAAGTTGAAATATTTAACGTTTGAGGATTAGATTTCATGGGACCATTTACACCATCTTTTAAAAATTTATACATATTGATAGCAGTAGACAATGTATCTAAATGGATAGAAGCTGTTGATTTACTTTGATGTGATGCTCGAAGTGTTGTAAAATTTTTAAGAAAGAACATATTTTGTAGATTTGGAATGCCAATAGTAATCATAAATGTTGGGGGAAGTCATTTTAAAAATGCAATTATGGAGCAATTAGTAAAGAAATATCATATCATCCATAAAATTGCTACTGCTTATCATTCTCAGACAAGTGGTTTGGCTGAATTATTCAATCATGAAATTAGAAGAGTTTTTAAAAAATCTGTTAATCCAAACAAAAAGGATTGGTCAATCAAACTAGATTTTATTTTGAGGGCTTATAGGACTGCTTATAGGACTTTTATAGGAATGTTCCCATATAGATTAATTTTTGGGAAAACATGTCATTTACCAGTTAAACTTGAGCATAAAACATATTGGGCTATTAAAGAGTTTAATTATAATTTGAAGGATGTTGTTTAGAAAAGATTATTGCAATTAGATGATCTTGAAGAGATAAGAAATGAATCTTATGAAAGTGCTAAGATATATAAAGAAAAGATGAAGATGTGGCATGATTGTAAGATTCTGAATAAAAATATTAAGCCAGGACAAAAATTTTTGCTATATAATGCAAGATTAAAATTATTTGCTAGAAAAATTAATTCCAGGTGGTTGGGCCCATTTATTGTAGTAAATGTTTATCCCTATGGAGCTGTGGACATTAAAGATTCTCAAACTGAGAAAATATTTAAAGTAAATGGTCATAGACTGAAACATAATTCCTTAGTAGATCAACTTAAACCTGATGAAAATTTAATGATGAGTCACCCAAATTAAGTATGAGGTATGTTGGGCTGACGATGTTAAACCAAGCGCTTTGTAGGAGGCAACCCATAGTTATCGGTGTGCTTTGCTTTAAGTTTGTTTTGTGTGTTTTATTTGGTTTGATGTAAGATTTATATGGTAGTATTTTTCTTATATTATGTTAGTGGAGATTAATGAGACCTTAATTAATAATTTGGATGAGTTAAAATGTGATTTTAGACATTTAGTAGACCTGTGCTAAATTGAGCACTGACATCTAAGCGCCAGAAGTTAGAGCTTAGGCGCCGGAGTTATGAAAAATATGAAAATGATTTTCTAGAAGCCATTATCATGGGGAAGTTTCATGGCACATTATTTGGTGGTTTGTGAACATGGGAGGACGGTTTTAAGCCATCTAATCTCTATAAAAAGGGACTAAATTAAAGGAGATTCATCACATTCTAAATTTCTATCCTAAGAGCCTTATAGAAGAGTATAAATTGGAGAAATGTCTTCTTCGGAGAGTGAAATGAAGAAGAAGAAGGATGTCAACAAGATAAAGTTTGTTAGTGAGAGTGCGCAAGAGTTATATAACAGATTTCTAGCTGTTAGTATTCAAGGAATAACAGAGAAGATTACAAAGATCGAGACTAATGTTGCATCAATTGAAGCAAAGGTAAATGAAACTACTGCACATTTAGCACATATTTGATGACAATTAAAAATGCAATTTAGTCATATAAGTTATGTTTAAGAAGCGGACAAGGCGATGTATCTAAAAAACAAGTGGATTGAAAAAGATTATATCAGATGTCTTCATAATCGTCCATTCTATCAAATCTATATACCAAATGGTTCAGATGGAACTAATGGAGGTATTGGATATGTTCCACCTAATGGAGACTGGAATTGAGTTCTATAGTGTGTTAAGTGTTAGTTATTTCTATTTTTTGTTTAATTAATTGTGTTAAGTGTTTGATGTTTATGTATTTAAGTGTGTTATTTGTTCTATGTTTTATGTTATTGTTTAGTATTTTGTTTGAGTGTTTTATTGTGAGTTAAAAAAATGAGATCTTATCCAAGTATCTTGGATTAAGGACTTGTGGTTGTCGGCATATTTTTAGGTTATGTGTTTTGAAAAAGGGGTCAACTACAGAAGTTGTCGGCGAATTCTAGATTTTAAATTTAATTTAAATTTATATATATATATATATATATATATATATATATATATATATATATAATTTAAGTTGAAAAATAACAATTGATTTTTGGAAATAATTTTAAGTTTGAAAATTTTAAGATATGAAATCAAACCGATCTCACATCCCAAATAGTTTATGTAAAAGAGCACCGCATCACAAACCGTGTATCTATTCTGAGGAATAGACACACTGCTTGATGATGGGGCTCAATTAAATAAACTAGAAGATTTGTGACATCTGTTTGGTCTGCGAACCAATTTTATAAGGCGACAAGTTCCCCTGCTTAATATAAAGGGATTAAGCAGGGTTTATTTTACCTGTGTTCTTAAAGTTCCCTATAAGGGAAAGCCCCTATAGTTAATTACATCTTAAATGATGGGAATCATTTAAGAAAACTCTCGATAATGATCAGTGGTTTTGCTCTCAAGAATTTCAAAGTTTAAGGTTTCAAACAAATTGGATTTTGGAAATTTCAATAGGGAATAGCTCAAATTTGGAACGCAGTTATTTTGAGAATCCAAAGGAAGAGAAGTAGGGGATGTCACGGACCCGAAGTGAACTTCGGCGACTTCCCGACTATCCTATTGTTTAGCTTCAGTTTGAGAGAATTGTTTAATGTTTCAATCTTGCCAATTTTAGTTAATTAGGACTTATACTTGTATGATATAATCTCACAAATATCCTACCTCAGAGTCCTGAAACCGGTTATGGCTTAATTTGCATAACACAATTATGCAAAATGCCTAACAAAAAGTTGAGGATTTATGTTGCACTAGGCAGACTACCTCGAAATCCTATGTCTTTGTTATTTAATTATAAGAAAGATTTTGCTGAAGTAGACACAAGTTTTGCTGATGAAGATGGCCGTGCTGTCCACTGTGCTCCAAGCTTCTTGTTGTTGCAGAGGTTTAGTTTTAGAAGGTGAAAATTAGGAGATGAGACAAGTGTTTTGGTTTAGAAAAGTCTTAAGATTTAGAGGTCTTAATGTTTTAATTAAAACAAATCTTAAAGTTGATTAAGCAAGACTGATTAAGATCCCACGGTTCCGTCATCCCAGCACCGCTATTTTCATCGGATTCACTTAGTCCAAATGAATTTTCTAAACTCAACGGAATGAGTTCCACACTTTCATTTAGACCATGGGAAATATCGTTAGCAACACGTGGGTTACATCATCCGAGGGATTCCCGATCTTCCAACGAGACGTTTTAATTTAGTTGAAGTTATAGTTTTGTTGTTCTGTTTGTGATTAAATTTTGAGTTGTTTTATCTTTTGAATGTTGTGGCGGTGAATTTTATCTTGTGTTGATTTTAATTTAGTTTTGGGTTTCAGTTTTGTGGCTATCCTAAAGGTTTTAGTTTTCATGCAGGGTGACATTCTTGTTTAACATGCAGAAGAAGTAAAGTGCAGTGCAGGTAAATAAATCGCAATAAAATAAAAGTGTACCTAGAGGGTCTTCTCGTCATTCCCGACTGCACTTAAAACACATGTCAGAACATTTAAATATTTGCAACAAGTACCTAGGTAAAGCTAAGGGAAGGTTCTAGTTGTCTACCAAAATCCTAATCCTACTGCTAGTCAATTCCTATGACATCATGTTCTTGTGTTTTGTTAAGGATGATTTTCTTCACTAAGGAACAATTAAGTTCAATTGTTCTTCTAAAACATCTCATTATATTGAGAAAGTGCTTAGGACGAATCCTGAACATCTTTTCAATACTTCTGAGATTGTTTCGAGTCCAAATGAATTTCATTGTACAGGTGAATTTAATCATCCAAAAATTTAGTTAAATTTTGTTTCTTGCTCAGTGAACATGGACATTTGATTGCCCGATGAGTGAAGTGACATTTTATTTAACGCTTCATTTAAGAGTTATGAAAATGAAAGTCTTTAGGGGTAACTTGGTTCATTAAAAATTTTAACCAATCTTTATTGAAGTTTTGAGTTGAAGATTTAAAGTGATTTTGATTTAATTATAAAGTTTTAGTTGGTCCTTTTAGGTGTTTTAAATCATTTTGAGTTGAAAAAGTGTTCAAGCTGTTTAATTCAGTTAAACCTTTATGTTTTAAATGATTTTAATATTTTAGGTTAATTTTAATGTTTTAAAATGATTTAATTTATGATGTTTTAATCATGAACTATTCTAGGTTAATCTTTGATATTTCAAATTATTTAAGTTGAAAGAGGTGTTTAAATTATTTAATTTCATTAAATTTTAATGATTCAAATTTGGTTTAAATTAATCATAGTTCTTTAGGTTAATTTTAATTAGTTCGGTTTTCACATTTTTTTTGTTATTAATTGTTTTGAGATTAATTTTTATGTTTCAAATTTGTTTTAAGTTTGTTTCCAAGTGATTTCAAATTAGTTTTAATGTTTTAGATTTATCTTATTTTGATTATTAAATCATTTAATGTTTTAAGCTTTAACTTAACTAAAAATTATCTCCTTTTAAATCATTAATTTTGATGATTATTTCTCTATAGTTAATTAAAAGTTGAATATTATTGGAGTGATTCATTTAGGGATTTTAAATTGAAGAATTAATATCTTCTTAAATCATATCCCTAATCCTAATAATCCAAATTTTAATTATTCTCCCAAAATTTAAATGATTTAATTAATTAGGGTTCCATTTTTGATTTATTAAAAGTGATTAATGGGTTTCTAACCCTTAATTCCCTAAGTTTCAATCGTCCAATAGAAAATTAAGATCAAATATTCATCCCTCCCTTTGATTAAGCCTAAAGCATTAATTAGGGTCAAAATCCTTAATTACTTTTATGCCCTTTTATGCATGTTAACTCCTTAACTCACTAAATTGAGCTCAAATGAACTTGAAATTTTCATGTCACCTCACTCACATGTCAGTTAAGACATTAGAGGAGAAAAAGTGATTTTCCCATTTTAATTTAATTTATATAATTATTGTTTTTGAAAAATAAGAGTTTTCAATGGAAATTCAACAACAAGACCAAGGTAGGGTTTCTGTTCTTGAGAAAATTATGGGATGTTCCTACTGACCAGAGGACCATTTGGACTAATTTTGGTGTTTTTTTAAATCATATTTTATTTATTATAATTATTTTGAGTTTTAGGGTATTAATTAATTATAAAATAAAATTAAAGTTATAAAATAGATTTTGTATTTTTCTTAAGTCTCTCTGGTCTCAAGGAGTCTAGAGAAACAAATTCTATAATTTTTTGATTTTTTTTTGATTTATTAGAATTAGTTTAATGGAATGTTAAGAAAATTCATTTTTTAGATATTAAAACTTACATTAAGCTTTTAAAATTCAATATCTTAACCTAGAAACTTAAGAAAAATATTTGGTTGATTCCTAAGTGATTAATGAACAAAATATGACATTTTTGTGTTTTTTAATATTTTTGTGATTTTTTTAATTTTTTAATTATTAAAATATATAAAATAGGGTTAAAAATGAAATTTTTTAGAAAAATTCAATTTTAATTTTATTAGACTCCTCTGATACCAGAGAGCCCACAAAACATGTTTGGTGAATTTTTGAAGTGTATTTTAGGTTTTATGAATTTTTTAATTTTCAAAATAATTATGTCACTTAATTAATTCATTTAGTGGGTTAAATTAACTCCAATTGACTTGAAGTTTTTATTTTAGGTTTTCTATATCTTAAATGACAATGGAGTATTAATTTCAAGTAATTTTGATGTGTGGTTACTCCTAATTAATTAGAGTTCAATTTTAAGTGTTTGGGCTAATTAGGGTTATTCTTAAGGAATTAAATCAAACCATAATTTTCCTAGGGTCCTCTGGTCTAGAGATACCTCCCCTAATTTTTCTGAAATTTTCTAAGCAATATGCTAATTACTAGAATTAAAATACCAAAACAGACACATAATCTTAGAAATTAGGTAACTCTCCATAGAGATGGCCTCTGGTCTTGAAAAATTCAGGGAATGTTCCAAAAAACAGAGGCTACAAAAGCCCTATGATGTCATGCCATGATGAATTATCTATGTAAATGGAGAATTAAAACATCACAGAGGGTATTTAAATAATTAAAAATCATAGACTCAACAAATTAACTTAATTCTTTTCTATTCACTGAGCAAGAGGGTATTTTTAGTTTATTTTTAGGATTTTTCAATGCAAAGATATAGATTTTTGAAGTTCTGGCTATTTAAATAATTCAGAAAATCCCTAATTTCCTACTTATCTAGCGCGGCGCCTCGTCATCCTCGGCAGCTCCGAAACTCCACGCGACGCTCTTTCATTCGACGCCACCATCTGAGTCAGCGCCATGTGGCCCGAGGTTCATGTTCCATCTCCTCGTCCGATGCCATCTGAGCCGTTTGTTGAAAACACGCGCGATCAAACTGTCCATGGTCATCGTCTCTGCCTGGTGTGTTCCGAGATCCGTCCACCTTCTAACCCTAAGATCTCACTCAATACTCAACCAAATCGAGTGCGGTTTCTTCCTACATGCTTGTCTAGCCTAGAGGAGTCTATCCATACGGTTAACATGCATCGAAATCAAGTGAAAAAAAATGGAGAATCACTGGAAGCTCATGAGCAAGGGAAGTTTCCATACCTTTGTCCAAGAGGTGAAGCCTCGATTGGATGTGCTCGGCACGTTCGTTGGAGCTGGAGGAGCCTAGGGATGAAGCCTGTGGTCCTGGTGAATTGTCTAGATGTGACTTCGTCCAAGCCCGATTTCAAAGCTTGGCCGATAGGAGGAATGGATGGCCTAGTGAGGGCTGGGGAACTTCTTCCCTTGGTCTGGTGAAGGTGTAGAGTCAATCAATTTGAAGATTGACTCACTGTGGAGAAGTGTCCTGGTTTTGGGCTTAAAATTGAGCTCAGAAATTGAACTCAGAGAGGGAGTTTTAGGGCTGGATTTCAGTGGGGATCAATTGCTCTAAGTTAGGAGAAGAGTTTGGGATCAATTGGGCAGAGTTTTGGTAAGGTCCAGTGCATCCAAACGGTTGGCCGTGGAGGTGAGGAGTTTAAATAGCCATGACTAGAGGGCTCGCCAGGGCAAGTTAAGGGCTGGGATCAGCTACCAAGGGGAGGAGAAGAACAGTCATGGTATCCACTTGGGTTGGGACAACTTAGCTGGATAAATTTGAATTTTTGAATCAAATGAATGCTCACGGGTGTGATGTTTTCCGGCGACCCGGTGGCTGGCCGGTAGGCATTGGTCACCATCTTGACCAGTGAGGTCAGAGTTTGAGTTTTGTGCAAACAATTGGCATTGGCCATGTGTCTAAGGCTTCATTTAAATGGAATGGGGGGAGGGCTAATTTTCGGCTTAAAATGGTCAAGCCATGGAAATGGGTTGGGTGCACTCATCAAGGTCTGATTTTGGCCTGAGGGAATCAGTTGGGTCAGCTAGGAAAGGGTGGTGAAGTCCCCATCCATGAATATTTAGATTAATCATGGGTTAAGGTGAAGCATGGGTAAGGTTAATGACTATTAAGGAATGCTTAAAGGCCTTCCTCCTTTTTCCACTTATGGGGTGTTGACAAACTTAAGATTCTCATGGCTTTCATGTGGCTTGTGCATGGCTCCAAGGCTTGCTCATGGCTTAAGAATGACTTGGCTTAATTTCATGGAAATGGGTTTTAGAAGTTTTGGCATTTATGGGTGATTTGGCATGAGACTTAATTTAGAATTATTTGATGATTGATTTAGGACTTAGGGGATGATATCAATTAAAGGAATGATGAGAAAAATGTCACATGGGCTTTGGAATAGATTTTGGGCTTTTTCAAATTTGGTAAAAATGGGCTTTTAAATGTCTTATGGAAGTGAGCTTTTAAGTTTTTAAAAATAAATTTGTGGATAAAATTTTATAAAAGATTATGCCAAATAAATGTTTCATTTTATTTAGGAATGTGCCATGAGTGATTTGGAACAAGTTTGAGGTAATTTGGAGTTGAATTGGGTTTAATTTTGGTCTTTTAGTAATAGGGTCAAAGTGGATCAAACTGGGCTAACTTGGGCTAAGGTTGGGCTAATGTTGGTTTTGATGTAAAATTAATGTTGAAAAATGTTTATGGAGGTGTTAAAAAGAGTTTTCAATTTTGGTTGAGTCTTAATTTTGGGATTTGGGCTTGTTTGGGTTCATGGTTGGTTTAGGACAATTTGGGGAGTTTTGGTTTGGGTTAGGCTTGGGTGGAGTTTGGGTCCAAATATTGGGTAAATTAAGTTAGAGTTTTGTTTGTGGGGATGTTAGGAAGATTTCAAAACAAATTTGGGGAATATTGGATGACATTTGGGTTGAATTTGGGATGGATTGGGTTGGTTGGTCATTTTGGGCCTTAAGGGCTAATTTAGGACTTTTGATCAAATTGGGTTAAATTGACAAACTTGGGCCATGTGGCAGTTGAACAAAATGAAATTGAAAATATTTGGGATTTTTTTGAAATTTTTTTTGGAATTTTTGGATTTTTGGGTTAAAAAAGGTATTTTGGTATTTGGAGATTATTTGGAGGGTATTGGGGTATTTTGGTGGATTTAAGAGATGGGGACTGTTTCAAAATATTTTTTAGGATTTTTAGGAGGTTTGGGTAATTTAGGAAATTTTGGAAGTTTTGGGCAATTTCAAGGGTATTTGGTAGGTTTAGAGCCCCGGGGGTCAAAAAATTAAAATTTGGGAAAAATGAAGATTGATTAGGTGTGGGTAAAGTGAAACCATTTTGGTTGAGCCATGAAGCTATGTTAAGCTCACAAGAGTCATGAGAGGACTCATTTTAGGCATTCAATATGTTGTTCCTAACCCTCTTAGCCAGGGGCTTAGGGATTAAAGTCCATCCATATGAGTTACCTACATGAGTCTGGGAGTTGAGTTGGGTGAGAGTAGTTTTAGGATTTGGAATGTGTGTGAGAGTGTGGTATGTGCAAGTTTACCTTCACCAAGACCAGGCCACCCAAGGTAATCCTAAGGCCAAAGAATCCTATAGGAAACTCATCCTTTAAACCTCCATATATTGGTTTTAAACCTCCAGGTGGCCTGGGGGTTTACAATCAAACATGTGGGGTTTAAAGGGAGTTAAGAAGTGTTTGAATTTCTATGTGGTGGGTTCCATCTCTATTCTTCTAGGATAGTCAAAGGGAAAACCTATGGCTAAATCTTAAGCACTAAGGAGAGAGATCAGACCTCACCAAAAATGAGGTCAACAAATGGACCCCCAATAGGTGTGGTGTGCTAATCAAGCACACCGCGTGTATTGGCGTTGACCGAAGAGATCAACAAAAACCAACACAGACGTCTAAGTGACACACTTAGAACAAAGCGTAGGAAATTTCAGCTGGGGAGTATCAGGTAAATCTCTAAGGCTGAAGATTTCAGAGCTCTCTCTGGGGAAGAAGAGGTGAATTCCAAATCACAAGATCTGGAGAGAGATAGATTGGATTTAGATTCGTTTCATTTTCATTTAAAGTTTCAATTTTGAGTTTGAATTTTCAATTCGAGTTTGTCGGTTGCAATTTGACTTAATCGAAATTTTGATTGAAGTTTAATTTGAGATTGATTTCAAGGTGATTTTCGTAGAGATTTTGGATTTAAAATGAGAATTGGAAGTTAGATTCCAACCTCAGGATTGCAAAGAGAACCAGAATTTAGGTACCAGCCTCGAGAAGAAATCGGCAATTAAGTACCGATCAAGAAAAGGGTGAGAACTGGAAGTTAGGTACCAGTCTCAGAAGAGAGTCGGAAGTTAGGTACCGACCTCGAAAAGGATGAGAACTGGAAGTTAGGTAACTGTCTCGGAAGAGAGTCGGAAGTTAAGTACCGACTTCGAAATTTCAGGAGTGCGGGAAATTTTATCAGATAGAATGCGAGATTTTCGAACACTGAGATCAGGATGCCTTGTCGGTCTTATACCCAAGTTGGAGGATTAGAATGCGGAAAAATTTCTCGGAAAGATTGTGAATTTAGCGGACACCGAGATCGGGATGCCTTGTCGGTCTTATAACCAAGTCGGAGGATTAGAATGCGGAAAAATTTCTTAGAAAGAGTGCGAATTTAGCAGACACCGAGATCAGGATGCCTTGTCGGTCTTATACCCAAGTCGGAGGATTAGGATGCAGAAAAATTTCTCAGAAAGAGTGCAAATTTAGTGAACACCAAGATCAGGATGCCTTGTCAGTCTTATACCCAAGTCGGAGGATTAGGATGCGGAAAAATTTCTCGGAAAGAGTACGAATTTAGCAGACATTCACTTAAGAGAGTCAAAATTCAAGTATCGATCTCGAAATGAGGACTGGAAGTTAGGTACCAATCTCAGAAGGTTGGGAATTGGAAGTTAGGTACCAATCACAAAAGTTTGTATTTGATTTAGTTTTGAAGATTATGTGGAAATCTTAGTTTAGTGGAAGATTGGAATGAGACATGAAAGTGTTTCACATCCCAAGAGAGTTGATTAAAGTTTGATTGTTTTGTGAAGGATATGAATCCATGCCATCAGAACCAAATCGAAAAAACCATTTCATGGTTCTGTGTCAGTAGACTCAGTCGACCTTCTCAAAAGAGGAAAGAGATCGCGGAGAATCGAAAGGATTTCAAGATGACAAGGAAGTTTAGAAGTTTGAAACTGAAGTTGAAGTCTTCTATGGAGAAGAATCAACTCAAAAGAGGATTCATAGGAGCTTCAAATGGATTTCAGTCGAAAAATTCAACTCGACGGATTCAGATCAGAATTTAATTCGAGATTTAGATTCGTTTTGTTTGTTTTGGTGATTCAATTTCATTTTTGTTTATTTAGAGTTCGTGTTAATTTGGAGTTTGTTTTGACATTCAGATTCTTAAAAAGAGTTCTTTATTCATTTTCTTTTTTTTCCATTCTTTGTTCGAAGTTCATTTAACTTAATGGCGTTTCCCAGTCAATTTGCACAAAAGAGGTGAAGGCAAGACACGACATGATCGTTTTCATTCCAATTTGTTGAAAATACATCATATAGCTCAATCCAAAACATGATGATAATTTCCTTGAAAATTTAGTATCTCATACAATCCTCATAAATTCAAAAACAGATTGTGTAAGATCCTTGCAAGTTTCTTCCAAGAGCATCCATCGAAATCCATGTCTGAATAGCGAGACACATGGATAATAACATCACCTTCCAAGCCACCCTTGGCAGGAAATGCCGTTTGGGTGTGCATTGGAGGTGTGCTATTTTCCATGTAACTCATAGCTCATAGGGCTGAAGGCTCTCTAACTATGGATCTGGCTGAAAGTGGAAAGGTATTTTGCTGTCGTCCATCCTCCTGAAAGTGACTGAGATCCGCTCAACAGGCACACCTGGAATGCAGTATTTTGCTATGTCCGCTCCATTTCCTTTTAACACCAAGACGGAACCAACCGGTAGAGGTATCTCCATCGGCCCTCAAAATTCTCTAGGGCCTGCTATCCTGAGGTCAGATCCAAACATGATGTTACATTGGTCGACAAAAGACACTGTGCAGAAAGGTCTGACAAAGTCATGATGATCTATGTGTGGCGGTATGCAGTCGCCCTCCCTGTATATGTTAATGATGCAGCTGTTGGGTATGCAATCTGCAGGCAATACCTTCCATGTCACCATCCTTTTTACCATTCTCTTAATAATTCTTGGCATCGGATCCATCTCACTATGACGGAGTATCCCTGGTGAATTTCCTTTTCTGACCTCGGCGAAGTTGTAGCAACACCCGCACTGGATTGTAACTCTTCCTTTTCCTTTCATCCACCTTTGAGGTTCTGAGTAGGTCTTCTCTCTCAAATGACCAGCTCGACCCATTTTCTGAAGCTTAACAACACAGTCCACAATTTGCTGCTACTCGTAGTCTGAGAACACATCTGTATGCAGCTGAAGGCCCTCCAGGATGTTGATCTTCTTGCCTCGAATTCTTTCAAAATACTCAAAAGTTTTCTTTTCAACCTTCTGCATTCTTTCCAGCTTGTATTCTGGAATTATTTGCAATTGGTGAGGTCTGGTGACGTACTGTGGGATGTATGGTTCAACCCCAGCACGTTCTCCTGCATGTCTCGGCTTCTCAAGGATAGTCTCTGTCAGGACGTCTTCCGGGGTTGCTTTCGCAATAAGACTCTTTAAAACTGGTGCATCTGTCAGGCGTCGTGGCACCGATTCTGTTTCTGTGCTTCTTGGAACTTCTCTCATCTTTTCTGATGTTCTTGGAGTTGATCTCCTCTTTTCTAGTTCCAGACGAACCAATTTCTTTGAAGTACTTGCATTGACGGTAGCAGCTGTCTCTTCATGTTGGTCCGCTGCTAGCTTCGTCAGCATCTTGCGAATGCGACGGTTCTTGTTTCTTCGTTGGGTAGGAGTGAGAGTAGCTCTCCTTACCTCTTGAACTTCTGTGGGCATGGCACTGACAAGCTTGCCCTCTGCTGTAGCAACCACGGATTTGACTTTCTTGTCTGCTCCCATTGCATGAGTGGTGTTTGCTTTTCTTTTCTTGCTGGTAGACTGCTGACTTGGGCCACCCAATTTCATCACTGTCTAGATGTGGAACTCTTCCCGGTCAATCGGGGTCCAATTAGTTTCTTCGCACTGTAGCCCGGCCAGTGTGAAATCAGAGTCGATCTCAATCACGGCCCCATCCTTCATCCTCTTTTCATTGAGTGCTAGACTCACACCATTCTTAAAGTTCAGAACCCACCACCCGTTCGACATTTCCCTGCGAAAAACAAGGAAAGGATCAGGGGTTGTACTAAGAACTAGAACAATAAGAAAAATCAATTATCAACGGAAAATTCTTATTCATTTCTTTCAAATTTTAATAAGAGTAGGAAAAGATGAGGAAAGATCAGGAGTGAGCTGATTCGAAAGGGAAGGATCAAAATTTTATCATTATGATTTCACATATTTTTTTAACATATCTTTTTGTTAATGATTTTTTTTTATCATCCATTTTTATATTTTGGGTTCGGACCCTGTTACAAATGATTACTCCACTCGTGCTTCTAGGAATGAGACTTCACTTTTTTAAAGTTCATCCTTCGAAACATCAGGTTGCATAATACTTCTTCAAATATCGTCCATTGATTGGAAGCATATGTCGTTCTCCATGGCAATTCACAAGTTAGTAGGAACCTCCTGAGTAGACTGTCTCGACCATGAACGGCCCCTCCCAGGTTGGTTCAAATTTACCTCCTATCTTGCGGTGTGCAAGAATATGTCTTCTGAGAAGTAGAACCAAGTCACCGACCTTGAATGTCCTTGGGCAGCCCAGCTTATCGTGGGCCTGGATCATCTTGGCTTGATACAGTTCAAGATTCTGCTGTGTTGAAAGTCGTTTCTCTTCCAAGCTTTCCAATTCTTCTAGTCTTAATCTGGCATTCTCTTCTGTAGTGATTTTGTTCGCAACTGTAATTCTAAGTGACGAAAGCTGCACCTCCAAGGGTAAAACGGCTTCGGACCTGTACTCTAGAGCGTTAGGTGTAGACTGAGTAGGAGTTCTGAATGTCATTTTGTAGGCCTATAAGGCTTCTAACAACTTCTCGTGCCAATTTCTTTTGTTGTCGTCCAAAGTTTTCTTCAGAATTTGGACGAGAGTTTTATTAAAAGCCTCGGCCAAGCCGTTCGCTCTTGGGTAGTAGATCTTCGAATAACACCAGTCGATCCTGTGCCTTCTGACAAAATTGTTGATCTTCATGCTTCTGAATGCGGACCCGTTATCTGAGCTAATTCTACGCAGTACCCCGAAACGATAGACGACTTGATTCTTGAAGAACTGTAGCACGTGATGTGCTTTCACTTCTCTGAGCGGTATAGCTTCTGCCCATTTAGAAAAGTAATCTGTCGCTGCAAGAATGGAGTGATGTCCTCTTGAAGAAGGTGGTTCTATCGGACCCACGATATCTGTGACCTAACACTCAAACGGCCACGACGCGATTGTCGGATGTAGCACATTTGGAGGTTGATGTAGAACCACTCCATGCACTTGGCATTGGTGACAACTCATCGTAACTTTCATGCAGTCAGTCATCATCCAGGGCCAGTAGTACTAGTCTCTTAATCTTCATTTTTATTTTCGGACCTGACTGATGAGCACCACAAAGTCCTGAGAGTACCTCTTTGACAATTTCACGAGCCTCGGACTCGCTCAGGCACCTTAGCCACATCTGGTCAAAATACCTTCTGTATAACGTATTATTTATTAATACATAAGACAGAGTTCTTTTCTTAATCTGATGGGCTAATGACTTATCATCCGGTAGGTTTTTTGTTTGCAGGTAGTCGATTAATGGCTGCCACCAATCCTCTATAATTTCTATTACTGCTGCAACTGTTTCTTCTTCTTTTCCTTCTGATTGTTGTATTGCATCCATGTCGAGCTGTGAGAGGACCTGTCGTCCTTGAACTGACATTTCAACTGACTCATCTTGTAAGCAGGCAAATTCTTTTGCAACGCGGGCTAGCGCATCTGCAAGGGCATTTTCTTTTCTGGGGATCTTATAGATCGTTACATTCGGAATCTGCTCTAGCAACTTCATGGCATACTGAAAGTACTGCTCGAGCCTTGGTTTCAAAATTCTGTACTGTCCTGCGACCTGTTGTATGATCAACTGTGAATCACTGTAGATGTTGATATTAGTTATCCCCATCTGAATGGTTAATTCCAATCTGGTTATAAGGGCTTCATATTTTGCTTTGTTATTCGTACATGGCTCAGTTAGATGGTAGGAATATCTTAACATCCCCCGCCCCAGTGTTATAAATAATAGTCCGATTCCTGCCTTACTGGGCACTATCATTTGCAATTATTTATCCTTCTGCACTGAAGATGCTCCGTCGAAGTACAGTTTCCAACGCTGATCATCGGGGTCTTCTAAGCTCATTATCTGCTCGTCTGGCAAGTCATCGTTGAGAGGCGATTCTGCCGGTAAAGGGTGTGCTGCGAGAAAGTCTGCCAGGACTTGTCCCTTTACGGCACGAAGAGGAACGAAAGTTAAATCGAATTGCAATAGTATTATCGACCACCTGGCAAGTCTGCCAGAAAGCGTCGGTCGGGTCATCAAATATTGCAATGGATTAAACTTTGAAATAAGGATGACCTTATGAGAAAGCATGTAATTCCTTAGCTTTTGAGCAGCAAAGATAGGGCCAAACAATGCTTTTCAATCGAAGGATGCTTTACTTCCGTTGGAATTAGGCGACGACTTAAGTAGTAGAGAGCGTTTTCTTTCCCCTCGTCATTGACCTGGGCTAGCAAGGCTCCAAGGGAGTCGTCTAAAGCTGCGGTATAAAGTATCAACGGTCTTCCCGAGACTGGGGCTGCTAAAACAGGAGGTGTCATTAAATACTACTTAATGTCCTTGAAGGCCCGCTGACATTTCTCTTCCCAAACAAATTTGGCGTCCTTTTTAATTAATGTCGAGTAGGGCTGACACCTACCTAACAAATTCGAGATAAAGCGTCGAAGATATGCCAACTTCTCTTGAATGGTTCGTAGTTGTTTCAAAGTTTTCGGAGGCGGCATTTCTATGATAGCTTTAATCTTTTCCGGATCGATTTCAATTCCGCGATGTCGGACAACAAATCCTAAGAATTTCCCGGAGGTAACGCCGAAGGAGCATTTCAAGGGATTCATCTTAAGGTTATATTGTCTTAATCGCTCGAAATAATTCTCAAATCATACAATTGATCTTCCTTCAGTTTTCTCTTGATGACCACATCATCCACATAACACTCGACTTGGTTGTGAATGAGATCATAAAAAATCCTTGTCATTGCTCTTTGGTAAGTTGCTCCTGCATTCTTCAATCCGAAAGGCATCACTGTGTAGCAGTACACTCCGATTGGCGTTCTGAAGGCTATGAGCTTCTCATCTTCTGGTGCCATCTTTATCTAGTTGTATCCTGAAGATCCATCCATGAAAGAGAAGACTTCGTGTGTCGAAGCGATGTCGATCATCAATTCTGGAATTGGTAGCGGGAACTCGTCTTTCGGGCTCGTTTTGTTTAAATTTCTGAAATCCACGCAGATTCTGATCCGACCATTCTTCTTTGTGACTGGTACCACTTGGCTAACCAAGTTGGATATTTTTCTTCACAGACAAATTTAGCGTCTATTAGCTTCTTAACTTCAGCTATTACTTCTTGTTCAATCTCTAGACGCATTCTTCTGGGAGCTTGTCTAACTAGAACGGCAGCGTGATCTACTCCTAGCTTGTGAACTGCAACCTCTGGAGCTAATCCTGGCACCTCATCATAACTCCAAGCAAAACAGTCCTTGAATTCCATTAATAGCTTGATCATGTTTTCGGAATCTTCTTTATTAAGGAGCTAACAAAGGTCGGCCTAGGCTCTTCGCTAGTACCTAAGTTAACTTCTATTAACTCGTATATTTTAGATTTAATTTCTTCTTCAAATTCTGGTGGAGCGTCTCCGATTGGTAGATCCTCGAGATTATCTGAAGCTTCTATGCAGTCTTCATTAGGCTCACAAGTGACAACCAAGCAAAATCCCGTATCATCAACTGATCCTATTGTGCCGAATCCGAGACCATGTTTTGAATTGGGAGGCCGACTGACATTATTCCATAATTTTTCAAAGTGTTGTGATCGACCTTTTGTCCATTGTTTAGGTAAGACACCATGTTGAATTAAATTCTGAACACAAGGAGAGTACCACTCAAAAGGTAATTCCATTAATTCAGATGAAGTCACATCTTCAAACTGTACATCATTTTTAATTTTGGAAGAAGAAGCACCACGGTAGAATTTGATCGGCTTATTTTCGCCACCATGTACTTCTTTGATCACCATACCCTCGACCTTATTAGGATAGATCGGGGTCAGGGTCATAGTATGTACATAATGGTTAATCTTCTTGTACATTGATTTGTATTCTTCATTCTTTTCATCTTCGAGAGAGATCTTGAACTGGGGTTTCTTCTGACTTATTGTCGTTGCTTCTTTCTTGATTTCTTCTTCTTCGGAACTGTTCTCCCATTCAACATTGATGACCGATTTCTTTTGTTCAACTGTTCCACCATTTCTTCCTCGACCTCGTCGCCAGCCTCGACCTCGGGTGCGAGTTCTGGAGAAACCTTCACCATCTCGCCTTAAGGGAGTGGTGAGTAACTGTTGAACTAGAATTTCAGGTTCTTCATCGTCTCAAACTTCTTTTGCTTCATTTGGTATGGTATTTATGGAGAAGATAATTTTCTTCAGAGGCGCGTAGTAAGCTACATCTTCGTGAATCCCAATCTCGTGTACGGAGAACGTTGCAAATCACCTTTGATACACTGTTCTCCTCCTTCATAATACTTTATGCACTGGTACAAAGACGACGATACCATCCGGTTTTCATGGATCCACGGCCGACCCAGTAGAGCGTTGAATGATGTCTTAGAATCAATTATGTGGAATTTTGAGGTCGTCTTTGCCAAATCGCCTGTCTTCATTAATAGTGTTATCGATCCAAGAGCTCTTTCTCCTTTTTGATTGAAACCTCTTAATAACATCTTGTTTGCTTCGAGGTCGCGAGCATCAATTTCCAAATATGCTAATGTCTAAAGGTTCATTATGTTGATTGATGCTCCCAGATCAACTAACACCCTGGAGAGCATGAACTTTCCAATAGTGACTGAGATGTATAATGGTCGATTGTGATCAGCAGTTCCAAGTAGCAAATCATTGTCCGTGAAGGTAACATCGCGCTGTTCTCTTAACGAGCAAACCTCGTCGAAGGAATAACCGGCCATTTAAGCTAAGAAAATTTCTGGAGCAAGTAAGGCCTTGATCAGAGTTTCTCTCATCTCCTTTGACAGGATCAGAGCGTCGTAGATGCTCAGTTTGGCTGGTAGCTTTCTAAGATGGGCTAGCATGTTGTAATCCACTTTATTGGTCCTTCAATTTCTTCCCGAATGGGCAGTTCCTCCGCTGGGGTTGGCTCTTACTGAGCTACCACCTGCTTTCCTTTATCCTTTGAACCCATTCTTGGGGGTAGAAATTTTCCGCTTCTTAAATTAAGTTATGTTATTTCTTTTGCATCTGGTGCTGAATCTGTCGGTGTCTCCCCTTGAATTGGAACGACTGGCTCTTCTGCAGTTGCTTCAGAATCTGATAGCTCTAATTCTATTGTGATTGAAGCTCCTCGGAATTCACAAATGGACTCGTCGCTTCTCGAGCTTTCGTAGCCATCCTTGTGAACGTCTTCTCCTTTGTCGTGGTCATCGAGGTTTAGTATGATTTGAGAATCGTTGTTTGTATCGAAATTGAGATCCGGATTAGGTTGGTTGTCGTTAGTTATGTAATCGTTAGAAACAGTCAAAACGTAGCCAACACCAAAACTCTTATCATTATAAGATCACGCTAGGGTGAGCAAATAATCATACAGAGTCAGAGGTCCAAGGGATTTCTCCCCTGAATCAGAAACAACCATCCTAGGATAAGCAGCCCCTAGTCTACCCTTCGGAGCCTCGGTCTTTTCTTCTTTCACGATCTTCTCTTCCTTCTGGGGCGGTTCTTCAATCTCAAGTGATAGCGCCAGCTCGGTAGGTTTCAAACTCTGAGTTGAAGCGCGCACCGAAGCGGTCTGGATGTGATCCAAAATTTTCTTCGAAGACTTTGTCCAGATAGTACTCCATCCATCATTGGTCATGTAGGGGTCTATTGGAACAATAGGATCCGTTGAAATAACATTAACGAGACCTCCTTTTTGGGGCTCCTTCATGTATTCCTTCGGGATCGTTATGTTCCCTTTCCGGAGATTATCATCAAGCCAATTCTTACAGGTGAAGCAGTCTTCTATCTTGTGTCTGATCATCCAGTATAGGGGCAGTAGTTCGGATGGTCTTTCTTGTTGACTTCTTCTGGCCTCTTGGGCTCTGGTAGCTGAAAGTTAGTTGTCTTTATCAAACTGTGAAATAACTTTGCCACTGCTTCAGTCTTGAAGTGGTATTCCTTATTCAAAAGTTCCTTCAGGACACGCGGTGGACGAGGAGGTGGTTGATCATGCTGTCATGATTGATAGTTTGGTCGAGGCTGTTGATAACTCTGTTGAGGTTGCTGATAAATCCATTGCGGTGGTTGATAACTTGGTTGTGGCTGCTTTGGCTGTATTTGCACTGGCTGCTTACCTTTATCCACTACTGCGATGATCCCGAATTTCTTTTCAAATGCTTTTACGGGTTTTTGCTTATCAGTATTGTCAACAAAACTCAGCTGCTTTGCCTCCTCCTGCAAGCTCCCGGCCTTGCTAAGCAACTTCTCGAAAGTCTTAATTGTGAATCCTTTAAGGAGAAGTGCTATCAGGCCATGGACACTCTTCAACAGGATACCGACTGCATGCTGTTCTTGAAGTTGTGGTTCACACTTCATACTTAAGTTCCTCCATCGAAGTATGTAATCCACTAAAGTATCGTTCGGTTTTTGTTGCTCCACCACTAGATCACCGATAGTGATGTGCTGCCGAGCCCCAACAAACTGCTTAACGAAGAGGTATTCTAATTTTGAAAATGTCTTAACTGAACCATTCATCAATTCTGCGTACCAATCGAAGGAAATCCCTACCAGGCAGCTGATGAACTGACGAAAGAGTAAAGCATCACTCCCACCGGCATTGCAGCAACTAGCACAAAAATGTGCGACATGCTGCCGGGGGTTTCCCGTACTGTCGAAAGTCTTGAACAGAGGTGATATGAAGTCCTTCGGGTATTGGAATGCATCAAACTCCTCATGGTAAGGTCTACCCATCTGGATAGATGCTCCACTCTTAGACTGAGCTAAGGCTTCTCGCACCTGCTGTTCTACCATGTTCTTAATATCCTTTTCGGGAATCATGCTCTGCACAGAATCCTTCTTCAGCTGTTTGTCTCCATTGACGGATGCGACTTCTTTTCCTCCATCGGCGATGTGAATGATCTATGGGGGTGTTTCCTTTTGAGGCTGAAGCTGACTCTGGAGAGTGGCTAAGGCAGCCGCCATCTCTTCCATCTTCTTTTCCATCTGAGAAATTGTGTCATATTTTTCTTGAAGAAGTACTCTCATTGATTCTGGTTCATCTCTTTCTGAAGCTGACGAAGCTCCCTGCAAAGCTGACGATGCTCGGGTCTCAACCATGTTGATCTCAGCACATTCTTCATCCATAAACTCTGAGGAATCCACTTCATTTCTCAATTCTTCTCCTCTTTCCCTTGCCAACCGTCGGATGTCTGTCCTTAGCTTTCCTATAGCATCCTCAAGTGGTCTTTTCCAAAAAGTCTCGCGGTTGTCAGGTGACGACTGTTTAACTTCTTTTTCAGGAGTTTCCTTTAATGCAGTAGCACTTTCTTCAGATTCGGGATCTCTGACGAGACTCCTCTTCCCAGAGCGTTCTGTCGGTATCGGTTCAGCAATAATAGGTTGCCACACCATCCTTCTTGCAGTAGAAGGCCTAGGACCAGATGGTTTTTGCCGGCTGTACATCGGTATGTGGTGTCCTCCCTAATATGGTGACCTGATACAACAAAAGGCGAAATTCTCTCACTAGCTCGCACTTTCTTCTTTGGTCTCTCTGGAGCAGTGACAGGGTCTACTTGTGGTCCGAGGCGGGATTTGACTGGCACTCATCCCATCCTTCTCAGGATCTCTGATACGGGGCACCCTTCTTTCTTTGCTAACTTCTCCACTACGGCTCGCAGTTGAGTAAGCGGCGTAGTCTTGGCCCTCTTCCTCTTACAGTCACCATAGTATGCAGGTCGGGGTAATGCAGCGGCGATTCTTCGAGCATCTTCTTCATCAGATGCAGCAGAGAGAGGATGAAACCTACTCCCTCCCAACAGTGGTGAAATTTCAGGCAGTTCTTCTTCTTCCTCAGGAATCTCTTCCAGAAAAGTAACTTCAGCAGCTTTGGTTTTCTTGATCCTGGCGATCTTTCTGCTCTTATTTCTTCTTTGAGTCCGGGTTAAGGGTGCAATTCTCGAACTGGACCCTATCTCGAAGATAAACGATATTGCAGCAAAATCTGAACCCTCCACGGTAACAGGCTCCTCACCGACTTGGACTTCTTTCCCTTTCAGTTTGGCGGGAGCAGGGGTAGGTGCAGTGATGACCAGACCGGTGGGGGTAGAGATGACAGTTCTGGGGGTAGCAGCTAACCTCCTATGAACAGCAGTGTTTCTTTCAGTTGGAACCCTTTGCAGGGGAGGAAACTCTTGAGTTAACTTCATGTTGAACTAGATTATGGGCTCCTCAGTTTCTAGTACTTTGTTCATTAGTGCGAAGAGGGTAATGTCAGCGAACTTAATATCTGTGTTGTCAAACCCTTGTCCAAAGCGAATGACCGCATCATTAGGCAGCTCATCCTTGTAGACAGCTAAGTCTATTCCGTTGGCTAAGGAGAAAATCAGCTTCGGTGCAGACATTTTCTGCAGGGTAGTTTCTAAGCGTCAGTTCCAAATTATGCTTCCTTTCATCGGAACGAAAAGGAGAGGAACTTCTCAAAAAGAGTCCGAACACATTTTCATTTATCTTTTTGGTTTTCTCTATAAAGAACTTTGGATTCTCGTTTTTTTTCCTTATTTATGTATTTGTGGTTTAACAAAAATTTCATTTATTAAAGAGTTTGTTTATTAGATGGTTCGTTTATCAGAAATAAAACAATTAAAAGGGGAATGGTTAAAGGAAAGGCAAGGGACCCAATCCAGAAACTGGAAAGGAAGAGAGAGTCTCACAAGATTTCTCAACCCGAGGAACCGCTCCTAAGCTAACACTTATTGGGGGTCCACCCCACCTCAAAGAGGTAAAAGGATTCCAGAACCTCTCTGTTTAGGGGTGTCTAAACAGTGGCTCCAAAATCCAAAAGAGTTGACTATACCCATTCAAGACAGAAATGAACGTGGTATTTCAACGGAAAGAATGATAGTTTGATCCACTTAGGGATATGGACTCACTACCGATTTATGAAAGCAAAACCATCTGATCAAAATGGAAATAGGAACTTTTCCCAAGCGGAGTAGCCAAAAATTGTCGGCATATTTTTAGGTTATGGGTTTGAAAAAGGGGTCGCCTACAGAAGTTGTCGGCAAATTTTAGATTTTAAATTTAATTTAAATATATATATAATTTAATTTAAAAAGTAACAATTATTTTTTGGAAATTATTTTAAGTTTGAAAATTTTAAGATATGAAATTAAACCGATCTCATATCCCAAATAGTTTATATAAACGAGCACCGCATCACAAACTGTGTATCTATCCCTAGGAATAGACACACTACTTGATGATGGGGCTCGATTAAATAAACTAGAAGATTTGTGACATCCCTTGGTCTGTGAACCAAATTTATAAGCCGACAAGTTCCCCTGCTTAATATAAAGGGATTAAGCAGGGTTTATATTACCTGGGTTCTTAATGTTCTCTATAAGGGCAAGCCCCTACAGTTAATTACATCTTAAGTGACGGGAATCATTTAAGAAAACTCTTGATAATGATCAGTGGTTTTGCTCTCAAGAATTTCAAAGTTTAAGGTTTCAAACAAATTAGATTTTGGAAATTTCAATAGGGAATAGCTCAAATTTGGAACAGTTATTTTGAGAATCCAAAGGAAGAGAAGTAGGGGATGTCACGGACCCGAAGTGAACTTCGGTGACTTCCCGACTATCCTATTGTTTGGCTTCAATTTCAGAGAATTGTTTAATGTTTCAATCCTGCCAATTTTAGTTAATTAGGACTTATACTTGTATGATATAATCACACAAATAGCCTCGAAGATGTGAGAGTTTATGTCGTACCAAACGACAACCTCGGAGTCCTAAAACCGGTTAGGGCTTAATTTGCATAACACAATTATGTAAAATGCCTAACAAAAAGTTGAGGATTTATATTGCACTAGGCAGACTACCTCGAAATCTTATGGCTTTGTTATTTAATTCTAAGAACGATTTTGCTAAAGTAGACACAAGTTTTGCTAATGAAGATGGCGTGCTACCCACTTTGCTCTAAGCTTCTTGTTGTTACAGAGGTTTAGTTTTAGAAGGTGAAAATCAGGAGATGAGAGAAGTGTTTTGGTTTAGAAAAGTCTTAAGATTCAGAGGTCTTAATGTTTTAATTAAAACAAATCTTAAAGTTGATTAAGCAAGACCGATTAAGATCCCACGGTTCCGTCATCCCGGCACCGCTATTTTCATCTGATTCACTTAGTCCAAAAGAATTTACTAAACTCAACTGAATGAGTTCCACACTTTCATTTAGACCGTGGGAAATCTCGTTAGCAACACATGGGTTACATCATCCGAGGGATTCCCGATCATCCAACGAGACATTTTAATTTAGTTGAAGTTATAGTTTTGTTGTTCTGTTTGTGATTAAATTTTGAGTTGTTTTATCTTTTGAATGTTGTGGCGGTGAATTTTATCTTGTGTTGATTTTAATTTAGTTTTGGGTTTCAGTTTTGTAGCTATCCTAAAGGTTTCAGTTTTTATGCAGGGTGACATTCTTGTTTAACATGCAAAAGAAGTAAAGTGCAGTACAGGTAAATAAATCGCAATAAAATAAAAGCGTACATAGAGGGTCTTCTCGTCATTCCCGGCTGCAATTAAAACACATGTTAGAACATTTAAATATTTGCAACAAGTACCTAGGTAAAGCTAAGGGAAGGTTCTGGTTGTCTAGCAATATCCTAATCCTACTGCTAGTCAATTCCTATGATGTCTAGGTTCTTGTGTTTTGTTAAAGATGATTTTCTTCACCAAGGAACAATTAAGTTCAATTGTTCTTCTAAAACATCTCATTATATTGAGAAAATGCTTAGGACGAATCCTGAACATCTTTTTAATACCTCTGAGATTGTTTCGAGTCCAAATGAATTTCATTGTACATGTGAATTTAATCATCCAAAAATTTAGTTAAATTTTATTTCTTGCTCAGTGAACTTGGACATTTGATTGTCTGATGAGTCAAGTGACATTTCATTTAACGCTTCATTTAAGAGTTATGATAATGAAAGTCTTTAGGGGTAACTTGGTTCATTAAAGATTTTAATCAATCTTAATCGAAGTTTTGAGTTGAAGATTTAAAGTGATTTTGATTTAATTATAAAGTTTTAGTTGGTCCTTTTAGGTGTTTAAAATCATTTTGAGTTGAAAAAGTGTTCAAGCTGTTTAATTCAATTAAACCTTTATGTTTTAAATGATTTTAATATTTTTAGGTTAATTTTAATGTTTTAAAATGATTTAATTTATGATGTTTTAATCATGAACTGTTCTAGGTTAATCTTTGATATTTCAAATTATTTAAGTTGAAAGAGGTGTTTAGATTATTTAATTTCATTAAATTTTAATGATTCAAATTTGGTTTAAATTAATCATAGTTCTTTAGGTTAATTTTAATTGGTTCGGTTTTCACATTTTTTTTGTTATTAATTGTTTTGAGATTAATTTTTATGTTTCAAATTTATTTTAAGTTTGTTTCCAAGTGATTTCAAATTAGTTTTAATGTTTTAGATTTATTTTATTTTTATTATTAAATCATTTAATGTTTTAAGCTTTAACTTAATTAAAAATTTAGACTAATTTTGGTGATTTTTTAAATCATATTTTATTTATTATAATTATTTTGAGTTTTAGGGTATTAATTAATTATAAAATAAAATTAAAGGTGAAAAATAGATTTTGTATTTTTCTTAAGTCTCTCTGGTCTCAAGAAGTCCAGAGAAACAAATTATATAATTTTTTGATTTTTCTTTAATTTATTAGAATTATTTTAATGGAAGGTTAAGAAAATTCATTTTTTAAATATTAAAAATTAAATTAAGCTTTTAAAATTCAATATCTTAACTTAGAAACTTAAGAAAAATATTTGGTTGGTTCCTAAGTGATTAATGAATAAAATATGACATTTTTGTGGTTTTTAATATTTTTATGATTTTTTTATTTTTTAATTATTAAAATATGAAAAATAGGGTTAGAAATGAAATTTTTTAGAAAAATCCAATTTTAATTTTCTTAGACTCCTATGATACCAGAGAGCCCACAAAACAAGTTTGGTGAATTTTTGAATTGTATTTTAGGTTTTATGAATTTTTTAATTTTCAAAATAATTATGTCACTTAATTAATTCATTTAATGGGTTAAATTAACTCTAATTGACTTAAAATTTTTATTTTAGATTCTCTATATCTTAAGTTATAGTGGAGAATTAATTTCAAGTAATTTTGATGTATGGTTACTCCTAATTAATTAGAGTTCAATTTTAAGTGTTTGGGCTAATTAGGGTTATTTCTAAGGAATTAAATCAAACCATAATTTTCCTAGGGTCCTCTGGTCAATAAATACCTCCCTTAATTTTTCTGAAATTTTCTAAGTAATATGTTAATTACTAGAATTAAAATACCAAAACAGACACATAATCTTAGAAATTAGGTAACTCTCCATAGAGATGGCCTCTGGTCTTTAAAGATTCAGGAAATGTTCCAAAAAACAGAGGCTACAAAAGCCCTATGATCTCATGCCATGATGATTTATGTAAATGGAGAATTAAAACATCACAGAGGGTATTTAAATAATTAAAAATCATAGACTCAACAAATTAACTTAATTCTTTTTCCACATTATTCTCCTCTATTCACTGAGCAAGAGGGTATTTTTAGTTCATTTTTAGAATTTTTCTATGCAAAGATATGGATTTTTGAAGTTCTGGCTATTTAAATAATTCAGAAAATCCCTAATTTTCTACTTATCCAGCGCGGCGCCTGACCACAAGAAAATATATTGCAAATTTTATACCAATTTCATATGAAATTACACTTTAAAGAAAGGTATTTTATGTGTTTTATTGCGGGAATGAAGATTTATAGGTGCTGAAAGCAAAAAGAGCAAAAAGGCGCGAATCTGGAGCAAAAAGGACTAAAAATGATAAAAAATGAACTGTCCCGCCGACGGCGAGATTTAAGCCGCCGACGGTGAGATTTTCCCGAGAGTTTTCAATATATTATAATAGAGTCCGCGGACGGCGAGATTGAGCCCGCCGACAGCGAGCCTGAACGGTTAGCCTTACTTCTAGAAGCCCGCCGATGGCGAGATCGAGGCCGCCGACGGCGAGACAGTTGAATCAAGCCAAATACGATGAATCTGGACGCGTTTTGAAGAGGTGCTTAAGCAACCTTTGGAAATTTAACTCCTTCTATAAATATAGACGATTTTTATGTATTTGTGTGTCAGTTGGTGTGTCAGTTAGTGTCAAATTAATGTTTCCTTTTGTAGTAAGAGTTAGTGTTTAGTGTCTTGGTGAGTTCTAAGAGTGTTGTACAAGAAGGAAGTGTCAAAGGAACTTGAGGAATCTGCTTGGGGAGAAGAATTGAGATAAGTATATTTGTTTATTGTTTTATAACTTTAAATGAAATCCAAAATCTGTGTTATTATTCCCATGCATTCTGAGTAGTTTTCTTTGTCTTTCTCCTTGTTGTTGAGATTTTGTGAAATGAAGAATTAAAATGAGTTGTGCCTAATAATATTAAATAGAGATTGTGATAATCTTTTACTTAATTCTTAATTTACTTTCAATTTGGCCAATTGAATTGTTAACATATGTTGAATTATCAAATATAGTAAAGATTACATCCAAGATTTAGGGAATTCAAAAGCCTTGGAAGGATGGTGCAAATATATAGGGAAATATTAATTATCGAGCGAAGAATTGAATATTTTAGTGTGACAGACTAAAATCTTCAATTCGGTCCTATTGTTTGGGAGCTGAAGTGTAGATGTTAGCCCTCAGACGAGGGGAACGAGGGAGCTCTGAAGTGGAAGCCAGTATCCTCCCAGCCTAGCCACAGATTCAGTAACCAAACATAAGATTAGTCAATGTTCTCTGCACATGGACCAAAGGGTAAAGAATAAGAATGCTCCTATTTGGCACAATATAATTCTAAACTCATTTAATTGTTTATTCACCTAATCCTCTTAACAAGGAGAAAGATACTTTTCTAAATTAACTTATATAATCTGTCTTTTAAGTATTAGTTTTAAGTTTAAGTGTTCTTCAATTTTCATATATTATACTATAATAGATTAGTAATCTGTTGTTACTAAAAATTAGTCTTTAATTCTCTAACTTCCCTGTGGGATCGATATCTAGGACTCCAATAGAGCCCTTTATTACTTGAGCGATACGTATACTTGCGTTGATTAAAGGGGAGGGAGTACAATTGCTATTTTATTTTAAAAAACATTTACAACTTATTAAGCTTAACAACTACATACATCCTTTTAATTATTACCCTACTCTCCTCCGAGGCTGAATTATTATATTAGTTGCGTGGCCCGGTCAAGTTTTTGGCGCCATTGCCGGGGAAGTAAAGTAATTATTCAATTAAATTTATATATATAATTATAATTACTAGAGTAATGGTCTATTTTATTATTATTGTTAGTTGTGTATGCATAAATTTGGAACTGAAAATTTAATACCTTACGATTCAGAATTAGAGCGTACTATTAAAAGAATTAGAAAACAGAAAAGAGAAATCATAAAATTAAATCAAATGACAAATAATCCAGAAATTAAAAATATAAACCAACAAAGACCTTTGAAAGATTACGCTAACCCTACATTAGATGAAATTCACTTAACTATTCAAAACTTTGATGTAGCGGCTAACTCATTTGAGCTTAAACCTGCAATTATCCAAATGGTACAGAATAACCAATTTAGTGGTTCACCAAATGAAGATCCTAATTTACATCTTGCGAGTTTTTTAGAGTTATGTGCTACTTTTAGATATGACGGAGTATCTAATGACGCCGTTAGACTTAGGCTATTTCCTTTTTCTTTAAGGGATAAGGCTAAGATGTGGTTAAATTCATTAGCACCTGGATCAATTAAAACTTGGGGAGAATTATCACAAAAATTTCTATCCAAATATTTTTCTCCCTTAAAAACTGCAAAACTTAGAAATGTTATAACTTCTTTTAGTCAGTTTGACGGAGAATCAATATATGAAGCTTGGGAGAGATTTAAAGATCTTCTTAGGAAATGCCCACACCATGCATTACCAGATTGGTTAATTATACAAACTTTTTATAACGGTATAGTAGGATCTCTTAGATCAATCATTGATGCTGCTGCTGGAGGTTCATTAATGTTAAAACATTTTGATGAAGCTTATTCATTAATTGAAGAAATGGCTACTAATAATTTTCATTGGCCTTTTGAAAGGTTAAATCCTAAATAAATAGCCAGTATCCATGATTCTGATGCAATATCTATGTTAGCTTCTCAAATTACTGCTATATCTAAGAAATTAGATCATTTTGGAATGAATTATTCTCCTAATATAACGAAGAAAATTTAAGCTGGACAACTTATAGATGCTCAATCATCATATGAAACTATAAATGTCGTTAACAATAGACCCAATAATCCTTATGCAAATTATTATAACCCCAGGTGGAAAAATCATCCAAATTTTAATTGGAATAACAATTCCGCTAATCGACAATGGATGAACAATTCGATAAACCCGATAGGAAATCCAT
This sequence comes from Papilionanthe hookeriana x Papilionanthe teres, assembly GCA_022702705.1. Classification (NCBI taxonomy): domain Eukaryota; kingdom Viridiplantae; phylum Streptophyta; class Magnoliopsida; order Asparagales; family Orchidaceae; genus Papilionanthe; species Papilionanthe hookeriana x Papilionanthe teres. The sequence continues at coordinate 14,015,048 of CM040434.1, forward strand.
CTAACCAAGGAAATTCTAATTTTAAATCTTCTTATCCACCTGGATTTAATAATAACTCTCAATATAAAGATAAGAAGTTATCTATGGAAGAATTAATGTTAAATATGGGTCAACATTTACAGAATCAAGGTAGTCAGTTACAAATTCAAGGAAACCAATTACAAACTCAAGGAACAACAAATAAAAATATTGAAATTCAACTTGGACATATCGCTACTGCACTTAATAATAGAAGCCCTGGAGCTTTTCCGAGTAATGTGGAAATAAGTCCTAAAGATTAAGGAAAAGAATAAATTAAAGCGATACAGTTACGAAGTGGAAAAAAATTAGAAACAAGAATACAGAAAGAAACGAAAAGTCAAAATGAGGAGGTGGAAATCGAAAAAGAAAAGGATCAGAAAGATCAAAATCTAGAAGATTCATTGATACCTATGAAAATTTCTGTAGAAAAACCACCACCACCATTTCCTCAATGACTAAAGCAACATAAAAAAGATAAGTTATTTTCTAAATTTCTTGAAATTTTGAAGAAATTAACGTTAAACATTCCTTTTGTAGAAGCATTGGAACAAATGCTCAATTATGTGAAATTTATGAAGGATATTTTAAATAAAAAAAGAAAATTCACAGATAATGAAACTGTTGCACTTAGCGAAGAGTGTAGTGCAATTATTCAGAAAAAGCTTCTTGAAAAATTAAAAGATCCTGGTAGTTTCACTATACCTTACGCTATTGGAGAAAATTTTTTTGGAAAAGCATTATGTGATTTAGGAGCCAGCATAAATCTAATGCCTCTATCAATCTTTAAAAGATTAGGATTAGGAGAAGTCTCGCCTACTTCAGTAACTCTTCAGTTAGCTGATCGTTCTGTTACTTATCCTAAGGTAGTTATTGAAGATGTGTTAGTAAAAGTGGATAAATTTATCTTTCCAGTAGACTTTATTATTTTAGATATGGAGGAAGATAAAGAAATACCAATAATATTAGGAAGACCCTTCTTAGCTACTGGAAAAGCTATGATTGATGTTCAAAAGAAGAATTAACTATGAGAGTAAACGACCAAAAAGTTACCTTCAACATTGCAAAATCAATGAAATATCCTGCTATAGAAAAGGAAGATGAATGTTTTCGAATGGAAATTATTGAACATCTACAAATTGAACATTTTAAAGAATACTTTGAAGAAAAACTCAAAATAGAAGATACTGACTTATTTGAATAAATAAACAATGAAGAATTAGAATATATACAAGAAAGATTTGAATTGTTGGATAATACAGAAAATGCTGAAAAAAATATAGTTCTGTCAATTATTAAACCCTCTGAACTTGAATTAGAAATCTTACCTACCCATTTGAAGTATGCTTATTTAGGTAACTCTTCAAATTTACCAGTTATTATATCAGCAGAATTAAATGAATCACAAGAGCAAAAACTTTTGGACACATTAAAAAAATATAAGAAAACTTTTGGCTGGACTTTAGCAGATATTAAAGGAATTAGTCCTTCAATCTGTATGCACAGAATTATTTTAGATACCGAACACAAACAAAGAGTTGATCCCCAAAGGAGATTAAACCCGATTATGAAAGAGATAGTCAAGAAAGAAATATTAAAATGTTTAGATAATGGTATTATATATCCTATTTCTGACAGTGCTTGGGTAAGCCCAATTCACTGTGTTCCTAAGAAAGGAGGGGTGACTGTTAAAGTTAATGAAAATAATGATTTAATACCTATAAGACAAGTTACTGGATGACGTATATGTATTGACTATAGAAAATTAAATGCAGCCACTAGGAAAGATCACTTCCCTTTACCATTTCTAGACCAAATGTTGGATAGACTAGCCGGACATAAATATTTTTGTTTTTTAGATGGATATACCGTTTATCATCAAATTCCTATTGCTCCTGAGGATCAAGAAAAAACTACATTTACTAGTCCTTATGGAACATTCGCTTTTCGAAGAATGCCTTTTGGATTATGTAATGCACCTGCAACATTCCAGAGATGTATGATGTCTATATTTAGCAAATTAATTGATGATGGAATGGAAGTATTTATGGATGATTTCTCTGTATTTGGAACATCATTTGATGTATGCTTGAGTCATCTAGAAAAAGTCTTAGAAGTATGCGAGAAAACTAACTTAGTTCTAAATTGGGAGAAATGTCAATTTATGGTTGCAGGAGAAATTGTATTAGGGCATAAAATTTCAGAAAATGGCATGGAAGTAGATCCTGCAAAAATTCAAGTTATAGCTAAATTACCACCTCCTACTATAGTGAGAGGGGTAAGAAGTTTTCTTGGACATGCTGGTTTTTACAGACGCTACATAAAAGATTTTTCAAAAATTACTAAACCTCTTTGCCGACTTTTAGAAAAGGACAAGAAATTTGAATTCACAACAGAATGCTTAAATGCTTTTGAATTAATAAAAGATAAATTAATCACAACACCTATAATAGTTTCCCTTGATTGGGAGAAACCATTTGAACTTATGTGTGATGCTAGTGATTATGCTATAGGAGCTGTTCTTGGACAAAGATATGATAAAATTTTTAAAGTCATATACTATGCTAGTAAAATTCTCAATAATGCTGAAATCAACTACACAGTTACAGAAAGAGAATTATTAGCAATTATTTATGCTTTTGATAAATTTAGATCTTACCTAATTGGAACTACATGTATTGTGCATACTGATCACTCTGCTATTAAAAATTTAATGCAAAAGAAGGATACCAAACCAAGATTAATCAGATGGATATTATTAATGCAAGAATTTGATTTTGAAATCATTAATAAAAAGGGAACTGATAATCAAATTACAGATCATTTATCAAGATTAGAATATAATGAACTATCTAACACTGATAATGAAATTACAGATCATTTTCCTGATGAACAACTTTATAATATAAATGAATGGAAAATACCTTGGTATGCTGATATAGTAAATTATATTGTAAGTGATATTTTACCACCCATGCTAACTCCGCAACAACAGAAAAAATTCATTCATGATGCTAAAACTTATTTTTGGGATGAGCCAAATTTATATAAGCAATGTAAGGATTCAATAATTAGAAGATGTGTGCCTTATGAAGAAACTGAACAAATCATTCAAAAATGCCACGATTCTGAATTTGGAGGACATTTTGGAATAGATAAAACTGCTTATAAAATTTTACAATATGGATTTTATAGGCCTACTCTTTTTAGAGATGTTTATAGATATATCAAAACTTGCGATAAATGCCAACGAGTAGGTAATATATCTAGAAGAAATGAAATGCCTCTAAATTTTATATTAGAAGTTGAAATTTTTGATGTTTGAGAATTAGATTTTATGGGACCATTTATACCTTCATTTGAAAACTCATATATATTAGTTGCTGTTGATTATGTTTCTAAATGGATTGAAGCACAAGTCTTACCTCGATGTGATGCTAAGAGTGTTTCAAAATTTTTAATGAAAAATATTTTTACAAGATATGGAATGCCTAGAGTGATTATCACTGACGGAGGATCCCATTTTAGGAACAAATATATTCACAAATTAGTAGAAAAATTCAACATTATTCATAAAATATCAATCGCTTATCATCCACAAACCAAGTGGATTAGTCGAAGTTTCTAATCGAGAAATTAAACAAATTTTAGAAAAAACTGTAAACTCTAATCGATTAGATTGGTCTACAAGACTAGATACTACATTATGGGCATACATGACTGCTTATAAAACTCTGATTGGAATGACTCTTTACAGACTTATTTATGGAAAAACTTGTCACTTACCAGTTGAATTAGAGCACAAAGCTTATTGGGCGATTAAAGAATTTAATTATAATTTAAGAGAAGCTGGTGAGAAGAGATTATTACAAATGAATGAATTAGAAGAGTTAAGAAATGAATCTTACAATAACGATAGAATCTATAAAGAGAAAATGAAATTATGACATGATCGAAAGATTAAACAGAAAAATTTTGAGCCAGGACAAGAAGTTTTGCTCTATAATACAAGATTAAAACTATTTCCTGAAAAATTGAAATCTCAATGGTTAGGACCTCTCACTATAACTCAAATATTTACCTACAGAACTATAGAAATTGAAGATCCAAAGACTGGACACAAATTTAAAGTGAATGGACATAGATTAAAACCATATTTTAAAGGAAGAAGACCAAATTTTAAAGAGGTTTTAATGTTCAGTCAACCTGATTAACAACCAGAATAGGTCGGGCTGACGACGTTAAACCAAGCGCTTTATGGGAGGCAACCCATAGTAGTTTTAAATTATAGTTTATTTACTTGGTTTATTGATAATTATAGTATAAATGAATTCTACTACTCATATTTGTCTTTATAATCATCACAATATTAAGAGTAACAAAAGAAATTAAAATTTTGGGAACAAAAGCGAAAATGGGCAATTTTGCCTTAGCCCGCCGACGACGAGATTTGCGTGCCTTTATTTAGTTTAAAATTATAACTATCCCACCGAAGGCGAGATCGTTACCGCCGACAGCGAGATTGGTATAAGAGCGGTTTTAGGGAGTTATCTTGGCGGTTTTAGGCGATTTTAAGTGTTTTTCTCTATATAAGACATCTAGAACTCGATTTTTCACATTCTACTTCCTAGAAACGACTAGAAACCTCACCAAAACAAGAAATTATGGCATCTAATCCACTTGAAATCACGAAATCCCAAGTGTTCAATAGGAGAAAGTTCGTCAGTTATGAAGCACAACTAATATTCAACAAGGTTATGACGAAAAAGCGATTGATTAAAGAAAGAGGATTTGTTAATAGAGGAGCAGAGAATTCGACAACAACTATTGGAGAGATGATTATTCGATGACTTTGGGAGGTATTATGCTATACAACTTCTGTGGTAGTTATCCCTGTAGTCAAAGAATTCTATTCTAATCTTCATGGAATAAAAAACGGAAGCGTATTTGTACGAGGCAGATGGTTAACTTTCACTCTTTCAAGAATTAATGGTTGCATTCAATTGAGAATACACCTGCTTGCCACTATTCAAATTTCATCCCTAAAAGATACAATATGAATGATAATTACCGATATTTGACTGATGAACCAGAAGATTGGGAAATGCGAGAAGACTAGTACGTTAGTTTTTCTGCATCACTTCTTAACCATGTCTCTAAGCACTGGCACTTCTTTATTTCCTCAAAATTATTACCCACTATGAGGGTAAATAAAGTCTCTAAGGAATGTGCGATTTTGAATTATTGTATTTAAACTGGATTACCCATCGACGTTGGAACTATTATTGTGAAGTCTGCCTTAGGCCTAATTATACGTGGACCTATTCACGGGCTCGGACATCCTTCAACAATTTTCACATTATGTAGTCAATACTAAGTTTCTTATGAAGCTTGGGAAAAGGTACTATTGCCTTAGAAACCATTAGATCCGACTGATATGTTTCCTACCTTGGATAACGATAAAGAGACAGCCATTATTACGGATCAAGCATCTCAAAACAAATCTTCAATCAGACCCTTGACTGATAGAACTAACATGATCTTACAGAAACTTAAAGGATTGGAGAATGAAATAAAAAATGTGATGAATTTCATTGACAATATTTCTGATTTATTTGATCATATTGACTGGAGAATGAAAGAGCACTTTGATCATTCACGACATCTGGAGGCTAGTTTTATACGACTTTTCAGAAGGAAGGGATGGATTGAAGAAGATTCTACCAAAGAATTCCCTTTCAGGCCTTTCTATAATCTGTTCGTGCATTTACGTTCTATTGGAAATATCAGAGAAGAATTAAGTTCAGATCTTGATGAGTAGAAGATATTCATTCGTACTAATTTGTGTGTGATTGCTTGAATTTAGTTTTTATTTGCACTTTTTATAGTTAATCTCAGTCTAGATATGATTAAGTGTTATTTGTTTAGTCTCAGCGTTTTGAGTATTGTAGTGTGGATTGCGACGCTGAATTGTGTGTGTTAAGATTTTTCAAAGCAATTTGTTAGTAATGTAAAGTGTGTAATTTGTAAACTTTTGGATATCATATATATAAAGTTATAATGTCTGTGTTGTGTGAATTTATGTGTTAATATAGTATCTAATCATGATGAAGTATAATCTAAAGTGACCGGACATCATTGAGGCTTAAAATGAATTGAAAACATTATAAATATTAAAAATATTAAATTTTTGGAAACCTCGCCGACAGCGAGATCGATCCCGCTGACGGAGAGATTTTCCTGAACTTTTAACCTATTTGAATTAATTAGCTCGCCGACTGCGAGAAATTTCTCGTCGACAGCGAGATTCCGTAAAACACTATATTTTGACAAGTCAACCATCACTATTCATCATCCCCTTCCTCAAAACTTCAAAAAATCGACCTAGGGCTTGAGAGATCTTGCATTTGGAGCAATTTCAACATATTTTGACACCAGATTTTGTCTTCCCTTGGTAAGAGCTTCCCTCCTATGTAAAAATTTTTGATTTTCACCATGAATTTCTTCCACATTAAGGAATTTTGGAAAATTTGAAAATGTTGAGAAAAGATTTGGAAGAAGTTCATGGAACTTGATTTAGAATGATTTTAGTCATTTTTGGAAGCCATTTTAGTAATATTTTTGGAGATTAGTTAAGATTTTTGTAAATTTGATAGATTGAAAAAATGGCTCCGCGACAAAAGAGACGAATTGAATATGACGAGACATGATTTGTAAGTGCTCAAGCGCAATCAAGATACTTCCACAATATCTAAGCAAGGAAGTGCATACAAGATCGAGTATTTAAGAATCTGGGAGGAGAAGTGGAACGAATTATAAAAGAAAGGAGGTGGGAAAATTTCTGTTACACCACAAATAGAGCTGCAGTGGAAGTAGTGAAGGAATTTTATGCCAACTTAACTGAAATAGAAGATGCACCAATAAAGGTTAGAGGATTTTTAGTTGATTTCAATGCTGCAAGAATCAATTCTTTCTATGAAGTACATGACCTATACACCGGCGAGTATTATACTTTTGGAACAATGGAAGGACCGCTGGAAGAAGTAATCAACTTTCTCACTGATGGGAAAGGAGTTTGGAAAATCAAGCAGCGTGAACGGGTAAACTTCCCTCTTTCTATGCTGAATGCAATATCTAATGCCTGGCATTATTTTATTTGTTCTACCTTGATACCTACCTATCACCATAGTGAACAAGAGATAGAGAAGTTCTGAATTTCTATATTCATAACCAAAGAAGTATTAATGTGGGAAGTATTATTTACAAGAATGTATTAGCCTCTGCAAGAAGTGAGAGTGGAAGAGGACTAGGGCATCCTGGTCTAATTTATGCACTCTGCCAATTATCTGGGGTAGAGGCAAGAGATGATGAGGAATGGGTGGAGCCTATGAAACCCATTACTCAGGGTAATATAAAGACTTATGAATCCCACAAAGGATAGAGATCTGGAACTAGGAGTTACGTACCTTCAACTAGTAGGGATATTCCCTCCACCAGTTATGATCCTCCTACTTATAGTTCTCCTACCCTTCATGATTTAATGAATGAAATGACCCTGCAGCTGAAGAGTTTTGAAAAGATTGAGGAAAAATTGGAGCATATTGATCAGAGAATTGGAGGATTAGAGCGAAGACATAATTATGACAACGAGTATCTCCAGAGACATTCAGAATTTGAGATAGCTTATTATGATGCTAAGAATCGTTACAGGAGAGGAGAGCTTGATGTTATATTTCCTGAGTGCCCTCGCTACAGGCATTACCAGCCTAATCCACCCGCTGATCAAGGAAATGATGATATAGTTTGGGACTTTGATGCAGAAGATTAGATTCTATGTTTGTTTATTTAGTTATTTGACTTATAAACTTTGATTATTATGATGTTATGATTGATTGTATGTTTTTCTTAAAACTTTGGTATTAATGTTTAGTTTTTGAACTTGATTGTGATGTGGTGAAGACCTTTTTAAATATTGTTGTTAAAGTTATATAGTTTGCAAATTTTGATATTTTAGACTGTTATTGTAACCTTAAATTGAAATAATCAATTGTGTGTGTTTAGCATTAGACTAAATATAAGTTGTGATAGTATTTTGTACTTATTTTGAAACTTCTTTACCCAGCAATTTCTTTGATATATATATGTGTAGAAATTTATTAACAGTACATGTAATTAAGTGATGAAAGAACCTGCAGAACTTCAAAAAGAAGAAATACCTAAAGCACACAGGTATGATTTAAATTTACAGTTTGTTTTCTTTTCACCCCATTAGGTAGATAGAAAAATTTAAGTTTGGGGGAGGGAAAAATACAAATTTAATTATTAAATTGTTCTCAATTTATATTTTCAAAAATTATTATAAAATGATTTTCTATAGTAATTTTAATTTAGTAAACTAGAATTAATTTATTTAATTATTATAGAAAGTTAAAGAGAAATACTTTTAATGATTAACTAATTTTGTAGATTAAGATATTTAGTATAAGAGAATAAGAATATAGTTAACTATTTAAAGTAAGGAAAACTATATTTTCAAATATAAAATTCTTAGGTATTTAGTTGAGAAAGAAAAGATTGAAACTCAATGAAGTAAAAACTTTGAAATACCTATAAGGGAAGTAAATGTTTTGAAGTTTCAAATTTAGGAAGAGGAAAATGAAGTTCAAAATTATTAACGAGCTAACCAAAAATAATGACCCTCACTTAAAAAAGAAAAAAGAGGGGATTGAAAATCAATCCATAAAAAGAGAAAAGAATATATATATATATATATATATATATATATATATATATATATATATATATATATATATATATATATATATATATAGTGAGGAGAAGCTTGAGGAAATGTCTTATCAAAAATCGGCTTCATTTGAATCAACCTAAAGGGTAAACTTCGATTACATTTCTGAACTTATATATATGGATTAGTATTTTACTAAGTAGTGCTTTCATGAAATTCCTATCATCCGAATATCTTAAGTAATTTAATATTGAAAAGTATAGTCATTATTGAAATAAATAGAAGACTAGAAATCTTAAACTTGAGGACTAAATAGCCTTATATCTATAGAATTAGTTTAATTGTTTAAAAAATATTTCTAGAAAACTTTACTATAATACTTATTTAAATTAAATTCATAGTAATTCTAAATTAAAACTTTACTATAAATAATCATTACTTTTATGTAGTATCTAGATTACTTTAGGACAAGTAATAATTAAGTTTGGGGGATTTTGACCACAAGAAAATATATTGCAAATTTTATACCAATTTCATATGAAATTACACTTTAAAGAAAGGTATTTTCTGTGTTTTATTGCAGGAATGAAGATTTATAGGTGCTGAAAGCAAAAAAGCAAAAAAGACACGAATTTGGAGCAAAAAAGACTAAAAATGATAAAAAATAAACTGTCCCGTCGAAGGTGAGATTTAAGCCGCCGACGGCAAAATTTTCCTTAGTGTTTTCAATATATTATAATAGAGCCCGCCGACGGCGAGATTGAGCCCACGGACAGCGAGCATGAACGGTTAGCCTCGCTTCTAGAAGCCTGCTGATGGCCAGATCGAGCCCGCCGACGGCGAGACAGTTGAATCAAGCAAAATACGATGAATCTGGACACGTTTTGAAGAGGTGCTTAAGCAACCTTTGGAAATTTGACTCCTTCTATAAATATAGACGATTTTTATGTATTTGTGTGTCAGTTGGTGTCAGTTGGTGTGTCAGTTAGTGTCAAATTAGTGTTTTCTTTTGTAGTAAGAGTTAGTGTTTAGTGTCTTGGTGAGTTCTAAGAGTGTTGCACAAGAAGGAAGAGTCAAAGGAACATGAGGAATCTACTTGGGGAGAAGAATTGAGATAAGTATATTTGTTTATTGTTTTATAACTTTAAATGAAATCCAAAATCTGTGTTATTATTCCCATGCATTCTGAGTAGTTTTCTTTATCTTTCTCCTTGTTGTTGAGATTTTGTGAAATGAAGAATTAAAATGAGTTGTGCCTAATAATATTAAATAGAGATTTTGATAATCTTTTACTTAATTCTTAATTTACTTTCAATTTGGCCAATTGAATTGTTAACATATGTTGAATTATCAACTATAGTAAAGATTACATCCAAGATTCAGGGAATTCAAAAGACTTGGAAGGAGGGTGCAAATATATAGGGAAATATTAATTATCGGGTGAAGAACTGAATATTTTAGTGCGACAGACTAAAATCTTCAATTCGGTCATATTGTTTGGGAGCTGAAGTGTAGATGTTAGCCTTGTAGCGAGGGGAACGTGGGAGCTTTGGAGTGGCAGCCAGTATCCTCCCGCACCTAGCCACGCATTCGGTAACCAATCATAGGATTAGTCAATGTTCTTTGCACCTGGACTAAAGGGTAAAGAATAGGAATGCTCCTATTTGGCACAATATAATTCTAAACTCATTTAATTGTTTATTCACCTAATCCTCTTAACAAGGAGAAAGATACTTTTCTAAATTGACTTATATAATCTGTCTTTTAAGTATTAGTTTTAAGTTTAAGCGTTCTTCAATTTTCGTATATTATATTAAAATAGATTAGTAATCTATTGTTACTAAAAATTAGTCTTTAATTCTCTAACTTCCCTGTGGGATCGATATCTAGGACTCCAATAGAGCCCTTTATTACTTGAGCGATACGTAGACTTGCGTTGATTAAAGGGGAGGGAGTACAATTGCTATATTACTTTGAAAAACATTTACAACTTATTAAGCTTAACAACTATGTACATCCTTTTAATTATTACCCTACTCTCCTTCGAGACTGAATTATTATATTAGTTGCGTGGCCCGGTCAGCGCCTCGTCATCCCTGGCAGCTCTGAAACTCCATCCGGCGCTCTTTCATTTGAAGCCGCCATCTATGTCAGCGCCACACAGCCCGCAGTTCATGTTCCATCTCCTCGTCCGACGCCATCTGAATCGTCTGTTGAAAACACACACAATCGAATGGTCCATGGTCATCATCTCCGCCTAGTGTGTCCTAGGAGCCGTCCACCTTCTAACCCTAAGATCTCACTCGATACTCAACCAAATCGAGTGCGATTTCTTCCTACATGCTCATCTAGCTTAGAGGAGTATATCCATATGGCTAACATGCATCGAAATTAAGTGAAACAAAATGGAGAATCTCTGGAAGCTCGGTAGCAAGGAGAGTTTCCATACCTTGGTCCAAGAGGTGAAACCTCGATTGGATGTGCTCGACACGTTTGTTGGAGCTGGAAGAGCCTAGGGATGAAGCCTCTGGTCCTGGTGAATTTTCAAGATGTGACTTCGTCCAAGCCCGATTTTAAAGCTTGGCCAATACAAGGAATGGTTAGCCTGGTGAGGGCTGGGAAACTTCTTCCCTTGGTCTAGTGAAGGTGTAGAGTCAATCAATTTGAAGATTGACTCACTGTGGTGAAGTGTCCTGGTTTTGGGCTTAAAATTGAACTCATAGAGGGGGGTTCTAGGGCTGGATTTCAGTGGGGATCAATTGCTCTAACTTAGGAGAAGAGTTTGGGATCAATTGGGTAGAGTTTTAGTAAGGTCCAGTGCATCCAAAATTTTGGCCATGGAGGTGAGGAGTTTAAATAGCCATGGCTAGAGGGCTCACCAGGGCAAGTTAAGGGCTGGGATCAGCTGCCTAGGGGAGGAGAAGAACAGCCATGGTATCCACATGGGTTGGGACAGCTCAACTGGCTAAATTTGAATTTTTGAATCAAATGGGTGCTCACGGGTGTGGTGTTTTCTGGCGACTCAGGTGGCTGACCGGCATGCATGGGTCACCATCTTGACCAATAAGGTCAGGGTTTGAGTTTTGTGCAAACAATTGGCATTGGCAATGTGTCTAAGGCTTGATTTAAATGGAATGGGGGAGGGCTAATTTTGGGCTTAAAATGGTCAAGTCATGGAAATGGGTAGGGTGCACCCATCAAGGTCTGATTTTAGGCTGAGAGAATCAGTTGGGTCAGCTAGGAAAGGGTGGTGAAGTCCCCATCCATGAATATTTGGATTAATCCTGGGTTAAGGTGAAGCATGAGTAAGGTTAATGATTTTTAAGGAGTTCTTAAAGGCCTTCCTCCTTTTTCCACTTATGGGTTTTGACAAACCTAAGATTCTCATGGCTTTCGTGTGGCTTGTGCATGACTCCAAGGCTTGCTCATGGCTTAGGAATGGCTTGGCTTAATTTCATGGAAATGGGTTTTAGAAGTTTTGGCATTTATGGGTGATTTGGCATGAGTCTTAATTTAGAATTATTTGATGATTGATTTAGGACTTAGGGGATGATATCAATTAAAGGAATGATGAGAAAAATGTCACATGGGCTTTGGAATAGATTTTGGGCTTTTTCAAATTTAGTAAAAATGGGCTTTTAAATGTCTTATGGAAGTGGGCTTTTAAGTTTTTAAAAATAAATTTGTGGATAAAATTTTATAAAATATTATGCCAAATAAATGTTGCATTTTATTTAGGAATGTACCATGAGTGATTTGGAACAAGTTTGAGGTAATTTGGAGTTGAATTGAATTTAATTTGGGTTTTTTAGTAATAGGGTCAAAGTGGATCAAATTGGGCTAAGGTTGGGCTAATGTTGGTTTTGATGTAAAATTAATGTTGCAAAATGTTTATGGAGGTGTGAAAAAGAGTTTTCAATTTTGGTTGAGTCTTAATTTTGGGATTTGGGCTTGTTTGGGTTCATGGTTGGTTTAGGACAATTTGGAGAGTTTTGGTTTGGGTTTGGCTTGGGTGGCGTTTGGGTCCAAATATTGGGTAAATTAAGTTAGATTTTTGTTTGTGGGGGATGTTAGGAAGATTTCAAAACAAATTTGGGGAATATTGGATGACATTTGGGTTGAATTTGGGATGGATTGGGTTGGTTGGTCATTGTGGGCCTTAAGGGCTAATTTGGGACTTTTGATCAAATTAGGTTAAATTGACAAAATTCGGCCATGTGGCAGTTGAACAAAATGAAATTGGGAATATTTGGGATTTTCTGGAATTTTTTGAGAATTTTTTTGAACTTTTGGATTTTTGGGTTAAAAAGGGTATTTTGGGTATTTGGAGGTTATTTGGAGGGTATTGGGGTATTTTGGTGGATTTAAGAGATGTGGACTGTTTCAAAATATTTTTTAGAATTTTTAGGAATTTTGGGTAATTTAGGGAATTTTGGAAGTTTTGGGCAATTTCAAGGGTATTTGGTAGGTTTGGTGGGTTTACGACTCCGGGGGTCAAAAAATTGAAATTTGGGAAAAATGAAGATTGATTAGGTATGAGTAAAGTGAAACCATTTTTTTTGAGCCATGAAGCCATGTTATACTCACAAGAGTCATGAGAGGACTCATTTTAGGCATTCAATATGTTGTTCCTAACCCTCTTAGCCAGGGGCTGAGGGGTTAAGATCCATCCATATGAGTTACCTACATGAGTCAGGGACTTGGGTTGGGTGAGAGTGGTTTTAGGATTTGTAATGTGTGTGAGAGTGTGGTATGTGCAAGTTTACCTTCACCAAGACCAGGCCACCCAGGGTAATCCTAAGGCCAAAGAATCCTATAGGAAACTCATCCTTTAAACCTCAATATATTGGTTTTAACCCTCCAAGTGGCCTGGGGGTTTACAATTAAACATGTGGGGTTTGAAGGAAGTTAAGAAGTGTTTGAATTTCTAAGTGGTGGGTTCCATCTCTAGTCTTCTAGGATAGTCAGAGGGAAAACCTATGGCTAGATCCTAAGCACTAAGGAGAGAGATCAGACCTCACAAAAAATGAGGTCAACAGTGGTTTATACTTGTAATTTGTATGAGTTTAGTTAAGTAAAAGTTTGTGTTTGTGTAAAACTTGTGTTGAATCGTTTTTAATCTAAAAGATGTGTAATTCTGGAGATAAGAAGATTATAACATGATGGGATACCTATTAAATCAATTTAGGGTTAATTAAAGGAGCGAGAATGTGTATTTAAAGAAAATAGCGAGTTGGTGGCTATGCACTGAGACCTTGCGCTTACGCGCCAGTGCTCCTCGGCTAAGAGCCATACTTTCGTGCATAGGCACTGATTCACTAAAATTAGTTTTCAGGTTTTAAAAACCCGAAAATTGCAAATTTTTTTCCTCACCTTCATCTCCTTCCTTCGACATTTTATGATTTTGGAGGCTAGGACATCACCACATTTGCAAATCTTAAGCCGTTTCAAGTGAAAATTGTTAGATTTGATCTTCTTGAGGTAACAACATTTCTCTTAAGTATAAAATTTTTTATTTTCACCATATATTTTGAGTATATTTTGGAGAAATTTGAAAATCACTATTGATGGTAAAAATTTGAGAAAAAGCTTTGGAAATTGCTTGGATTTAGTACTATAAGCCTTTAGGAGTTTAATTTAATGATTTTAAGTTGAATATGGAATTTATAGAAATTTTTATGCAAATTTTAGAAATGGCACCAAAGAGGAGCTAAGCGAGAGCCATGTTTGATTCTGACAAGTTCGTCAATTCTAAAGCTCAAGATCGTTATGTGCAAGTGTTACAGTCACTTAAATTGATCAAGGAGTGAGGATTTGATAAACCAAAAGGAGAAATTGAAGATGTGATTGTGAATCTCCTATGGGATAAATTATGTTGTTTTACGGCTGTAGTTGTTACTTCTGTGGTTTGGGAGTTCTATGCAAATCTTCGGAGTTAGATGAGAACTTTGTTTTGGTACGAGGATAGCTGATACTTTTTAATCCTAAGGTAATTAACAGCTTTTACCTGCTGGTCTGCCTAGTATGCTTTATTTTTATTCAATTTAAAATCCTACTAAGGAATAATTGGACGAGATTATCTCTATTTTGACTGATGGGAGGGGGTTATGGAATATTACTAACGAGAGAAGAGTTAACTTCCCTACATCAAAGTTGAATGCCAACTCCAACGCATGAAATTAATTCATATCATCCAAGCTGCTTTCTACAAATCATCTTAGCGAAGTGACTAGAGAAAGAGCCACTTTGAATTACTATATTCAGCAGAGGAAGTCGATAGACATTGGAAAGATTATTTATGATTGTATCTGGAATACTGCCAAATCTGCCACCACTGCAGGTATGAGATCTGCTTCCCTTATACATTCATTATGTGAGCAGGGTGGTGTTAGATCTGAGAATTGGGAAGAGGTTCTTCAACCTCTTAAGCCTATTACCAGTTCAAATTTGAAGACTTATGTTGAGCATTCAATTTTCGGCCGGAGAGGATCATTTTCCAAGGGTTCTAGTGCATCTGCTTCTGCTGCATCTACATCTCGTGCTTCCACATCCTAGGCATCTTCATGTCAGTTTTCTAATTTGCAAACTGAGCTTTTGAATAAGATAAGAGATAAAGTTAACTATACTGTGGATCGTGTGCATGATTTAGAGGGAAAAGTAGACCTTATGGAGGAATATCTTCAGAAACATAGTGAGTATGAGCGGAATTATCACAATTATATGGATAGATTGATTAGAAGTGATTTTAGTGCTATGCTACCTACTCATCCACATTTTAGCCCTTATGTACCTACATGTATCTGGAATGAAAGGGATGATGATGATGAGGAAGAAGATGATTAGGATTGAGATTTTATTTTGAATTATGTTTTGTGATGTGATTTGTGTGGACTATTTCTATTTTTATTGTTGTTGTAAGGTTTATTATCATTTGTGGATGTTAAAGAGGACTACTCTATGTCTTTTATTTTGTTGCAATAGTGCTGACACTTGAGTTTGTGTTTATTTTAGTTATGGATGTGGTGTTTGTGATATGTGATATGAATGTTTATGGTAGTAAATGTGTTAGTGATTTGTTAATTTGTTTTGTTTATTAGTTTAGAACTGTTTCCAGAAACTATTTAGGAAGGTTTTAAAATGCTATTAAAATCCACTAATTAAAATTTCATACTTAACTTTTCAATTTACTACCATATATATGTCTTAGTTATGAATTTCTATTTAAATGTGTGAATTTACTTTTATGTCCTCCACTACTTTAGAAGTCTTCTGAATTTCTTTTATAAAAGTTTTTTAAATTTTGAATCTAGTCATTTTCATTCATGTTTTTAATACCTACATATCACTATCATGATGATTGAAGCTAAGATTTTAGCTTAAAAATAAGTTTAATTCATTTCCCCAAGAGTAACCCATTTTGGGTTCAACTATGGTGAGAGCTTGGTTTAAACTTTGGCTGCCCTCCATTGGTTCCTCCATGAGGTGGATAAGTCTTGCTAAATCTTGCTGAATTCACCTCCCCCATGTAAGTTTTCAAATTCATTCAATTGGGTAAAGAGAGAATGACACATAAGCTCATCCTTGTTTTGTTTTCCTAATTATACATGATGACCTTTCCATTTAATGAAATGGATTTGGTTCATGTCCATTGGATGGGGAAGAGGTGTATGGTGACTCACAATTATGTAAGTTAACCTTCATCCACATAAGCTAACACATCATCCATGGCTTTGTGAAAGAACGACACATAAACCACAATCTTCTTAAGGTGACTTATGATTTTTCTCATTGAATGACATGTAAGGTGAGTGGTGACTCAATCATGTTGTTCTTTAAGCAATCCATAAAAGGGTGACACCTCCTTTAACCCTTCATGGTGGAGTTATGGTAAGCTTTTAACCTTGGTTGAAGCTCATGATTAATGGGTTATGTAAGGTGTTATTTGTGCTACGATGAGTCTAATGGGTTATGGGTGACCCATTTTTGACTCCCCATAATTTATATTTAATTTCAAAAATCAATTATGGGATTTTCATGTCATGTATGATGTCATAGGTTTGAATTTAATTTGGGTTTATTTGATTATAACGTCATTTTCAATTAATCATATAACTAATTAAAAATGTGTGAAATTATAATATTAACCCAAAAATTGATTAAAGTGATTTTGGATGTTGATCGTTTGACTAACTTTATTAATTTGGTCCAAAATTGTATATTTTGATACAAGTTGAGCAAAGTTGACCAGGGTTGACCAAGGTTGACCAGTTTAGGTCAATATGAGGGTCATTGGGTCAAGGATTGACCATTTTGACCAAATTTGAACATTTAAGTCAAGGGTTGATGAATTTGGTCAATGTGGTGGTCATTGGGTTTGACCATTTTGACCTAGTTTGACCATTTGGGTTAAATGTTGACCAATTTGGTCAATGGGGTCGGCATTGGGTCATGGTTTGACCATGATGACCTAGTTTGACCATTTGGGTCAAAGGTTAACCTGTTTGGTCAATGTGGTGGTCATTGGATCATGAATTGATCATTTTAACCTAATTTGACCATTTGGGTTAAATGTTGACCACTTTGGTCAATGGGGTCGTCATTGGGTCATGGTTTGACCATGTTGACTTAGTTTGACCATTTGGGTCAAAGGTTGCCCTGTTTGGTCAATGTGGTGGTCATTAGGTCATGGACTGACCATTGTGATCTAATTTGACCATTTGGGTCAAAGGTTGACCAGTTTGGTCAATGTAGTGGTCATTGGGTCATGGACTGACCATTTTAACCTAATTTGACCATTTGGGTAAAAGGTTGACCAGTTTGGTCAATAGTTGATCACATCAGGGTTTTTCATTGCTGATTTGATCATTTTAGATTGTCATTAAGATTTAGGTTTAAAAGACTTTATTAGGGTTATATCCTAGATATTAGGGTTTAATAACCATTGGTAAGATTGAGGAGGTTAAAATTGGTAGACTTCCTTTTTCAAAATTATTTATAAATGGTCCTCACATAAGCGAGGTCAACAATGTTTATCCTCTCTTAATGCTATAATTAACCTTTTGTTTCTACTACTCAATGGTTAGAGATTGTAGTTTCACGAACATTTTAACTTCCTAGTTGGTTAGACTATGAGTAAATAAAGATTGGAGGTTAACCGGCAACATCGCCATGAAAAGTTCAAGAAAATGATTAAAGGAAAAAATTATGGGAAATCCAATGTTAAATCCCCTACTTCATACATCATAGAGACACGAAGAAAAGCTAGCTGCTCATTATAGAGAAAACCATAGCAAAAAACACCACATGTTGTTTCATTGCAAGCAATTATGAAAAACTTATATGAAATTGTTTCCCCCAGCAAAGTTAGTTACATTCCCTCTCATAAAAAATCTATCACAACTCACAAAACAAAGAAATACTCTCTCTTGAAGAAATTGATACCCATCTCCAGTTGAAACTATACTCTGGGGCTCAAGCAAGTTTATACGTCGTATCAGTAATATCAGATTTTTTTGTTTGCAATGTCGATCCCATGGGAATTAAGAAATTAAACCTAAGAAAAGTTTGAGCCTACTAATTTTATTTTTAATATGGAATTAAGTGTGTGTTAGAGTCTTACAAAGTAATTCTAAGGTATCTAAAGCAAGTGCAAAGTGTAAATCCTACAGAAATCCAACTTAACTAGGTGTTGGATTGATGAGTATCAGGTTCTAAAGATACCCTCCCTTGTCATGATGTATGTGAAGTACAAGAAATGTAAAGTGCAAATTATAAATATGGCTAGTTACAAATAGAAGCAACTCTCTTCTTTACCCTCTCTAGAGTGCATAAGAAAAATTGGTTAAAATGAATTTAATTCCTTAAATCTCATTTTGAACTTGTCAAAGAATATTTCCCTAAAAGTTGATACTCCCTGCGAGGATCATCAACCTATAACCCATAGTTTAATGTGACTAACCTAGTTGATTCTACTATAACTCTCATAAGTCATAATGATTCACAACACATTTTAATATTTCACTTATCCAGAATGAAGATTAATCATCACATTCAATAATTAAAAGTAATTTCACAACACTTAACATTCCTACACATCCTGCTTAATCATCACAAGGTAAGGTAAAAAAATCAACTCAAGCAGTGTGAGAGAAAAACACACCAAGTCATTGAAACAAGAGAATTCCACTGTCCAAATGCTTAAAATAGAAATACAATAATAAAGACACAATAAAATTATCTTCATCTCCTTTACAATGATCCGATGAAGCTCCACCAATGTTCCTCCTACCTTTTAGCTACTACTCCTGAAGGCTCTCCTTATCATCTACACTAGAAGAAGAAGGGTAAATTCAACAGCAAGCTAATCCACTCAATCCTCACACCTTTATCCATTCTAGCAAACCAATCCTAAGTCCTATTTGTATCAATCTCAACCCTTCTCCTCATAAATGTATATATCAACTCATATACAATAACATAAAGCCACCCACAACCTCCCACACTATGTCGCATGACAGGCTTCCCGAATTACAAAAATTGCTCTAGGAAGTTGTTGGCGCCTAGTTTCCTAGTGGCTAGTGCCAAGGTACCATTCTCTCGGTTTGCAACAAATAACATGGGTGCCTAGGCACCCAAAGGTGAGGCACCTACGAACTTAAGGGGCACCTAGGTGCCAGTATCTTGGCGCCTAGAAGCCAAGTGGGTGGTGCTTAATCACTATCCTCTTAGTTTACCAGGGTGCCAAAGCACTTAGGGGTCATACGCCTAGGTATCCATATCCTTGTGCTTCTTATGCTCCATGTCTTTTCCATGTTTCCTACTTCCAATACCTACCTTCAAAAAAAAAAAACATCAAATACCTTTCTTTAAAGGGTAATCTCATCTTAGCATTCCTATATACACATTAGAAATCCCTAAAGAAATCCCTCAAATCCTCTCCCAAACTTTTTTCTTTCAGCATCCAAGCTTTCTTTGATGCAGAATCCCCTCTTAGAAGCCCTATGATCTAATTTTATTACAATAATCATGGTATAGGGTAACAAATTTCCTTCTTAAAGTATTTTTGGATCGTCAGGATGGTCATGCCCATTTTTGGCATGGTCACACCATTCATTTATGAGGACTAGCTTGGTCACACCCAATTGTGGCATGTTCATGTCACCCTACTACAAGCTATTGAGTGGTCACACCATTTTAGAGCTTGGACACACTAGCTTAGTTTTATTAATGTTGTGTCACTCCACCTTTAGGTGTGGTCACACCGCCTCGGGGCACTTTCTCGCTGCATTTGTTGGCATAAAATTTTGATGTCACTAATACATAATGGCCCTAGGATGTTGTGTTCATGTGTGGTGCTCACATGCCCCCTTCCATAGCTTAAGGAATCCATCTGGTTAGGAGAGCAATTTGTCTCTGAACTAGGATTACCAGACGTACTACGTTTTTGGACTAGGGTTACTTCCATCCAAGTCGTGCCCTATAGTGACCAACACTAATCTCTGACAATTTTCCCATCCTAGAGGTAAGATGAATGATCATATTGAGGCCGACATGATCCATTCTGGTCAATGAGAGCTTTTCATGTCACGAAATACGCTTAATGAACTCTTATAGTGAAAAATGTCTCATAATGGACTTGCATGACCATGCCCAAATGGTGGCCACGCCTAACCCCTCCTCATTTGGGTTGAGGGGGTTGCCTTTGATATAGCCATGCCTAAAGGTAGTGTGGCCACATCGTAAGACAGAGCCCATGGTGTAATTACATCATTGGATAGAGATGCACCAAAAATATGTTTGATTATTCATATATATTTCATTCTAACTTTTGGTGATATTGCACTTTAATGGAAGGTATTTTTCATGATTTGCTGTAAGTATGATGATTTTAGGTAAATGGAGCAAAAAGAAGTGAAAAGGAACGAATTTGGATTGAAAAAAGGCAAAAACTAGATTTTTAAAGTTCTGGAGACGGTGAGTTTTTCTAGAGAGCCAGGAATTAAAAGGCGCGATAGGCCATCGACAACGCCCTATCCAGTGACGACGGCGCCCAATGTTGGTGTAGGCCAAATTTAATGTATTTGGATGACTTTTGAAGGAATTCTTGTGGGAACTCTTGGGAAATTCATTTCTAGACTATTTTAACTAGGTTTGGACGCCAGAAAGGTGTGTGTGTTAGAGTCTTGGAGTGGGTATGTGTCATTGTAAGTGAAGAAACGTGTGTGTGAATGAAAAGGAAGTCTTTAGAGAGAATTTAGAGTCTAGGGTCTGTTGTTTAGAGTTGTTTTGTAAGGGATTCATCTCAAAAGAGTTGTACGATAAGAGGGAAAGTGAGAGATTACTTCTTCACTACTATTCCAAGTGAGAATTGTGTGTTGTTGAAAAGAGAGAAGGAGATTCAAAGGAACTTCAAGGGATTTGATTGGGGAAGAAACTATGATAAGTTGTATTTACTTTTTATAGTTTGTATGACTTTGCCTTTATATATAAAATCTTTGTTTTGTTGCATCTTCCTCATAAATTTTGAGTAGATTTCTTTATCTTTCTCCTTGCAATAATAAATGGTGAAGTGATAGTTTAGAATGGTTGTGCCATAAGAAATAATAGAACAGTGATGATTTTTTACTTCATTCTTGATTTACTTTTCGATCTGGCTAATTGAATTGTTAAAATATGTTGTGAAACATACGATCCGAAAGGGCTAAGCTTTCTACAACAAAAGTGGAGATTACATTCAATTTCCATGAATGAGTGATGTAGTTCATGGGGGTTGGGTGCAAATAAATAGGGAAATATGTTTGTTGGGTGTAGAATTAGAGATTTAAGGGTGATAGATTAAAATCCTCAATTTGGTCATAGTGTTTGGAAACTAAAGCGTGAGTTAGCCTTCAGGCTAAGGGAAAGGCTGGAGTGAGAGCCAGTGTTCTTTATAGTACTCGTAAGAGGGTAAAGAATATGTATGCTCCTATTTGGAACAATACAAATGTTAAACTAATTTATATTATTCACTCACCAAAATATGATTGTAAGAAAGAGGGCACTTTCTCTATATTTGAACCTTACATTACAAACTTAGTGTAGTATTAGTTACTTAATATGAAGTTTTAAAAGTTCTGTAGTAATTTTAAATTCACTTACATATTTAAAAGTTAGTAATTGTAGTATTTACTTTTGGTGATTTGCAAATTTGAATAGTGGATTTCTATGTTACACTATATGGTTTGCTTCCTCCATGTGGGATCAATAACCAGGACTCCACTAGAGCCTTGTATTACTTGAGCGATATGTATACATGTGTAAAGGTTACCAGCTTTGATATTAAACTGATTATACTTTATAACTGAATTGAAAACACTTTTTGAATATTAATTTACGTTAGCATGTCGTACATCAGGTTATTGGCGTCGTTGCCAGGGAGACAATAGTAAATTTTATAGTATCTAAAAACCTTTAAGAATGCGTAGTTTTGGATCCGAAAGGTTTTTTACCTTAGGATTCAGAATGAGAACGTACTATTAGAAAAATTCGAAAACAACAAAAAGAATTAAAAAAATTGAGCAAAATGACAAACATTTAGATAAAGAAAAACATAAAAATGAACATCAACCTAGACCTTTAAGAGATTATACTAATCCGACAATAGATGAAATGCATTTAACTATTCAAAATCCTGATGTAGCTGCCAATTCATTTGAGCTTAAACCTACTATTATCCAAATGGTACAAAATAATTAATTTGGTGGTACACCAAATGAAGACCTAACTTACATCTTGCTAGTTTTCTAGAAATGTGTGCTACATTTAAATATGATGGAGTGTCGAATGATGTTGTCAGGCTTATACTTTATACTTTTTCATTAAGGGATAAAGCTAAGGCTTGGTTAAATTTGTTAGCACCTGGATCTATCAGAACTTGGGGAGAACTATCACAAAATTTTTTGTCAAAATATTTCCCTCTATAAAAAACTACAAAACTTAGAAACAATATTACATCTTTTTGTCAGTTTGAAGGGGAATCAATATTTGAAGCATGTGAAAGATTAAAGATCTCCTTAGGAAGTGTTCACATCATTCTTTAACATATTGGTTAATAATTCAAACATTTTATAATGGATTAGTGGGATCTCTTAGATCGATTATTGACACTGCTGCTGGTGGAACGTTAATGTCAAAACCTTTTGATGAGGCACATTCTTTAATTGAAGAGAGGTTACTAATAATTTTCAATGGCCCTCTAAATGGGTAAATGCAAAAAGATTAGCTAGTATTCATGATTCTAATGCAATAGCTATGTTGGCTTCTCAAATTGATGCAATTTCAAAGAAAATAGATCAACATGGCATGAACTATTCTCAAACACCTCAGGTGTCAGAGGAAAACTCATTGGGACATACAGTGGTCTCTCAATCATCTCATGAGACTTTAAATGCTATAAATAATAGATCTAACAATCCTTATGCTAAATTTTATAATCCCGATTGGAAGAGCCACCCGAACTTAAACTAGAATAATAACACTACTGCTGTTAACCCGTAGTTGGAGAATAATTCTGTGAACTCATTAGGAAATTTAAACAACAAGGAAACACAAATTATAGACCTTCTTATCCTTCAGGATTCAATAGTAACCCACAATTTAAGGAAAAAAATTTGTCTATGGAAGAGTTGGTATTAAACATGGGTAATCAATTGCAAAGTTAAGGGAATCAGTTGTGAAGTCAAAGAGCTACTATTAAAAAGATTGAAAATCAATTGGTTCATATTGCTACTGCACTAAGTAACAGACCTTCTGGAACTTTCTCTAGTAATTTTGAGATTAACTCAGAAGATCAAAATAAAGAACAACTCAAGGCTATATGACCCGACCCGCAATAACGCACTAATTTTTGCTTCTAAAAGATGACCAAAAACTTGACACAATTTATAAATACCGGCTAGTATATAAAATTAAAATGTTCTAAAATTTTAGAAAATATTTTACACACTACGTACTATGCAAGTATACGTATCGTTTCAAGTAATATAGGGTTTTCTTTTATAATACCAGTTTCGATCCCACAGAGAAGCGAGGTAAGAAATTATTTAGGCTAATTCCAGTCTATTTCTATAAGGACTAAATTTGGAATGTCAATTAAAATGGGTTTTCTAATAACTAATCCTAAATAAAGTTCTTAAGTAAAAAGATAATTTATCTGGATAAATTGGTTTGGAGAATTTTAAGATATTAAAAACTACCTTTCTCTTGCAATTACATAGATAATGTGTAGGAAAGAAATGCTTAGAATTTTATGTAGTAGTGCCAAATAGAAGCATTCCTATTCTTTACCTTCGCTCGATAGTATAAAGAACATTGGCTAATTTATAGATCGGTTCAGGATGTATTATTAGTAGAATGGGTTAAACTAGGCTCACACTTTTAGATGTCCAATGGTGGCTATGGTCGGCCATAGTAGTGACCCGTTTCCTTTCTATAAACCAAATTATTAGAATTTAGTCTGTCACTCTAAAAACTAATCAATTCTGCGCCCAATAAATAATAACTCCCTATTATTTGCACTTCACCATGAATAACCAGCTCAAGGCCTTGGATTACCCAAAGATCCGTATGATATCTACTAGTTAAGAACTCATCTCCAGTTAGGTCTTAGAATTCTTCAACAGATTTTAACAATACAAGTGATCAATTTGTAAAGTAAATGAAGCTCTGGTATGAATATCATCACCATAATTTAGTAAGAGAATATCTAAGCAAATCTTATATCCTAAACATGCATCTATTTCATTACAAAACAAAAGTAAATGAAAATAATGACATAAGAAGTAAAAGAATTGATAGAAATATGAAATAAAGATAATTATATCATAAAAATGATTTTCCTACACATGCCACTACTTCATATTAAAAGAAAGAGTAAAGAAAATCACTTACAAAGCACGGATAATTCACGATAAAAAACTCGGTTTAAAATAAAGAAAATCCACTAGATAGTTTTTATAACAATTACAAGAGAATGAAAAACACAATACTTAGCTTTTTTCCTCTGAAGGAAAGAAGAAAATCTCTCCACTAAAGTCTCTTACCGATCCATGCCCCGCTTGTACATCCCTTACATAAATATCTCAAAATCCCTTATCAATCTCTCCATGAGATGTAGAAATCTACATCTTCATGACTCTAAAATGACTATAAAATGACTAAGGGGGAAGAAAGAGAGAGAGTGAGAGAGAAAGAGAGATCGCCAGAGAGAGAGACCGCCCCCTTGTTGTAGAATTGGTCCCTATTTATAGAGCTTCGAAAATGACCAAGGGTTGCTTCAGACACTATTTCAAAATTCGGTCCAAATTCAACGAATCTTCTAGAAACAATTTCTGGCGCCAGATCATTTATGTGAAGGATCACACCCCTTCACTTAAGAGACACACCTCTTCATTTAAAAACCGCTCCAATGTGTCTAGATTTATTGTATTACTTGCTGACATGTAGGATTTCGTCCAGAGGCTTCTAGAATGCTTTGGAACCACCCAAAACCGTCCAATAACTGTCCATAACCGCCCCTAGATGGGTTCTGGCGCTTAGGCCTTGATTCTGGCGCCTAGGCACCATTTTCTCGTCGTCATTGGCGCCTAGGCGCCACCCTATGCGCAGCTCCACTGTTTTGCTTCGTTTCAACTCCGTTTCGCCCCATTTCAGTTGCGTTACATTTCTAACATCTTCACCTACAAGATAAACATAAAAAAACCTTTCTCAAAAATATAATTTCATTCAAAAACATGTGAGAACTATAAAAGATATTAAACATAGAAAGACATATCGATATGTGCCAAGTCAGAATTTTCTTCCTTGCTCATCTTGGCTCAAAATTGCATAGTTTTTGCTTCATTTTCTCTAAAATCATATTTTTATACTTGAAGACAAAAATATATAAAATACCTTCCTTTAAAGTATAATATCATTAAAAATGTGCATAAAATGAGCTTGAAATTTACACTAAAAAATAGATAATTTTTAAGTGGATGAAATTCCCCCAAACATAAATGTTACTTGTCCTCAAGTAACACTATAATCATGTAAAACCACAGAAGCAAAACATGTGTATGAGTTTATTTAGGAATTTCTAAAATTTTGTTCTAAAAATGTAGTAGTATAATTTAGAAAAAAAAAATTTAGTAAATGAGACCGATTTAAAATTTAGAAATCTCTTAGATGAAAGAGTATGAAAATATGTGTTGCTATCTAATTCAGAAATGCTTGTAAATTTTTTAAAATATAGGGGTTAGGCATTTTATTTTCGTTACTTAAAAATCTTTATTAAAAATAATTATACTAACTATATTATATTTTTAAACTTAAGATTTTCTCAAATCTTATACTTTAAAAAGCTGAGGTATGGAACCAATTTTAGATTAGGCCCTTTAATCCTCAAGCTTCTCCTCCTTTTTTTTTACATACTATACTTTATTTTATTTTCTTTTCTTTTTCTTTTTCTTTTTCTTTTTCTTTTCTTACTTTTTCTTTTCTCATGTAATGATTACTATATCTGGATAGGTCTTTAATAATTTTGAATTCCACCCTTCCTTTCCTAAAGCATAAGGTAGATATATATCTTTTACTTAGAATATAATAACAGTTTTGAAAATTATTTTTCAATAAAAGAAATTTAAATATTGAAAACAAAAGTCTAATCCTTCTATTTTTAAAAAAAATACAACTTTTCTTACTAAAGATGGTTACACAATATTTATCATTTCTTCACTAAGAAAAATTTAACTTTAAATTTTCATCACTACTATAAATTTTAACTAAATTTTATTACTTTTTTCTATATTCAAAATTTTATTTCCGTAATATAACTTCATACACATATTTATTTTTCAATCAAAAAAATCAAATTTATTTATAACATTTTTTAGGACAAATAAAATTTAAGTTTTTGAAAATTGTTTTTCATTCCCCCCAAACTTGAATTTTAAAATATTTTGTAATTAATTCCATAAAATGTAGGAGGAAGAAAAATAAAAGTTAAATCTACTAACTACTATAAAATCCTATCAAATTTGGATACATGCATAATCAAGATAGAATGACTAGACGAGAAAGTAAATCTAGCCTAAAACATGCTTGTTATAATGTTAAACTTAAAGGAAGTATATTAACTTTAAATTATATTTTTCTTCCTACCCTCAAACTTGAATTTGAACATGTATAACATTTAGCACAAAAAATATAAGAAGGAAGAAAAATAGTCTAGAAATTTTATCTACCACAAATGTTTGTCAAAAACATCTACAAATATTCATCAGGACATAACAATTTGCAATAGAAAGTAAATCTAAACTAAACATGCTAGAATAAAATTAAACTAAAGAAAGGTCAAATAAGCAGGACATGTATCGACATAGGAATATATATTTAAGTATTATTCAAATCTCTAAGTTTTTGTAACACAAACACAAACACAAAGACACAAACTAAAATACCTAAACTCACAGATTCATAAACAAATATCAATTGAGGTTAATTTGATCTCCTTTTTACTCACATTTTCCTACTTTCAATTTCTAATGGAAGAAACTACAATAATAATGATAATCTAATAAATAAAAATAGTGCAGTTCATTTATATGTTGTTCATTAAGCAATTTCATGACCTTATTGAGTGAAAACAAAGTTAGATAAAGGAAGTAATAGAGTTGACATGGAGTGGTCCAAGTCCAAACTCTACATTCTTCAAGGTAATACTCAGCTCCAGTTGAGAACTAAGTCATAACAGACTCATCAGCCTGCTACTAGTAGAAGTCATATACAAATTTAGTCAAGACCAAGGCATAACCTCACAACAATAATCTAATTCACACTAAAACAAACACAAAAAAACACATAAACATACTAGAAAAGATAACCATGGGTTGCCTCCCATGAAGCGCTAGGTTTAATGTCGTCAGCCCAATAAATGTTTCCTCCTGGATCAAAATTTCATTTTAATAATCCTTGATCAATCGCCCATTCTTTTTCTGATCCAGCAATTCCTACAAAATTCTCAAATTTAAAATTTTCAGTCAGCTTTTCCATCTCATATTGATTTATATCATTGTTCCTCAAGTTTCTTTCTAGATCCAATATCCTTCTATTGATTTTCTGAAATTACGCGTTAATATCATCCTTGAAATTTATAAGAAATGGATCTCTATAAGATAGTTCATGATCTCCCAAATTTTAGTTCAGATTCTCGTTAGATAATTCATATTCTGTATCAATTTCTTCTAGATTGCTTTTTTTATTCAAATTATCTTCTAATTCTTTATCCTCAATTATCAATTCAAAGCACTTTTGAAACATATCCTTAAATTCTCTTATAAGTCTTAGTTCGAAATCTTTCTCTTGTTCATCATGCCTATCCTTAAGGTTTATCTCAGAGCCACTAGGTAAAATCTCTTGGGGGTAACTGTTAATTGTATTAATAATCTGCCCCAATTGATTTTCTATATTCTTTATTAAGGCCTCTTGACTTTCCAATTGATTCGCCATTTGATTAACAACCTTTTCTAAAAATAATTCTTTCTCCTCATCTAGTGGTTTGGAGTTAAATCTATAAGGAAAAGAAAATCCATCATTAAAGTCGTCCTGATTCTTCCAATCACATACTGATTAAATTGATTATCTTCCCAAATTTGGTATTCTCCTCCAAAATTAGTATTCCGGTTAAAGTTTGAATAATTTTCCCAACCTAGGTTGTAATAATCAAAATAAGGATAGTGCATCTCATGGTCAGTTTCCATCCATTTATAATCCAAATCTAAATATTCATTATATTGTTGATCTACCATTTTTACATTAAATTCATGGAGTCTTTTCTGATTCAACAACCTCCTAAAAGTTCTCTCTCAATCTGATGCGTACAAATCTAAAGATTTAACTAAAAGGATAAATATCAAAAATATTTTTGGTATTTTAAATTTTAAAATAAACACATAATAATTAAACACACGATATAATAATAATAATAATAATAATAATAATAATAATAATAATAATAATAATAATAATAATAATTCCAAAACAAAGTTTTACAGTTTTAACTAAAATTCACCTATAAGTTCATACCATTACTTCCCCGGCAACGGCGCCAAAAACTTGACCCGACCAGCAATAACGCAATAATTTTTGCTTCCAAAAGATGACAAAAAACTTGACCCAATTTATAAATAGCGGCTAGTATATAAAATTAAAATATTGTAAAATTTTAGAAAAATATTTTACACACTAGGGGTACTACGCAAGTATACGTATCTTTTCAAGTAATATAGGGTTTTCTTTTATAACCCCAGTATCGATCCCACAGAGAAGCGAGGTAAGAAACTCTTTAGGCTAATTCCATTCTATTTCTATAAGGCCTAAATTTGGAATGTCAGTTAAATGAGTTTTCTAATAACTAATCCTAAATAAAGTTCTTAAATAAAATGATAATTTATCTAGATAAATTGGTTTGGAGAATTTTAAGATATTAAAAACTACCTTTCTCTTGCAATTACATAGATAATGTGTAGGAAAGAAATGTTTAGAATATTATGTAGTAGTGCCAAATAGAA
Source organism: Papilionanthe hookeriana x Papilionanthe teres (assembly GCA_022702705.1). Lineage (NCBI taxonomy): Eukaryota > Viridiplantae > Streptophyta > Magnoliopsida > Asparagales > Orchidaceae > Papilionanthe > Papilionanthe hookeriana x Papilionanthe teres. The sequence continues at coordinate 14,044,397 of CM040434.1, forward strand.
GCATTCCTATTCTTTACCTTTGCTCGATAATATAAAGAACATTAGCTAATTTATAGATCGGTTCAGGATGTATTATTAGTAGAATGGGTTAATCTAGGCTCACACTTCTAGGTGTCCAATAGTGGCTATAGTCGGCCCTACTAGTGACCCGTTCCCTTTCTACAAACCAAATTATTAGAATTTTGTCTATCACTCTAAAAACTAATCAATTTTGTGCCCAATAAATAATATCTCGCTATTTATTTGCGCTTCACCATGAATAACCCACTCAAGGCCTTCGATTACCCAAAGATCCGTGTGATATCTACTAGTTAAGAACTCAACTCCGGTTAGGTCTCAGAATTCTTCAACAGATTTTACAATAAAAGTGATCAATTTTTAAAGTAAATGAAGCTTTGGTATGAATATCATCACCATAATTTAATAAGAGAATATCTAAGCAAATGTTAATTCCTAAACATGCATCTATTTCATTACAAAACAAAAGTAAATGAAAATAATGGCATAAGAAGTAAAAGAATTGATAGAATTATGAAGTAAAGATAATTCTATCATAAAAATGACTTTCCTACACATGCCACTACTTCATATTAAAAGAAAGAGTAAAGAAAATCATTTACGAAGCACGGATAATTCACGATAGAAAAATCCGTTTAAAATAAAGAAAATCCACTAGAAAGTGTTTACAACAATTATAAGAGAATGAAGAACACAATACATAGCTTTTTCCCTCTAAAGAAAAGATGCAAATCTGTCCACCAAAGTCTTTCACCGACCCATGCGCCGCTCGTACATCCCTTACATAAATGTCTCAAAATCCCTCACCAATCTCTCCATGAGATGTAGAAATCTACATCTTCAAGACTCTAAAATGACTCTAAAATGACTAAGGTGGAAGAGAGAGAGAGAGAGAGAGAGAGAGAGAGACCGCTAGAGAGAGAGAGAGAGATCACCCCCTTGCTATAGAATTGGTCCCTACTCATAGAGCTTCGAAAATGACCAAGGGTTGCTTCAGACACCTCTTCAAAATTCAGTCCAGATTCAACGAATCTTCTAGAAAAAAATTACGGCGCCTAGGTGCCAGATCATTTATGTGAAGGGTCGCACCCCTTCACTTACGAGACGCACCTCTTCATTTAAAAACCGCTCAAATGTGTCTGATTCATTGTATTACTTGCTGACATGTAGGATTTTGTCCAGAGGCTTCTAGAATGCTTTAGAACCACCCAAAACAGTCCAATAACCATCCATAATCGCCCCTAGACGGGTTCTGGTGCTTTGGCCTTGATTCTGGCACCTAGGCGCCGTTTTCTCATCGTCACTGGTGCCTAGGCGCCGGGTTTGGCGCCTAGGTGCCACCCTATGCGTAGCTCCAGTGTTTTGCTCTATTTGACTCCGTTTCGCCCCATTTCAGTTGCGTTGCGTTCCTAACATCTTCACCTACAAGATAGACATAAAAATAAACTTTCTCAAAAGTATAATTTCATTCAAAAATATGTGAGAAATATAAAAGATATTAAGCATAGAAAGACATATTGATATGTGCCAAGTCAGAATTTTCTTCTTTGCTCATTTAGTCTCAAAATTGTATAGTTTTTGTTTCATTTTATCTAAAATCATATTTTTATACTTGAAGACAAAAATATGCAAAATACATTCCTTTAAAGTGTAATATCATTAAAAATGTGCATAAAATGAGCTTGAAATTTACACTGAAAAATATATAATTTTTAAGTGGATCAAATTCCCTAACACTTAAACGTTACTTGTCCTCAAGTAACACTATAATCATGTAAAACCACATAAGCAAATCATGTGTATGAGTTTCTTTAGGAGTTTCTAAAATTTTATTCTAGAAATGTAGTAGTCCAATTTAGAAAAAAAATTAGTAAATGAGACCAATTTAAAGTTTAGAAATCTCATAGATGAAAGAGTATGAAAATATGTGTTGCTATCTAATTCAGAAATGCTTATAAATTTTTTAAAATATTCGGGTTAGGCATTTTATTTTCTTTACTTAAAAATCTTTATTAAAAATAATTATACTAACTATATTATATTTTTAAACTTAAGATTTTCTCAAATCTTATACTTTAAAAAGCTCAGGTGTGGAACCAATTTTAGATTAGGCCCTTTAATCCTCAACCTTCTCCTCCTTTTTTTTACATATTATACTTTTATTTTCTTTCCTTTTCTTTTTCTTTTTCTTTTTCTTTTCTTACTTTTTCTTTTCTCAGGCAAGGATTATTATATTTGGATAGACCTTTAATAATTTTGAATTCCACCATTCCTTTTCTAAAGCATAAGGTAGATATATATCTTTTACTTAGAAATATAATAACAGTTTTGAAAATTATTTTTAAATAAAAGAAATTTAAATATTGAAAACAAAAGTCTAATCCTTCAATTTTTCTAAAAATACAACTTTTCTTACTAAAGATGGTTACACAATATTTATCATTTCTTCACTAAGAAAAATTTAATTTTAAATTTTTCATCACTACCATAAATTTTAACTAAATTTTCTTACTTATTTCTATATTCAAAATTTTATTTCCCTAATATAACTTCATACACATAATTATTTTTCAATAAAAAAAATCAAATTTATTTATAACATTTTTTAGGACAAATAAAATTTAAGTTATTGAAAATTATTTTTCATTCCCTCCAAACCTGAATTTTAAAATATTTTGTAATTAATTCCATAAAATGTAGGAGAAAGAAAAATAAAATTTAAATCTACTAACTACTACAACATCTTATTAAATTTATATACATGCATAATCAGGATAGAATGACCGCACGAGAAAATAAATCTAGCACAAAGCATGCTTGTTATAATATTAAACTTAAAGGAGGTATATTAACTTTAAAATATATTTTTCTTCCTACCCCTAAACTTGAATTTGAACATGTATAGCATTCAACACAGAAAATATATGCAGGAAGAAAAATAGTTCATAAATTCTATCTACCACAAATTTTTGTCAAAAACACCTACAAATATTCATCAGGACATAACAATTTGCAATAGAAAGTAAATCTAAACTAAACATGCTAGAATAAAATTAAACTAAAGAAAGGTCAAATAAGCAAGACATGTGTCGGCATAGGAATATATATTTAAGTGTTATTAAAATATCTAAATTGTTGTAACACAAACACAAACACACAAACAAAAATACCTAGACTCGCAGATTCATAAACAAATATCAATTGAGGTAAATTTGATCTCCTTTCTACTCGCATTTTCCCTCCTTACTTTCAATTTCTAATGGAAGAAACTACACTAATAACAATAATCTGATAAATAAAAATAGTGCAGTTCATTCATATGTCGTTCATTAAGCAATTTCATGACCTTGCTGAGTGAAAACAAAGTCAGATAAAGGTAGTAATAGAGTTGACATGGAGTGGTCCAAGTCCAAACTCTACATGCATCAAGGAAATGCTCAGCTCCAGTTGAGAACTAAGTCATAACAGACTCGTCAGCTTGCTACTAGTAGAAGCCATATACAAATTTAGTCAAGACCAAGGCATAACCTCACAACAATAATCTAATTCACACTAAAACAACCACAAAACAATACATAAATATAATAGCAAAGATAACCATAGGTTGCCTCCCATGAAGCGCTAGGTTTAATGTCGTCAGCCCGACAAATGTTTCCTCCTGGATCAAAATTCCATTTTAATAATCCTTGATCAATTATCTATTCTTTTTCAGATTCAGGAATTCCTACAAAATTCTCAAATTAAAATTTTTCACTCAGCTTTTCTATCTCAGATTGATTTATATCATTATTCCTCAAGTTTCTTTCTAGATCCAATATCCTTCTATTGATTTTCTGAAATTGTGCGTTAATATCATCCTTGAAATTTCTAAGAAATGGATCTCTATAAGATAGTTCAAGATCTCCCAAATTTTGGATCGGATTCTTGTTAGATAATTCAGATTTTGGATTAAATTCTTCTAGATTGCTTTTTTGATTCTAATTATCTTCTAATTATTTATCCTCAATTCTCAATTCAAAGAACTTTTGAAACATATCTTCAAATTCTCTTCTAAGTTTTAGTTCGAAATCTCTCTTGTTCACCATTCATATCCTTAAGGTTTATCTCAGAGTCACTAGGTAAAATCTCTGGGGGGTAACTCTTAATTGCATTAATAATTTGCCCTAATTGATTTTCTATATTATTTATTGCGGCCTCTTGACTTTCCAATTGATTCGCCATTTGATTAACAAAATTTTCTAAAAATAATTCTTTCTCCTCATCTAGTGGGTTGGAGTTAAATCTATAAGGAAGGGAAAATCCATCATTAAAGTCGTCCTGATTCTTCCAATCACATATCTGATTAAATTGATTACCTTCCCAAATTTGGTATTCTACTCCAAAATGAGTATTCCAGTTAAAGTTTGAATAATTTTCCCATCGTGGGTTGTAATAATCAAAATAAGGATAGTGCATCTCATGGTCAGTTTCCATCCATTTATAATCCAAATCTGAATATTCATTATATTGTTGATCGGTCATTTTTACAATAAATTCATGGAGTCTTTTCTGATTCAACATCCTCCTAAAATTTCTCTCTCAATCTAACGCGTACAAATCTAAAGATTTAACTAAAAGGATAGATATCAAAAATATTTTTGGTATTTTTAATTTTAAAATAAACACACAATAATTAAACACACGATATTATAATAATAATAATAATAATAATAATAATAATAATAATATAAATTCAAAAACTAAGTCTTACGGTTTTAACTAAAATTCACCTAAAAGTTCATACCATTACTTCCCCGGCAATGTCACCAAAAACTTGACCCGACCCGCAATAACACAGTAGTTTTTGCTTCCAAAAGATGGCAAAAAACTTGACCCAATTTATAAATAGCGGCTAGTGTATAAAATTAAAATGTTGTAAAATTTTAGAAAATATTTTACACACTAGGGGTACTACACAAGTATACATATCGTTTCAAGTAATATAGGGTTTTCTTTTATAACCCTAGTATTAATCCCACAGAAAAGCGAGGTAAGAAATTCTTTAGGCTTATTCCAGTCTATTTCTATAAGGCCTAAATTTGGAATGTCAATTAAAATGGATTTTCTAAAAACTAATCCTAAATAAAGTTCTTAAATAAAAAGATAATTTATCTGGATAAATTGGTTTGCAGAATTTTGAGATATTAAAAACTACCTTTCTCTTGCAAATACATAGATAATGTGTAGGAAAGAAATGCTTAGAATTTTATGTAGTAGTGCCAAATAGAAGCATTCCAATTCTTTACCTTTGCTCGAGAGTATAAAGAACATTGGCTAATTTATAGATCGGTTCAGGATGTATTATTAGTAGAATGGGTTAATCTGGGCTCACACTTCTAGATGTCTAATAGTGGCTATGGTCGGCCCTACTAGTGACCCGTTCCCATTCTATAAACCAAATATTAGAATTTAGTCTGTCACTCAAAAAACTAATGAATTTTGCGCCCAATAAATAATATTTCTCTATTTATTTGCACTTCACCATAAATAGCCCACTCAAGGCCTTCGATTACCCAAAGATCCATGTGATACCTACTAGATAAGAACTCATCTCCGGTTAGGTCTCATAATTCTTCAACATATTTTAACAATACAAGTGATCAATTTGTAAAGTAAATGAAGCTCTGGTATGAATATTATCACCATAATTTAATAAGAGAATATTTAAGCAAATCTTAATTCCTAAACATGCATCTATTTCATTACAAAACAAAAGTAGATGAAAATAATGGCATAAGAAGTAAAAGAATTGATACAATTATGAAATAAAGATAATTCTATCATAAAAATTATTTTCCTACACATGCCACTACTTCATATTAAAAGAAGAGTAAAGAAATAACTTACGAAGCACGGATAATTCACGATAGAAAACTCGGTTTAAAACAAAGAAAATCCACTAGAAAGTGTTTACAAAAATTGCAAGAGAATGAAGAACACAATACTTAGTTTTTTCCCTCTGAAGGAAAGAAGAAAATCTCTCCACCAAAGTCTCCCACGATCCATGTGCTTCTCGTACATCCCTTACATTAATAACTCAAAATCCCTTACCAATCTCTCAATGAGATGCAGAAATCTACAGCTTCATGACTCTAAAATGACTCTAAAATGACTAAGGAGAGAGAGAGAGAGAGAGAGAGAGAGAGAGTCCGCCAGAGAGAGACCACCCCCTTGCTGTAGAATTGGTCCCTATTTATAGAGCTTCGAAAATGAACAAGGGTTGCTTCAGACACCTTCAAAATTCGGTCCAGATTCAACGAATCTTCTAGAAACAAATTTTGGCGCCTAGGCTCCAGTTCATTTATGTGAAGGGTCGCACCCTTTCACTTAAGAGAAGCACCTCTTCATTGAAAAACTGCTCCAATGTGTCTAGATTCATTGTATTACTTGCTAACATGTAGGATTTCATCCAGAGGCTTCTAGAATGCTTTGGAACCACCCAAAACCATCCAATAACCCTCCATGACCATCCATAACCGCCCCTATACGGATTCTGGCACTTACGCATTGATTCTCGCGCCTAGGCACCGTTTTCTCTTCGTCACTGGCCCCTAGGCGCCACCTTGTACGCAACTCCACTGTTTTGCTCCGTTTGGCTCCGTTTCAACTCTGTTTCGCCCCATTTCAGTTGCATTGCATTTCTAACATCTTCACCTACAAGATAGACATAAAAACAACCTTTCTTAAAGGTATAATTTTATTCAAAAACTTGTGAGAAATATAAAAGATATTAAGCATAGAAAGACATATCGATGTGTGCCAAGTCAGAATTTTCTTCCTTGCTCATTTTAGCTCAAAATTGCATAGCTTTTGCTTCATTTTCTCTAAAATCATATTTTTATACTTGAAGACAAAAATATGCAAAATACCTTCCTTTAAAGTACAATATCATTAAAAATATGCATAAAATGAGCTTGAAATTTACACTGAAAAATAGATAATTTTTAAGTGGATCACTATACAGTTAAAAAGTTGAAAAAAATTGAAACCAAGAGTGCAAAAAGACATTGAAGTTGAAAAAGAGGTGGAAACTGATGAAGGACGACAATATATATCCTAGTTTGGAATATCCTCTTAAACCAATGAAAATTACTATAGAAAGACCACCACCTCTGTTTCCTTAAAGATTGAAATAACAAAAGAAAAAAAACAATTTTCAAAATTTTTAGAAATCCTGAAAAAATTAACTATAAATATCATATTTGTTGAAGCCTTAGTTGCCTAATTATGTGAAGTTTTTTAAGGATATATTAAATAAGAAAATTAAGTTGTTACAATCAGTGAAGAGTGTAGTGCAATTATTCAGAAAAGCTTCATGAAAAACTTAAAGATCCTGGTAGCTTCATTACACCTTGTGCTAATGGTAAAAAGTTCTTTGGAAGAGCCATATGTGATCTGGGAGTCAGCATTAATCTTATGTCTCTATCAACTTTCAAAAGGTTGGGAATAGAAGAAATTTGACCTAATTCAGTAATTCTTCAGTTAGCTAATCACTCTGTTACCAATCCTAAAGGAGTTGTTGAAGATGTTATAGTAAAGGTTGATAAATTTATCTTCCTTATGGATTTTATTGTTTAGATATGGAGGAAGGTAAAGAAATTCCTATAATTTTGGAAGACCATTCCTTGCAACTGGAAGAGCCATGATAGATGTTCAAAAAGAAGAATTAACTATGAGAGTGAATGATCAAGATGCAACATTTAATATATCGAGAGCTATGAAACATCCTGCAACAAAAAAAGATGATGAATGATTTTGAATGGAAATTTATGACAAATTGAAAGATGAGCATTTTAAGGAAATTTTTGAAGAAAAAAGAAACAAGAAGATGAGATGGAAGATGAATATGATGAGATAAATAATGAAGAACTGGACTATGTTCAGGAAAATTTGAGATGTTGGATATTACAAAAAATGATAATAATCTATCATAAAGCCTCCTAAACTTGAGATGAAAATGCTTCCAAATCATTTGAAGTACGTGTTTTTAGGAGAATTATCTACATTACTAGTTATTGTATTATCAGATTTAAATAATTTACAAGAGCGGAAATCACTAGAAACCTTGAAAAGATAAAAAGCTTTTGGTTGGACTTTAGCTGATAATGGAATCAGTTCTTTGATCTGCATGCATAAAATTCTATTGAATGAACAACATAAACCTAGAGCAGATCCACAAAGGAGATTAAATCCATTGATGAAGGAAGTAGTAAAGAAAGAAATTTTGAAATGGTTAGATGTTAGAATTATATATCTTATTTCAGACAGTGCATGGGTAAGTCAAATCCATTTTGTTCCTAAAAAAGGAGGAGTGACAGTTGTGACTAATGAAAGTAAAGAATTAATAACCACAAAACAAGTCACTGGTTGGAGAATCTGTATTGATTATAAAAAATTAAATTCCGCCACTAGGAAAGATCACTTTCATTTACCTTTTCTAGGCCAAATGTTAGATAAACTTGCTGGGCACAAATATTTTTATTTTTTAGATGGATATACTGGCTATCATCAGATACCAATTGCTTCTGAGGATCAATAAAAGAGAACATTTAATAGTCCTTAAGGAACATTTGCTTTTCGAAGAATGCCTTTTAGATTATGTAATGCACTTACAACATCTCAAAGATGTATGATGTCAATTTTTAGTAATCTAATTAATAATGGAATGGAAGTTTTTATGGACGATTATTCCATGTTTGGAACTTCATTTGACATTTTCTTAAATAATTTAGAAAAAGTTTTGGAATTATGTGAAAAAACAAATTGAGTTCTAAATTGGGAGAAATGTCAATTTATAGTTGCAGGAGGAATTGTATTGGGGCATAAAATTTCTAATTATGGCATGGAATTAGACCCTGTAAAGATTCAAATTATTACAAAACTACACCTCTAACTATAGTGAGAGGGAAGTTTTTTAGGACATGACATGCTGGGTTCTACAAACGTTTATGAAAGATTTTTCAAAAAATATTAAACATCTGTTTCAACTTCAAGAAAAAGATAAGAAATTTGACTTTCATGAAGAATGTTTAAATGCCTTTGAAATATTGAAAGAAAAATTAATCACTAACCCTATAATAGTTTCACTTGATTAGGAGAAACCATTTGAACTTATGTGTGATGCCAGTGATTACGCGATTGGATTTGTCTTAGGACAAAGGTATGATAAAATTTTTAAAGTTATATACTATGATATTAAAACTCTTAATGAGGCTCAAATTAACTATACCATTACTGAAAAAGAGTTATTAGTGATTGTATTTTCTTTTGTAAAATTTAGGTCGTACTTAATTGGAACTAAATGTATAGTACATAAAAACCATTCTGCTATTAAATATTTAATGCAAAAGAATGATGTTAAACCTAGATTAATTAGAAGGGCTCTTCTAATGCAAGAATTTAACTTCATAATATTAGACAGAAAAGGATCTAACAACCAAATAGCTGATCATCTATCTAGGTTAGAACAATATGAATTTTCTAACTTTGAAAAGGAAATCACATAAACTTTTCCTGATGAACAACTTTACAATATTAAGGAATGGAATTTATCGTGGTATGCTAATATTGTGAATTATATTGTAAGTGATATTTTACCACCTAACTTACCAAAGCAACAATAGAAGAAATTTATCTATGATGCTAAATTTTATTTTTGGGATGACCCATATCTATATAGACAATGCAAGGACCTAGTTATTAGGAGATGTGTACCTTATTAAGAAATTAAAAAAAATTATTCAGTGATGTCATGATTATGAATTTACAGGACATTTTCGAACCGACAAAACTACACATAAGATTTTACAATTTGGATTCTATTGGCATAATCTTTTTAAAAATGTTAATAGATATATTAAAACATGTGATTGATGCCAACAAGTAGGTAATATTTCTAGAATAAATGAAATGCCCTTAAATTTTACATTAGAAGTTAAAATCTTTGATATTTAGGGATTAGATTTTATGTGACCATTTTTCCTTCATTTGAGAATATATATATATTTTTTACCAGCAAAGATCAGATTTTATTGCTTCTTGGTAAGTCTATTACATCTTATATGAGGAATAGAAAGTAAATCCCCATGTAAAAGAACATTAAAAGCAGTAAAATAAGAAGAAGAAGTATTAAATCTAGCATGAGAACTGCAAATGATTTCCATGGAAGAAGTAGCTCTCCTAGCAAGCCAATTAGTAAGTTGATTCCCTTATCTATTGATGTGACTCCAAAAAATAGCATGGGAAGAAGCTAAAGTACTGATCTTATTAATCCAAATCTATAGGAACCAAGGAACCTTAGTTTTATGAAGCAGAATTTGCACTAAACATAGAGAGTCCATCTCCATATGTATAAAATTCTGCTTATTCATAATGGCAACTTTTAGCTCCCAATAGACTGCTATTGTTTCCACCTCAATAGCATTCACAGCTAAAACAGGAGCAAAAATATACCATAAAAATTTGCTAATGTGATTTCTACAAAGCACAACAATTCCAACAGCAGAAGTAAAGCTACCATCAAAATTTATTTTGAGAATATATATATATATATATATATATATATATATATATATATATATATATATTAGTTTCTGTGGATTATGTATCAAAATGGATTAAAGCAATAGCTTTACCTAAATGTGATGCTCGAAGTGTTTCAAAATTTATAATAGAAAATATTTGTACAAGATATGGAATGTCAAGAATTATCATTACTGATGTGGATCCTAATCAACCTAAAAATGTACTATTTTTTATGCCATATTTTATAATGATATTGCACTTTAAAGGGATGTTTTCTTGTGTTTTTGGTTGTAGGTACATCAAATTGAAGAATTTGGAGTGATTGGAGCAAAAAGAATAAAAATGGACCAAGATGGAGCATATCGGAGCAAAACGGGTCAAACCGGAGCATACCAGAGCAAAATGGGTCAAACCGAACACATTTGTACCTGTGTCTAGCGCTTAAGCACCACCCAGTTGGCACTTAGCTGCCAGACAGTGGCATCTATGTGCCAAACAGTCGGCGCATAGCCACCAGTGGTGGTTGGTAACAGTTTTTGGCATAACATCTTATAGAAACGTCAGATTGGGACGATTTTTTAAGCATTGCAAAGTGTATTTCATGGGGAATTCATTAGGAATGATAAAATAAAATTTTTAAAAGATTTTGGTTCAGTTAGAAGGATTTATTATGGAAGAGATGTGTCTCTTGGAGTGAAAAAGGCACTTAAAGCACCCTTTGGATGATTAATTGAATGTGGACTCTTTTGAATTAGAGGACTTTAGGGTGATAGATTAAAGCCCCTATTTGATTTGATGTGAAAAGTTTTGTTATTAGATGTTAGCCCCCAGGTGGAGGGAGAAGAGGGAACTCTAGAGTGAGAGTTAGTATCTTATCTTCCTAACCCATCTACAAGATTTCAAATCATCAAATTAACCTATGTTCTTTGTAGAACCAAGTAAGGATAAAGAAAATAATTGCTCCTATTTGTCACAATCTCTCTCTTGTTTTACTTTTACACATGTCACTAATTTCATTGCATGAGGAAGAGTACTTTTAATATATTAAACTCCACTTTTCTAATTTCCACTAAGTATTTTAGTTTAGAAGTAGTATTGTAGTATATAATCAAAACCAAACTTTTATCGAACTTCCAAGCTAGGGCGTGTTATCGTAGACTAGAACTTCTCTTAAAAGCCGTTGTGATTAATTGCGATCTCTATAGCATCGATATTCAGGGCTTAATTAGAAAGCTCTATATTACTTGATAACGATACGTATACTTGCATAAAATCCCAATTAAACTCTCATTTGCATTGGCATCAAGTTTTTGGCGTCGTTGTAAAGAAAGAGGTATAATTAAAAGGAAGTATAAAGTATAAACTCATACATAAAATGTAAACATAAATATCTGAGATCAAGTTTTTGGCACCATTGTCGGGGATCGCAACAATTGATCTTGACTTTTAGGAGGATTTTGGTTGAAGCATTTAGTCGAAGACTTGGAATATTGTAGTGTCGTAAAAGCTATTTTGTGTGAAAAAGTGTTTTTTGTATGAAAATGTGTTTTTCGTATGAAAAAGTGTTGTGAAAAAACTGTTTGTGTGAACGATAAAGTGTTTGTGAAAATGTTTTCTTGTGTTGAAAATATTTTTTGTTTAATTGTTAATGTATTGTTTGTTGTGTTATGTATGCGAACTAAAGGATCTGTAGGACATGTGCCTTATGATCCCGGGTTAGAAAAAAAAATCAAAAAATAAAATGAACTTGAAAAACTAGAAATGGAAATGGAAAACATTCAAAATAATAACTTGGAAAATCATCATAAACCAATGGGGGATTATATAAATCCTACGATAGGTGAAATTCACTAAAGTATACAAATCCCTATCGTAAAAGCTGACTCGTTTGAACTTAATCCTGAGGTGATCCAACTGGTGCAGAACAACCAGTTTGGGGGAACTCCTTCGGAGGATCCCTATTTACACTTATCAAATTTTCTAGAACTTTGTGCTACATTTCATTATAACGGCATGTCAGACGATACTGTTAGACTAATGCTTTCTCCTTTCTCACTAAGGGATAAGGCTAAAATGTGGTTATACTCATTAGCACCTGGCTCTAATAAAAATTGGTAGGAGTTATCTCAGAAATTCCTAGCTAAGTATTTTCCACCTTCAAAGAGTACTAAACTTAGAAACGATATTATCTTATTTTGTCAGTATGAAGGGGAATCAATATAAAAAGCTTAGGAAAGATTTAAGGAGCATCTAAGAAAGTGTCCAAACCATGGTCTGTCTAATTGGTTAATCATTCAAACTTTTTCCAATGTGTTAGTAGGATCCCTTAGGTCTATAATTGATGCTGCCATTGGTGGATCATTATTGTCAAAACCATTCGATGAAGCATATTCTTTAATTGAAGAAATGGCTACAAATGAATTTCAATGGCCCTTCTACAAGGGTAAATCCTAAAAAGGTAGCCAGTGATCATGGTACAAATGTTATTTCAATTCTTGCTCTCAGGTTGCTGCAATATCAAGAAAGTCGGACCAATTTGGAATGAACCAGCCTCAATTTACTCCATTAAGTGAGGAAAGTTCATTAGGGCATATAATTGATTCTAAATTATCATATGAGACTTTAAATACCATAAACAACCCATATTCTAACTTTTACAACCCAGGTTGGAAGAATCATCCCAATTCCAACTGGAATCATACTATTGGGGGTGGAAACCAACAATGGGAAAATAATCATACAAATCTTAGTGAAAGTTGGAATAATCGGCAGAACACAAACTATAGACCTTCATATCCACTGGACTCTAACAATGATCAACAAATTCAGGATAAGAAGATGTCTATAGAAGAAGTGGTATTGCAAATGGGCAACCAGATGCAAAATCAAAATGCTGCAATCATAAACATAGAGAATCAACTGGGACAAATTGCTAACTCACTTAGCAATAGACCCCAAGGAACACTTCCTAGCAACATTGAGATCAAACCTAAAGAGAACAATAATGAACAAGTAGAAGCTGTTCAATTAAGAAGTGGAATAGAGATAGAGGTTGTGGTTAGAAAAGAGAAAGAAGTTGTAAGAGAAACAAAGGAAACTAAAAGACCTGAAGAACATGTTTCTAGGAATCTTTTAAAATTGATATCTCCAACTAAAATCAATTTTAAAAGACCACCACCTCTATTTCCTTAAAGACTTAGACAACATGAGTTGGATAAACAATTTTCAAAATTTCTGAAAGTACTTAAGAAGTTAACGATAAATATTCATTTCACTGAAGCTTTGAAATAGATGCCAAGTTATGCAAAGTTTATGAAGGAGATATTAATCAAGAAAAGAAAACTTGGGGATTACGAGACAGTTGCACTAAGTGAGGAGTGTAACACTATACTTCAGAAAAAGTTTCCTCAGAAAATTAAAGATCCGTGTAGCTTTACAATTCCTTGTGCAATTTGAGAAAAATTATGTGGAAAAGCTTTATGTGATTTAGGAGTGAGCATCAATTTGATGCCTCTATCTATAGTTAAAAAGTTAGGTTTAGTTGATATTTCTCCCACTATTGTAACCCTTCAGTTAGCTGATCGATCTATCATTTATTCAAAAGGGGTTATAGAAGATGTGCTTGTTAAAGTAGATAAATTTATCTTTCCTTTAGACTTTAATGTATTACATATGGAGGAAGATAAAGATAATCCAATTATTTTTGGGAGACCTTTCTTTGTTATTGGACAAGCTATGATAGATGTGCAAAAAGGAGAGTTGACTTTGAATATTAAAGACCAGGAAGTAACTTTTGATGTATTAAAGACTATGAAATATCCAACTAAGAGAAAAGATGATGATTGTTTTTGGATGGATGAAATTGATTATCTAAGTAAAGACCATTTCTAAGAAAGTTTTGAGTGAAAGTTAATAGAAGAGATCGAAATGGACTTTCATGATGAGTTGAAAATGTTATTTAATGAAGATTGTATGTATGTTCAGGAGAGATGTAAAATGATGGACGTTACCAAAAATAGTAAACTTTTAATTCCATCTATTGAAAAATCTCATGAACTTAAGATGAATGTACCCCATATAATTTTAATGCTTAGCTATTTAGGGAATTCATCTACACCACCAGTCTTTATATCTTCAGATTTGACTCAATCACAAGAACTTAAATTGAATGATGAACATGATAAAGATATCGAATTAAGACTTTGAAGAGAATTTGAGGATATATTTTAAAAGAACTTTGAGTTGAGAAAAGAGGATAAGGATTTTGATAGACCATTAGAAGATAACATGAGACAGGAAAATATCCCACAAGAATTTGATCCAGAATCTGAATTATCTAAAGAGAATCTGATCCAGAACTTGGGAGATCTTGAAGTATCTTATAGAGATCAATTTCTTATAAGTTTCAAGGAAGATATTAATATGCAAATTGAGAAAATCATTAGAAGAATATTGGATCTAGAAAGAAATATGTGGAAAAATGATATGAACCAATCTGAAAAGGAAGAGATGAAAGAAAAATTACAATTTGAGAATGTTGTAGGAATCCCTGGATCTAAAAAAGATTAGGTGATTGATCAAGGATTACTTAAATGGAAATTTGATCTAGGAGGAATCATTTGTCTGGCTGGCGACGTTAAACCTTGTGCTTTATGAAAAGCAACCCATAGTTATCAGTGTGGATTGATTTAGTGTACTTGAGAGTTATGATTGTTAGTTTTGTATTGTGTTTGAGTGGATTGATCAGATTGATTGATGTTTGATTGATGTTTGATGTGTAAGAGTGGTTTGGGTTAATGTTGTGAGGTTATGCCTTGGTCTTGATCGAATTTATTTATGACTTCTGGTAGTAGCAGGCTAACGAGTCTGTTACGACTTAGTTTTTGGAGCTGAGCATTACCTTGAAGCATGTAGAGTTTGGACTTGGAACACTCCATGTAAACTCTATTAATTCCTTTATCTGGCTTTGTATTTACTGAGGAAGGTCATGAACTTACTTTGTGAACAACATCTGGATGAACTGCACTACTTTTATTTACCAGATTATGTATACCTTAGGCTTAGAGTAAACCTGAAATTGGAAACACATGAGTTTTTATAATAGGGGAATTTTGGTCCAAGGGAGATAGCCATATAAAAAATTTTATAATACACCCACGTTATTAGTGTAGTTTCTTCCGTTTGAAATTGAAAGTAATGAGGGAAAATGTGAGTAGAAAGGAGATTAAATTAACCTCAGTTATTGTTTGTTTATGAAATCTGTGAGTCTGTGTATTGGAGTTTGTGTGTCTATGTTTGTGAGTCAAGTTGAATGAGTCATTGCAGGCAACAAAACTTATCTGAATATTTTAAACTTGTTAGCATCCAGCAATTCCTTTAAAAAGTTTAAAATGTGTTTGTGTTTAATCTTCAGTTTGTACCTTTTCTATAGTTTAAAATTCCTTTATAATGTTATGTCAGACATGTTTAGGCTCGATTTACTTTTTACTGATAGTCTCTACCATGTGCTATTTGTTGATATTTGTGTAGGATGTGTAGTAAATTGTAAAAGTGATCTTTCCCTGTCATATATTTTTGTACTTTATTGTTAAACATGTTTGAGCTTAAGTTTGGGGGGGGAACGAAAAATGTTTCAAATTTAAACCTTACTTTTTTCAAAAGTACTACAAATAAATTTGTATTTTATTTCTAATGATTATTTTTATGTGGAGGCATCTTAAGAATGTTAAAATTTTAAGTATTTAAATGGAGTAGAAAAACTTAGTTGGTATTTTTAGTGCAAAAGGGTGAACCTAGAGTTAAAGATATTTAGTGGAGAACATGGGAAAATGAATAACTATCTTTCATAGGAAGAAATGTATTTTTGCAAAATTAAGGATTCTTAAAATTTTTATTTTTGAACATTTAAGGCTCTTTTAGAAAGTATTTAAAAAATATATATGTATATCTTTTTAAGAAAGGAATGTAATAAGTTTTAACTTTAGAGAAGGATAATGTGATTCAAAATCATTTAAGCATTTCTCCAGATATAGTAATCCTCACATATAAAAAAAAGTAAAAAAATGGAGAAGAAGAAAAAAAATTGATCAAAAAGATCCTAAAAAAAAGTGAGGAGAAGCTTGAGTAGAGGTCCTAATAAAAAATTGGTTTCACTTGAGTCTTTCTAGAGTAAAGAACTTAGAACAATCCTAAGCTTGCTTTCTATACATATATTAGTTAAATTATTTTAAAAAGAGTTCTTAAGTTTAGAAAGTAAAGTTCATTGGATCCGAAATTTGAAAAATCTGCATATTTTTCTGAATTAGATAGAAAACCAAATTCCCAAGTTTAATGATAAATATTTTAGACCCTGAGCTAGTCTAATTCACTAGAAGATCTTCTAAGTTGAACTATCAAATTTTTAGAACAAAATTTTAACAATTCTAAAAGGTGCCCCATTAACTCTAATCTATAAAAATTATTTTAAAAGTGTAGTATTAATTGAGGACAAGTAAGGGGATTTTGATCAACCTAAAAATGTATTATTTTTTATGCCATATTTTATAATGATATTGCACTTTAAATGTATGTTTTCTTATATTTTTGGTTGTAGGTACATCAAATTGAAGAATTTGGAGTGATTGGGGAAAAAAGAACAAAAATGGACCAAAATGGAGCATATCAGAGCAAAAAGGGTCGAACTGGAGCATACCGGAGCAAAATGGGTTGAACTAGACACATTTGTACCTGTGTCTAGTGCTTAAACGCCACCCAGTTGGTGCTTAGCTACCAGACAGTTGGGCCTATGAGCCAAACAGTCGGCGCCAAGCCGCCAGTGACAGTTGGTGACGGTTTTTGGCATAACTTCTTGTAGAAACGTTGGATTGGGATGATTTTTGAAGTGTTGCAAAGCGTATTTCATGGGGAATTCATTGAGAATGATAAAATAAACTTTCTAGAAAATTTTTTTCGATTATAAGGGTTTATTATGGAAGGGATGTGTCTCTTGGAGTGAAAAGGCACTTAATGCACCCTTTGGATGATTTAATGAATGTGGACTCTTTTTGAAGAGAAACTTAAGCATCTCTTGGAAAATTATAATTAAGACTTGCAAAATCTTGAAGAAAGAGATTTAGAGAAGGGAGAGGAACTATTAGAAGAGGACAAGAAGGTCGAGAAGAAGAAGGCTTGGGTGTGAGCCCTGAGTGGGGCGACAAGGTGAGAGAGAAAGAGAGAGTGTGAGAATTTATTCTTTTCTTTTCAATTTGTTCTTGGAGAGGATTGCAAGGTGATTACTTTTTCTATACAAGGAGATTTTGATTTTCATCAGAGATAGTATTTTCATTGTATTTTGACTTGAATTTAGTAGTTTTTTGTATGGTTTCAAAGACTTGTTCAATGAAGATTATTGTCTCTCCTTGTGTAGTGAGTAGTTTTCTTTACTCTTCCCTCTTACAATAAATTAGTATGCATGTGTAGGATATAGAATTGAGTAGATTTAGAATATATTGTGATGATTTTACTTTGATCCTCATTTACATGTAAACTTGATCAACTTGCATGTTAAAATCTGTTGTGAGAACATGTAAGAACTAATGTGGTATTGTCTCAGTCAACTGTTGGTAAAAATCACATCAGATTATATGGGTGAGAATTTAGTCCATATGGTTGAGTGCAAATAAATAGGGAGATATGCATGTTTAAGAGGTGTAGAATTAGAGGACTTTAGGGTGACAGACTAAAGCCCCTATTTTGGTTTGATGTGAAATGTTTTGTAAAGAGATGTTAGCCCCCAGGTGGAGGGAGAAGAGGGAACTCTAGAGTGAGAGCTAATATCTTCCCTACCTAACCCGTCTACAATATTTCAAATCATCAAATTAACCTATGTTCTTTATAGAACAAAGTAAAGGTAAAGAATATAATTGCTCATAATTATCATAATCTCTCTCGCTGTGCGGCTTATTTTTAGGTTGTGTTGTATTTTGAAAAGGAGGTCGCCTACATAAATTGTCAGCAAATTTTTAATTTAATATATAATTTGAAAAGTAGTATTTGATTTTGAAAGTAATTTTATGTTTAAAAGTTTTAAGATATGAAATCAAACTGATCTCACATCCCAAGTAGTTTATATAAACGAGCACTGCACCACAAGCCGTGTATCTATCCCGAAGAATAGACACACTGTTTGGTGATGGGGCTCGATTAAATAAACTAGGAGATTTGTGACATCTGTTTGGTCTGTGAACCAATTTTATAAGCCGACAAATTCCCCTGCTTAATATGAAAGCATTAAATAGGGTTTATATTACCTGGGTTCTTAAAATTCCCTATAAGGGCAAGCCCCTATAGTTAATTACATCTTAAGTGACATGAATCACCTAAGAAAACTCTCGATAATAATCAGTAGTTTTGCTCTCAAGAATTTCAAAGTTTAAGTTTTCAAGGGATTGAATTTTGGAATTTCAATAGGGAATGGATCAAATTTGGAACATTTTATTTTGGGAATTTAAAGGAAGAAAGGTAGGAGAAATCAAAGATTCGAAGCGAACTTCGGTAATTTCCCTACTATCCTATTGTTTGGCTTGAATTTAGGAAGGCCCTAATGTTTATTTTAATGTTTTGATCTTACCAATTTTTAATTAATTAGGACTTATATTCGTATGATGTGATCACACAAATAGCCTCGGAGATGTGAGGGTTTATGTCATATCGGATGACTACCTCGGAATCCTAAGATCGGTCAGGGCTTAATTTGCAATGCAAATGCCTAACAAAAGGTTAAGGATTTATGTTGCACTAGGCAAACTACCTCAAAGTCCTATGGTTTGGTTATTTAATTCTAAGAAAGTTTTGCTGAAGTGGACTCAGGTTTTGCCAATGACGATGGCTGTGCTGCCCACCATGCTCCGAGCTCCTTGTTGTTGCAGAGGTTTAGTTTTAGAAATCATAAATCAAGAGATGAGAAACGTGTTCTGGTTTAGAGAAGGTCTTAATTTCCAAGTGTTTTTTTTAATGTTTTAATTAAAACAAATCTTAAAGTTGATTATAACAACACCGGTTAAGATCTCACGGTTCCATCCTTCCGACATCGTTATTTTTATCGGATTCACTTAGTCCAGATGAATTTGCTAAACTCAACTAAATGAGTTCCACACTTTCATTTAGACCATGGGAAATCTCGTTAGCAATACGTAGGTTACATCATCCGAGGTATTCCCGATCATCCAACAAGACATTTTAATTTAGTTGTAGTTGTAGTTTTGTTTTGCTGGTGATTAAATTTTGAGTTGTTTTATGTTTTGAAATGTTATGGCGGTGAATTTTATCATGTAATGATTTTTAATTTAGTTTTGGTTTCAGTTTTAGGGACTATCCTAAAGGTTTTGGTTTTCATGCAACAGTTGTTTATCATGCAAGAAAAGTAAAGTGCATTTGCAATAAAGTAAATTGCAATAAAATAAATGCTTACCTGGAGGGTCTTCCCGTCATCCTAAGCTGCACTTAAAACACATGTTAAGTCATTTAAATGTTTCATCAAGTACCTATGTAAAGCTAAGGGAAAGGTTTTGGTTGTCTACCAGAGTCCTAATCCTATAGCTAGTCATCTCCTATGACGTCTAGGTTCTTGTGTTTTGGTTTAAGGACGATTTTCTTCATCAAAGAACAATTAAATTCAATTGTTCTTATAAATATCCTATCATATTGAGGAAGTTTTTAAGACAAATCTTAAACATCTTTTCAATACCTCTAAGATTATTTTAAGTCAAAGAGAATTTAATTATATAAGTGAATTAATCATCTAGGAGATTAAGTTTTGTTATCTTGCTCAGTGAATTAGAACGTTTGAATTTCCTATAAGTGAAGTAACACTTCACTTAATACTCCGTTTAGGAGTTATGACAACAAGAGCTTTTGAGGGCAAATTGATTTTTTAGTGATTTGTGATTTAATTTAATTTTAATTAATGGGTTTAAGTTTGGAATAGTGTTCAAGTTGTTTTAGATTTATTTTGAATTCTTTATGTCTTAGGTGATGTTATATTTAATTTAATTTAATTTAATTTTAATTTAATTTAATTTGGTTTAGTTTTAATTTTTATTTAATTTTATTTTTTAAATTTAAATTTAATTTTATTTTAACTTGATTTTATTTTTTTATTTAATTTAATTTAACTTAATATGTTTTAATTTAATTTAATTTTATTTAATTTAATATGTTTTGATTTGATTTAATTTAATTTAATTTAATTTAATTCAAATTTAATTTAAATTTTAATTTTAATTTAATATTTTATTTTATTTTTTATGTTTTAAAGATGATTTAATTTAATTGTTAAAGTATTAATTTAATTGAAATTTTGGAAGGATTTAATTTAAATGTTTTAACCTTAATTTAATTTAATGATTAAGTCTTTTAGCATTTTAAATCTTGAGTTTGGATTATCATTTTTAATTAGGAATTAAATGTTATTGAGCTGATTAATTTAGGGATTTTTAAATTAAAGAATAAATCTCTTCCTAATAATATCCCTATTTTAATAATTCCAATTTTTCATTGTTCTTCCAAATTTAATTAATTATTTAATTAAGGTTTATTTTAATTATTTTCAAATTGTTTGGTAGGTTTCTACCCTTTAATTACCGAAGTTTCAAACATCCAAAATCAACTTAGTATCAAATATTTTACCCACCCTTTTAATTAAACCTAATTTTTTTAATTATAGGTTAAAATTTTAATTACCATTTTGCCCTTTAAACTTACTAATTCCATAACTCACTAAATTGAGCTCAAATGAATTTGAAATTTTTATGTGACTTCACTCACATGTCAATCAAGACATTAGAGGAGAAAATGTGATTTTTCTATATTTAATTTATTTATGTAATTATTTTTGGTGGAAAATAGGGATTTTCAAGGTAAATTCAATAACATGACCAAGGGAAAGTTTCTGTCCTTAAGGAAATTATGGGACATTCCTAATGATCAGAGGACCACTTGGACCAATTTTAGTGATTTTTTTTAATTATATATTTTTTTTTTATAATTATTTTGAGTTTTGGAGTAGTAATTAATTTAAAAATAAAATAAAGGTTTAAAAATGAATTTTATATTTTTCAAAAATCTCTCTGATATCAAGGAAACCAAAGAACCAATTTTTATAATTTTTTTAATTTTCTTTGATTTATTAGAATTATTTTAGTGGAAATACTAGAAAATACATTTTTTTAATTTTAAAATTACCTTAGGGCTTTAAAACTTAATATCTCATCATAGAGACTTAAGAAAAACTTGGGGTTTGTTCCTAAGTGATTAAAATTCAAAATGTGACATTTTGGTGAATTTTATTATTTTTGTGATTTTTATTATTTTTTAATTATTAAAAATATTAAAATAATGCAAAAAATTAACTTTTTTAGAAAATTGCAATTTTAATTTTCTTAAATTCCCCTAATATCAGAGAGGCTCCAAAACCAATTTGGTGAATTTTTGAAAAGTATTTTGAAAGTTATGAATTTTTAAAGTTTAAGTTTGGCTAAATGGCTTAATCAACCCATTTGATAGGGCTAACCAAGTCCAATTGACTTCAAACTTTTATGGTGGGTTCCCTTGATCCTAATGGTTAGTGGAGAATTGATTTCAAGTGAATTTGATGTATGATTAGCTCTAATTAATTAAGGCTCCATTTTGGGTGTTTAAGCCAATTAGGGTTATTCAGAATGAATTAGCTCAAAAATTATTTTTCCTAGGGTCCTCTGGTCATAAAAAACATCATCAAATTTTCCTAGAATTTATTTCTCAACATGCTAATTATTGGAATTAAAATACTCAAAACAGCAACATAAATTTGAAAAATCAATAACTTCTCATAGGGATGGCCTCTGACCTTGGAAAATTCAGGGAATGTTCCCAAGTTCAGAGGCTTCAAAAGCCCTATAGTATCATGTCATGGTGAACTTCGTATATGCATGGAGAATTAAAACAATGCAGAGAGTAAATAAATCATTAAAAATAAAATACTTAATGAAATTATATGATTTCTTTTCCACATTATTCTCCTATGTTCACTGAGCAAGAGGGTATTTTTATTTTATTTTTAGGATTTTTCTACACAATGTTATGAATTTTTGAAGTTTAGGGAATTAAATAAATCAAAGAAATACCCTAATTTTCTATTTAAAACGGCGGCGCTGACTCATCCTAGGCATCTCCGAAACGCCGCGTGTCGTGCTACCATTCGACGCCGCCACTTGAGTCGACGGCACGGGTCCGCCTTCCGCGTATCATCCGCCGATCCGACCCGATCTGAGCCGTCCGTCCGCGCGTGTATTGAATGGACGACATCCGTTCATCGTCCCCAGCCGTTCTCACCCAAGAGCCGTCCACACTAAAACCCTAAGAACTCACTCATTTCTCAATGGATTTTTGTGTTCTTATGCTCTATGGATTCATCTTGAAGAGACGAACACATCTATACGGTAATCATGAATTGAAATTAAAGCTTTTGAAATAGACAATCTCCAGAGGCTCGGGATAAAGAGTTAGCTCATACCTTAGCTCAGAGAAGTGTGGCTTCGATCTGAGGTTGTGTCACCTTCGATTGGGTCAAAGCAAGCTCCAGATGAAGTCCCTTGGCCTGGTGAATTGTCCAGGTATGATTTTGACCAAGCCCGATTTCAACCTTTGGAGTCTTGAACAGATGGGTGGCCTGGAGAGGGGGCTTTCATCTGGGAACTCCTTCTCTTGGTCTTGTACAGGTGTGGGTTAGTTTAATTTGACTTTGGTGGAGGATTTGGGAGTGTCCTGTTCTGGCTTGAGAATTGAGCTCCAAAATTGAGCTCGATTAGTGGGGATTAGGGCAACATAACAGTGGGGATCAAATGCTCTAGGTGTGTGGGAGAGTCTGGAGTGATTTTGGCAGAGTTTCCTTAAGGTTGGTTCAGCACCTCCTCATGGTTGAGAGGGGTGAGGTTTAAATAGGAGAGCCTGGAGGGCCTCCCAGGGGGAGTTAGGGATCGGGATCAGCTGCTCTTAGCGAGGGAAGAACAGTTGCTAATGGCCACTGGGCATGGGCAACTCAGCAAGGGAGAATTTCAATGTTTGGCTCCTTCCAATGTCTCGGCCATGGTGTTTTTCGGTGACCCAGGCGGCTGTCCGGTAGGCATGAGTCACCATCTTGACCAGGGAGGTCAGGGCTTGGCAATGGTGAAGTCAATTGGGTTTGGACATGTGTAAAGGAGTTGGATCGAAATGGCATGGGGGCATGGCTATTTTGGCTCTAAATGGGTCAACCCATCCTTTTGGGCTAGGTGCACCACCCGAAGACTTGGTTTAGGCTGAAGCGAAAGTGATTTGGCTCGGCTTGATTAGTGGGGTCAAGTCGCGATCCAAGTACAATTAGGATTAAACATGGTTTAGGGGAGACATGGAAATGGTTAATCACCTTAAGGGAATGTGGAAAGGATCTCCTCCTTTTGCCCAATGTGGTAAGGTCACATGTGAACAACTCACATGGCTTGCATGTGGCTTAAGAGTGGCTTCATGGCTTATATATGGCTTGGGAAAAGTGGGCTTGGTTTCATGGAAGTGGGTTTAAGGAATTTTGGTATTTTAGTGGACAAATTTCATGAAGCTTGATTTAGAACTATTTAGTTATTGATTTTGGAACTTAGGAAATGTTTTAAATTATAGCTATGATGAGAGAAATTTCATGTGGGCTTTTGGAATAAGTTTTGGGCTTTTAAATTTGTTTTGGGTGGGTTTTTAGGGAGGTTTAAGAAAGTGGGCTTTTTAAGCTTGGAAATAAATTGGTGGATGGGAAATTTGTAAAAGTTTGGGCCAAATAATTGTTGGGTTTGGGGATGTGTCATGAGTAATTTGAAACAAATTTGAGGTGGTTTGGGTTTGAATTGGGTTGAATTTGGGCTTTTTGGTAAAGTGACCAATGGTAGGCCAAATTGGGTTAACTTGGGATAATGTTGGGCTAATGTTGAAATTGGTGTAAAATTAATGTTGAGAAATGTTTGTATGGCTGTTTCAAAGAGGTTTCAACTTTGGTTGGGTTTGGATTTTGGGGTTTGGGCCTATTTGGGTTAGGTTTAGGTGTAGGCCAATATAAGGAGTTTTGGCTTTAGGTTGAATTTGAGTTGGGTTTGGGTTCAAATTTTTGGCAAATCATGTTAGTTTTTTGTTTGTAGGGATGTTAGGGAAGGTTTAGAAAAGATTTGGGGTTAATTGGGGTTGAATTGGGTTAGTTTGGGCTACATTTGGGTCATGGGTCCAAATTGGGCTTTAAGGTCAAAAGTGAAATTGGATTCAAATGCCAATCACATTGGGCTTGGATTTGGTCTAGATTGGTGTTGTGGATATTTAATTGAAGTTTAGAATTGAATTGGACAAGAATTTAGGTCAATTTGGTAGGTTTGGTTTGACATTGGGTTCACTTTAGGTTAAAATGGGTCAAATTGGGATTTTGACAAAAGTGGGGTAAATTGACAAAATTGGCCCATGGTGTAGTTGAACAAAATAAAATAAGGAATATTTGGGATTTTCTGGAATTTTCTGGGAATTTTTGGAATTTTTTGGATTTTTGGGTCAAGAGGGGCATTTTGGTAATTTGGAGGGTATTGGGGGTATTTTCTGGAATTTTGGGTATTTTGGGTAAAAATGGTCAATTTGAGTGGTGGGAGAATGTTTAGGATTGATTTTGAGGAATTTGGATGATTTTGGAGAATTTTGAAAAATTTGGGTAATTTCAAGGATTTTGGGTAGGCCAGGCGGGTCCGGCCTCCCGGGGGTCAAAAATTGAAAATTTAGAAAATTGAAGATTGGGTAAATGTAATTGGAATGAAATCATTTTGGTTGAGCCATGAAGCCATATCAAGCCCACATGAGCCGTGAAGGGACTCATTTGAGGCATTCACTATGTTGTTCCTAACCTCTTGCCGAGGGCTTAGGGGTTAAGGACCATCCATGTGAATCACCTTCATGAGTCAGGAGGTTAAGTTGGGTATGAGTGTGGTTTTAGGAGGTGTGTGAAAGTGTAATGTATAAGTGTAGTGTGTGTGTAAGTCGGCCCTCACCGGACCAGGGCCACCGGGGCGGTCCTAAGGCCGAAGAGTCCCATAGGAACTCATCTTTTAAACTTCCACATTTGATCTCGACCCTCCAGGTGATTAGGGGTCTACAACCAAGTTTATGGAGTTTGCAAGGAGTTAAGAAGTGGTTTGAATTTCTAAGTGGTGGGTCCCGATTCTAATCCTCTAGGATAGTCGAAGGAAAAGCTAAGGCTAGATCCTGAAGTACTTAAAAAGGAAGAGAAGACCTCATCGAAAATGAGGTCGACAAATGGACCCCCGATAGGTGTGGTGAGCTGGCGGAGCACACCGCGCGTATTGGTGTTGACCGAAGCGATCAACAAAACCAACACGAAGTCCGAGTGACAAACATGGGACGGAGTAGAAGAGTTTCGCTTGGGGAGTGTCGAGTATATCTGCGAGGCCGGAGATTCTTGAACTCTCGTCGGGGAAAGGAAAAGGAGGTGAATCCCAAATCACATAATGCGGGGAATTTCGTTTTAGATTTCATTTTGTTTCGAGTTTAAGTTTTGATGTGTGAGCTCGGATTTTAGTTTGAGTTTCGATTTAGATTGAAATTTTGTTAAAATTAATTTGAAGGGATTTGAACTTGAAATGAAAATTGGAATTTTGTGGTTTTAGATGTAACATCTTCAACCTCAAAAGAAAATTGAATTGATTGGATTGAACCATTACAATGAGGAAATAACTCAGAGCAATGTGGTATTGGATGTAAAATCCTTAACGTCAACAGCTTGATTTGGTGTGCTTCATTGCAATAGGGAGAGAACCTAAAGCAAAGCAGTATTGGATGTAAAATCCTTAACCTCAAAAGTTTGATTTTGATGTATTTCATTGCAATAGGGAAAGAACCTAAAGCAATGCAGTATCAGATGTAAAATCCTCAACCCCAAGAATTTGATTTTCATGTATTTCATTGAGATAGGGAAAGAACCTAAAGCAATGCAGTCTCGGATGTAAAATCCTCAACCCCAAAAGTTTGATTTTGATGTATTTCATTGTGATAGGGAAAGAACCTAAAGCAATGCAGTATCGGATGTAAAATCCTCGACCCCAAAAGTTTGATTTTGATGTATTTCATTGCGATAGGGAAAGAACCTAAAGCAATGCGAGTATCGAATGTAAAATCCTCGACCCCAAAAGTTTGATTTTGATGTATTTCATTGCGATAGGGAAAGAACCTAAAGCGATGCGGTATCGGATGTAAAATCCTCGGCCCAAAAGTTTGATTTTGATGTATTTCATTGCGATAGGGAAAGAACCTAAAGCGATGCGAGTATCGGATGTAAAATCCTCGACCCCAAAAGTTTGATTTTGATGTATTTCATTGCGATAGGGAAAGAACCTAAAGCGATGCGGTCTCGGATGTAAAATCCTCGACCCCAAAAGTTTGATTTTGATGTATTTCATTGCGATAGGGAAAGAACCTAAAACGATGCGAGTATCGGATGTAAAATCCTCGACCCCAAAAGTTTGATTTTGATGTATTTCATTGCGATAGGGAAAGAAACTAAAGCAATGCAGTATTGGATGTATAATCCTCAACCCCAAAAGTTTGATTTTGATGTATTTCATTGCGATAGGGAAAGAACCTAAAGCAATGTAGTATCAGATGTAAAATCCTCAACCCCAAAAGTTTGATTTTGATGTATTTCATTGCGATAGGGAAAAAACCTAAAGCAATGCAGTATCAGATGTAAAATCCTCAACCCCAAAAGTTTGATTTTGAATGGTAATTGATTTTGTAAAGATTTGTAGTGTTGATTTGAAAAGTGTGGAATTTTGGTGTTTCGAGAATTTCATGAAAGTTGTAAAAGATTTTTTTTTGTGGAAAGAAACAGATTAGGAGGGAATATGTAGATGCTACATATCCCATTCAAAAGAGTTGATCGAAAGTTGTTGGTTTGGATTGGATACAATTCCTCGCCATCAGATCCGAATCGAAAACCTCGTGGCTCCGTGTCAATGGAATCGACCGCTTCCATCCCAGACAAGGGAGAGAGTAGAACGTATTGGATTTCAGATTTGGAAGGTTGAGTTTGAATTTGATTGAGATATGATTTGAGATCTGGAAGGTTGAATTTGAATTTGATTGAGATTTGATTTGAGATCTGTGTTCATTTTGTTTGTCTTTTAACGATTCAAATTTATTTTATCGTTCATTTAATGTTCATGTGAATTTGGCGTTCATCATTTTTTTTATTTAGATTTTTAAGAAAAGTTTTCTTTTATTCTTTTTGTTTTTTTTCTGTTCTTTGTTCGAAGTTCATTTAACTTTAATTGTGTTTCCCAGTCAATTTGCACAAAAGAGGTGAAGGCCAAAATGAGGCATGGTCACTTTCATTCCAATCATGTTAAAGATACATCATACAACTCGATCTGGAATACATCTCATAATTTCCATGTAGACTCAAAACGGACTATGTATGATCTTTGTCGATCCATCCAAAAGGCATCTGTCAAAAATCCATGTCTGAATAGTGAGGTACATGTTCAATAACATCACCTTCCAAGCCATCCTTGGCAAGGATGTCGTATGGATGTACGTTGGAGGTGTGATATTTTCCATGTAACTCACAGCTCGTAAGGTCAGAGGCTCTCTTGCTCTGGGTCTGGTTGGAAGTGATAAGGTGCTTTCCTGTCATCCATCCTTCTGAAAGTAACTGAGATCCGCTTCATTGGTACTCCCGGTATGCAATGTTTAGCGACATATGCTCCGTTTCCCTTTAGTATCATGACGGAACCTACCGGTAATGGTATCTTTACTGGCCCTCGGAACTCACCTGGGCCTGCTATCCGGAGGTCAGATCCAAACATGATATTACACTCGTTCAGAAAAGAAACTGTGCATAAAGGTTTGACAAAGTCGTGGTGATCTATGTGCGGGGGTATGCAATCACCCTTCTTGTAAATGTTAATGATGCAACTGTTGGGTATGCAATCCATCGCGGTACCCTCCATGTTATCATTCTCTTTACCATCCTTTTGATAACTAATGGCATTGGATCTATCTTGCCATGACGAAGTATCCCCGGTGGGTTTCCCTTCCTGTCTTCTACGAAGTTGTAGCAGCATCCACATTGTATTGTAATTCTCCCTTTCCCTGGCATCCATCTCCGGGTTTCTGAGTAAGTGTTTTCTCTTAGGCGCCCTGCTCGACCTATTCTTTTCAAATCCCGGATGCAGTCCACGATTTGTTGTTGTTCGTATTCTGAGAACACGTCTGTATGTAGCTCGAGACCTTCTAGTATATTGATCCTCCTGCCTTTGATTCTCTCGAAGTATTCAAACGTTTGCTTCTTGACATTCTGCATTCTTTCTAGCTCGTATTCTGGAATAATCTGCAAATGGTGAGGCCTGTTGACGTACTGTGGGATATATGGCTCAATCCCTTCGCGTTCTCCTGCATACCTCAGCTCCTCGGGGATGGTCTCCGTCGGGACATCCTCCGGGATTGCTTCTGCAACAAGGTCATGCATTGCGGTGGCTTTATCCGGTGGCGTGGTAGCCTTCCTTCTTCCGATCTTCTTGAGATTTCCCCGGTCTCTTCGTTATCCTCGGAGTCGGCCTCCTTTCTTCGAGTTCTCGGCGAACCGGTATCCTTGAAGTATATGCACCGGTAGTAGCGATCGCCTCGTCGCGCTGGTCCGCTGCTAGTTTAGTTAACATCTTGCGGATAAGGCGATTTTTATTTCTTCGCTGAGTTGCTGTGAAAGTAGCTCTTCGCACTTCTTGAATCTCTGTGGGCGCGGCGCTGACAAGCCTGCCCTCTGTTGTAGCGACTACAGACTTGATTCTCTTGTCCTCCTCAGTGTTTGTTTTCCTTTTCTTACTGCTGGGTTGGTGGCTTGGGCCACCCACTTTCATTACTTGTCCGATCGGGCGGTTCCTCTCGATCAGTCGGGATCCGGTCACCTTCCTCGTATTGCGAGCCTGCCGGTGCGAAGTCTGAGTCAATCTCTATTATCGCTCCATCTCTCACCCTCTTTTTCGTCGAGTGCAAGGCTTATGCCATTTCTAAAGTTCAGGACCAACCGCCCGTTCAATATTTCCCTGCGAAAAGACAAGGAAAAGGATCAGGGGCTGTACTAAGAACAAGAACATTAAGAAAATATTTATTAGAGATAGAGTTTTCTTTTTTCTCTTTATTTTTATTCCTTTTGTATTTTTAAATTCAATAGGAATGAAGTGGGAAAAGATTGGGAAAAAGATTTTGATTTGGAAGAGAGAACAAGGAAAACTTTACTATCATGATTTTATTTATTTTAGCACATTTTTTATTATTTTTTCCTTTTATTTTGTTTTGTTTCATTATTTTTAGGTTCGGACCCAGTCATAAGTAATTACTTCACCCGTGCTTCTAGGGATGAAGAATTCATTCCTTCGAAACATCAGGTAGCGTAATACATCTTCAAGTATCGTCCGTTGATCGGAAGCATATGTTGTTCTCCTTGGCAATTCACTAGCTGGTAGGAGCCTCCTGAGTAGACTGCCTCAACCACAAACGACCCTTCCCAAGTGAGTTCAAATTTTCCTCCTATCTTGCGGTGTGCAAGGATAGGTCTCTTGGGGACGAGAACTAAGTCACCAACTTTGAAGGTTCTTGGGCGGACCAGTCTGTCATGGGCTTGAACCATCTTAGCTTGGTATAGTTCTAAATTCTGCTCGCGCTGCAAGTCTTTTCCCTTCCGGGCTTTCCAATTCCTCTAGTCGTAATTTGGCATTCTCTTCTGTCGTGATTTTGTTTGCAATCGCAATTCTGAATGAAGGAAGCTGGACCTCTAAGGGTAACACTGCCTCGGACCCATACACCAAAGCGTAAGGTGTGGCTTGAGTAAGAGTTTTGAAGGTTGTCCGGTAGGCCCATAAGGCTTCTAATGATTTCTTGTGCCAATTTCTCTTATTATCGTCCAAAGTTTTCTTTAAAATTTGAACGAGAGTTTTATTAAAAGCCTCAGCCAGGCAGTTTGCTCTTGGATAGTAAATTGTTGAATACCGCCAGTCGATTCCGTGTCTCCTAACAAAATTATTGATTTGCGTGCTTCGAATGCTGATCCATTATACGAGATGATCTCGCGTGGCACTCCAAAATGGTAGACAACTTGGTTCTTGAAAAGCGTAGCACGTGGTGTGCTTTCACTTCTCCGAGTGGAGCCGCTCTGCCCACTTGGAAAAGTAATGCGTAGCCGCAAGAATGAAGCGATGTCCTTTTGAAGATGGTGGTTCTATTGGACCCACTATATCCGTGCCCCAACATTCAAATGGCCACGACGCAATTGTCGGATGTAGCACATTTGGAGGTTGGTGTAGAACCACTCCGTGTACTTAGCATTGGTGACAGCTCTTGGCGATTTTCATGCGATCGGTCATCATCGAGGGCCGGTAGTACCCTAGTCTTTTAATTTTCATTTTCATCTTCGAACCCGACCGGTGAGCGCCACGCAGTCCTGAATGCACCTCTTTAACAATTTCATGGGCCTCGGACCCGCTTAGGCACCTCAGCCACATTTGATCGAAAGACCTTCTATATAACGTGTTGTTTATTAATGCGTAGGACAGAGTTCTTTTCTTGATCTGATGGGTTAACGACCTATCATCTGGTAGTTTTCCTGTTTGCGGGTAGTCTATTAATGGTTGTCTCCAATCTTCTGTGTTTTACGTCACTTCGTTGCAGCTGATTCTTCTTCTTTTTCGATTTGTGTATTGTGTCCATGTCGAGCTATGATAGGACTCGACGTCCGTGAACCGACACTTCCATCGATTCATCTTGCAAGCGAGCAAATTCTTTTGCGAGGCGGGCTAACGCATCTGCTAAAGCGTTTTCTTTTCTAGGAATTTTGTAGATCGTCACATTCGGAATCGTTCCAACAACCGTATGGCATACCTGGAAGTATTTCTCGAGTCTTGGCTTTAAAATTTTGTCTTGTCCGGCGATCCGTTGAATGATTAAATGCGAATCCCCGTAGATGTCGATGTTTGTTATCCCCATTTGAATAGTTAATTCCGATCTCGTTACGAGATCTTCGTATTCTGCTTCGTTGTTTCTACACGGCTCTGTTAAGTGGTAGGAGTATCTTAACATCCCCCGCTCCAGTGTTATAAAGATTAGTCTGATTCCTGCCTTACCGGGCACTATCACCTGCGATTCTTCGTCTTTGTGTGCTGAAGATGCTCCGTTGAAATATAATTCCCAACGTCGATCATCAGGGTCTTCTAAGCTCATTATTTGTTCATCTGGCAAGTCGTCATTGAGAGGAGATTCGTCGCAGAAGGGTGTGTTGCGAGGAAGTCTGCTAGGACTTGTCCCTTTACGGTACGAAGAGGAAAGAAAGTTATATCGAATTGTAATAATATCATTGACCACCTGGAAAGTCTGCCAGAAAGCATTGGACGGGTCATCAAGTATTGCAATGGATTAAATTTCGAGATCAGGTTGACCTTATGAGAAAGCATGTAGTGCTCGAGCTTTTGAGCGGCGAAGATCGAGGCCGAAACGGTGCTTTTCAATTGTGGGATACTTTACTTCCGTCGGAAGTAAACGATGGCTTAGGTAGTAAAGAGCATTTTCTTTACCCTCATCATTGACCTTGGCTAACAGGGCTCCGAGAGAGTCGTCTAAAGCCGCGGTATAAAGTATCAACGGTCTACCTGAGACTGAGGCTGCTAAGACAGGAGGTGTCATTAAATATTGTTTAATGTCCTCGAAGGCCCTCTAGCATTTCTCTTCCCAAATAAATTTGATCCTTTTTAACTAATGCCGAGAAAGGCTGACACCTACCTGACAAGTTTGAGATAAAGCGTCGAAGATATGCCAACTTCCCTTGAAAAGATCATAGTTTTTTTAAGGTTCTGGGAGGTGGCATTTCTAAGATAGCTTTAATCTTTTCCGGGTCGATTTCAATTCCACGATGTCGGACAACGAATCCTAAGAATTTCCGGAGGTGACGCCGAAGGTGCATTTTAAGGGATTCATCTTAAGGTTAAATTGTCTTAATCGTTCGAAAACAATTCTCAAATCATACGAGTGGTTTTCCTTTACTTTGCTTTTGATGACCACATCATCCACGTAGCATTCGACTTGATTGTGGATGAGATCATCAAAAATTCTTGTCATCGCTCTCCGGTAGGTTGCTCCTGCGTTCTTCGGTCCGAATGGCATTCTTGTGTAGCAATATACTCCGATAGGTGTTCGAATGTCTGTAAGTTTTTCATCTTCCGGAGCCATTTTTATCTGGTTGTATCTCGAAGATCCATCCATGAATGAGAATATTTCATGTGTTGAAGCAATGTCGATCATTAATTCCAGGATCGGTAGAGGGAATTCATCTTTTGGACATGCCTTGTTTAAATCTCCGAAATCCACACAAATTCCGATCGACCATTCTTCTTCCCGATCGGTACCACATTGGCTAACCAAGTCGGGTATTGTTCTTCACGGACAAATTTAGCGTCTATTAGCTTTTTAACTTCGGCTATGACTTGTTGTTCGATTTCTAGACGCATTCTTCCGGGACCTCGTCCGACTGGAACGAAGTAGGATCCACTCCTAGCTTATGGATCGCGACCTCTGGAGCTAATCACGGCATCTCATCGTAGCTCCAAGCAAAACAGTCTTTAAATTGCATTAATAACTTGATTATTTCTTCAGAATCTTCTTTATTGAGTAAGGAGCTAACAAAGGTAGGTCTAGGCTCTTTGCTAGTATCTAAGTTAACTTCCGTTAACTCATCTATTGTAGATTTGATCTCTTCTTCGAACTCTGGTGGAGCATTTCCAATTTGTAAATCTTCAAGTTCTTCTGTAGCTTCCATGCAATTTTCATTAGACTCGCAAGTGACAACCAAGCAAAATTCAGTATCTTCAACTGATCCTACTGTGCCAAATCTGAGACCATGCCTTGAATTGGGTGGACGACCGGAGTTATTCCATAATTTTTCAAAATATTGTGATTGACCTTTTTTCCATTGTCGAGGTAAGACACCATGCTAAATTAAATTTTGAACACAGGGAGAGTGCCATTCAACAAGTAATTCCATTAATTCTGATGAAGTAGCATCTTCAAATTGTACATTATTTTCAGTTTTGGAGGAAGGAGCACCACGGTAGAATTTGATCGGCTTTGTACCGCCGCTACGTACCTCTTTGACCACCATACCCTCGATCTTATTAGACTGGATCGGGGTCAGGGTCATAGTGTGTACATATTGGTTAATCTTCTCGTACATCAATTTATATTCCTCGTTCTTTTCATCTTCAAGAGAGATTCTGAATTGCGGCTTCTTCCGACTTATTGTCGCTACTTCTTGCTTGATTTCTTTTTCTTCTTCAGAACTGTCTTCCCAATCAACATTGATGGTTGGTTTCCTCTGTCCAACTGTCCTAATGTCTCTGCCACGACCTCGTCCCCGGCCTCGACCTCGGATGCAAGTTATGGAGAAACCTTCACCATCTCGCCGTAAGGGAGCGGTGAGTGACTGTTGGACTAGAACTTCAGGTTCTTCATCGTTCCGAACTTCCTTTGCTTCATTCGTTATGGTATCTCTGGAGAAGATTGTTTTCTTCGGAGGTGCGTAATAAGCTGCATCTTCATGGATTCCAATTTCATGTACGAAGAATGGTTGTAAGTCACCATTGATGCACTATTCCCCTCCATCGTAGTATTTGATGCACTGATGTAGAGATGATGGTACCATCCGGTTTTCATGTATCCATGGTCGGCCCAGTAGAGCATTGAATGACGTTTCTGAATCAATTATGTGAAATTTCATGATTGTCTTTGCTAAGTCACCGGTCTTCATTAGCAGTGTTATTGATCCGAGGGCTCTTTCTCCTTTCTGGTTGAATCCTCTTAATAACATTTTGTCCGCTTCGAGCTCGCGAGCATCAATTTCCAAGTATACTAGCTTTCAAAGATTCATTATATTGATTGATGCCCTTGGATCCACCAATACTCTGGAGAGTGTAAACTTTCCAATTGTAACTGAAATGTACAACGGTCGGTTGTGGTCTGCTGTTCCAAGTAGTAGGTCATTGTCCGTGAAGGTAACACCTCGCTGTTCCTTTAATGAGCAAACCTCGTCTAAGGAATCTCCGGTCATTTGAGCTAAGCAAATTTCCGGATCAAGTAAGGCCTTGATCAGAGCTTCTCTCATCTCCTTTGATAAGATGAGAGCGTCGTAGATGCTCAGTTTGGCTGGTAGTTTCCTAAGATGGGCTAGCACGTTGTAGTCCACTTTATTTTCATGTGTCTTGATTTCTTCCCGAATGGGTATTTCTTCTGTCGGGGCTGGTTCTTCTCGAACAACCACCTGCTTTCCTTTGTCCTTTGGACCCATTCTCGGAGGTAGAACTCTTCCACTTCTTAAGTTGACTTCTGTGATTTCTTCTGAATCTAGTATTGGGTTTGCTGGTGTCTTCCTTTGAATCGGAATGACAGGTTCTTCTGGATTAGCTTCGGAGTCTGAAGGCTCTAACTCTATTGTGACTGGAGCTCCTCGAAACTCGCAAATAGATTCGTTGCTTGTTGAACTCTCGTAGCCTCCTTGGTGGATGTCTTCTTTGTCATTATGATCGTTGAGATTGTGTATGATTTGAGAATTGTTATTTGTATCGGAATCGACGTCCAAATTAGGTTGGTTGTCGCTAGTTACGTAATCGTTAGAAACAGTCAAAACGTAGCCAACGCCATAACCCTTATCATTATAAGATCCCACCGGAGTGAGCAAATAATCATACGGAGTCGGAGGTTCGAGGGATTTCTCCCCGAATCGGAAACAACCATCCTAGGATAGGCAGCCCCTAGTCTAGCCTCAGGAGCCTCGGTCTTCTCTTCTTCATAAATTTTCTTCTTTTCTTCAATCATCTCTTGTTGAGGTGGTTCTTCTATCACAAGTGATAGTGCCGACTTAACAGGTTTCGAACTCTGAATTGAGGATCGCACCGAAGCGGTTTAGATGCGATCCAAAATCTTCTTCGAAGACTTTGTCCAAGTGGTAGTCCATCCATCATCAGTCGCATAGGGATCTATTGAAACAATGAGATCCGTCGAGATAACATTGACAGAACCTCCTTTCTGGGGTTCCTTCATGTATTCCTTCTGGATCGTTATGTTCCCTTTTCGAAGATTGTCGTTGAGCCAACTTTTGAAGGTAATACAATCTTCTATCTTGTGTCCAAGCATCCGGTGGTAAGGGCAAAAGTTGGGATCACCTTTCTTGTCAACTTCTTCGGTTTCTTAGGCTCGCGCGAGTTGGAAATCTGGAGTCTTCATCAGACTGCGGAACATTTTCGGCACTGCCTCATTCTTGAATAGATACTCCCTGCTAAGAAGCTCTCTTAACGTACGTTGTGGACGAGGCGGTTGTTCATACTGTTGAGATGACTGATAGCTGAGTCGGGGTTGCTGGTAATTCTATTAAGGTTGCTGATAAATTTGTTGCGGCTGTTCTGGCGGTATTTGTATTAGTCTGTTTGCCTTTATCGATCGTTGCGATGATCCCCGACTTCTTTTCAAAAGTTTTCACGGGCTTCGCTTGTCCGTTTTGTCGATGAAACTTAATTGCTTCGCCTCCTCTTGCAAGCTTCCGGCCTTGCTTAACAACTTCTCGAAAGTCTTAATAGTAAATCCCTTGAGGAGAAGTGCTTATTGGGCCATGAATGCTCTTAAGTAAAATGCCGATCGCATGCTCGTTCTTGTAGTCGTGGCTCACACTTCATACTTAGATTCCTCCATCGAAGTATGTAGTCCACCAAAGTTTCGTTCGGCTCCTGCTTCTCTACCACTAAATCACCTATAGTGATGTGGTGTTGAACTCCGACAAATCGCTTGATGAAGAGGTTCTCTAATTCTGAAAATGTCTTCACCGAACCATTCGGTAATTCCGCATACCAATCAAAGGCGATCCACGACGAGTCGGCGACAAATTGTCGGAAGAGTAAAGCATCACTTCCACTGGCATTGCAATAACTGGCACGAAAATGTGCAACATGCTGCCGAGGGTTTCCGGTTCCATCAAAGGTCTTGAACAGAGGTAGTACGAACCCTTTCGGATATTGGACAGCGTCAAATTCTTCGGGTTAAGGTCTACCCGTTCGAATGGATGTCCCACTCTTTGATTGTGCCAAGGCTTCTCGCACCTGCTGTTCCACCATGCTCTTGATATCCTTTTCTGGAATCATGCTTTGTATTGCATCCTTTTAACCGATCATCCCCGTTGACGGATGTAATCTCCTTTCCTCCATCTACAATGTGAATAACTTCGGGGGTATTTCTCTTTGGGTTTGAACTCGACTGCGGAGAGTGGCTAGGGCTGCGACCATCTCTTCCATCCTCTTTGCCATTTGGGAGATCGTATCATCTTTCTCTTGAAGTCGTATCCTCATCGCTTCCGGCTCCTTTCTTTCGCTGGCTGCAGGAACACCTTGTGAAGCTGAAGAAGCTCGTGTTTCAACCATGTTAATTTCTGCATATTCATCATCCATGAACTCGACGAGTCGACTTCATCTCCGAATTTTTCTTCTCTTTCTCTTGCTAATTGCTGAATATCAGTTCTTAGCTTTTCCATAGCATCTTCTAGTGGTCTTTTCTGTACATCTTTGCAGTTGTCATGCGATAGCTGTCGGGTTTCCTTCTCATGAGTCCCCTTCATTGCAGTAGCGCTTTCTTCGGACTCAAGTCTCCTGACGAGACTTTCCTTTTCAGATTGTTGTTTTAATCTTAATTGTCTGGTAGTGGGACGCCATACCATCCTTCTAGCAGTAGAAGGTCTAGGACCGGATGGTCTGTCATCCAAATGTTGGAAGGTGGTATCCTCCCTAATTTGTAGTCTCGAAACAACGACGGGTGGACTAGCTTTCATTCTCTTATTCGGCTTTTCTGCAGCGATAGCAGGTTCTACTCGCGGTCCAAGACGGGATTTGGCCGGCACCCGCCCTATCCTTCTTAAAATCTCTGATACAGGACACTTTTCTTTCTTTGCTAACTTTTCTATCACGGTCTGCAGTCGAGCAAATGGCTTAATTAAAGCCCTTTTCTTACGGCCGTCGTTGTAATATGTGGGTTGAGGCAGTGCAGAAGCAATCTTGCGGACATTTTCCTTGTCCTCTGTGGCGGAGAGGGGATGGAACCTACTTCCTCCCAAAAGTGGTATGTATTCGAGCGGCGGTGTATACTCGGGCGGTTCGGGATTTCCTGCAGGAAAGCAACTTCGGCGGCTACGGCTTCTCTAGCAATCCTTCTACTTCGTTCCTCCTGCGGGTCCGTGTCGGTGGTGGAACTCTCGAGCCGGACCCGATCTCGAAAATGGAAGGTCTCACGGGAAGATCCGTACCCTCCACGGTAACGGATTCATCAAAGTTCCGAATTTCCTTCCCCTTTAGTTTGGCGAAGCCGGGGTAGGTGCGGAGACAACTAGACCTGTGGGAGTAGCAACAACAGTCCTTCTGCGAACAACAGTACTCCTCTCAGTTAGAATCTTTTGCACAGGAGGAAATTCATGAGTTGACTTGAGGTTAAACTCAATCAACGGCTTCTCAGTTTCCGGTACTTTGCTTGTGAGTGAAAAGAGAGTGACGTCGGGGATTTTGATGTCGGTGTCCCCGAATCCTTGTCCGAATAGAATGATTCCATTATTAGGCAGTTCGTCCTTGAAAACAGCCAGGTCCAGTCCGTTAACGAAGGAGAAGATCAGTTTTGGGGCTTCCATTTCTGCAGGGCAGATTCCAAGTGTTAGTCCTCGAATTGTGCTTCTTCTTGTCGTAAAACTTATGACGAAAAAGAAAGAGTTCGAACACATTTCTGTTTATCTTAATGTATTTGTGGTATTAAAAGAAAGTTTATTTAGATAATTGTTTTTTCGAAAAATTTGTTCGTTAGGAAGGAGAATTATTAAAAGAAGGAGAATTGTAGGAAGGGTAAAGGGATTGATTAGGAATCGGAAAAGGAAGAGAAAGTCTTGTAGAAACTTCTCGACCCGCAAGACCGCTCCTAAACTAATACCTATTAGGGGTCCACCCCACCTCGAAATCGAGTAAAAGTATCTCGGAACCTCTCTGTTTAGGGGTGTCTAAACAAGTGGCTCCTAAATCCGAGAGAATGTTGGCTATACTCGTTCAAGGTAGAAATGATCATAGTATTCCAACGGAAAGAAGGGTAGTTTGATCCACTAGGGACATGGATACACTATCGATTTTTGAAAGTAGAACTATCTGATTAAAAATGGAGAGAGGAATCCATCCCCAGCGGAGTCGCCAGAATTTTGTGCGGCTTATTTTTACGTTGTGTTGTATTTTGAAAAGGAGGTCGCCTACAGAAATTGTCGGCGAATTTTTAATTTAATATATAATTTGAAAAGTAGTATTTGATTTTGAAAGTAATTTTAAGTTTAAAAGTTTTAAGATATGAAATCAAACCGATCTCACATCCCAAGTAGTTTATATAAATGAGCACCGCACCACAAACCGTGTATCTATCCCAAAGAATAGACACACTGTTTGGTGATGGGACCCGATTAAATAAACTAGGAGATTTGTGACATCCGTTTGGTCTGCGAACAAATTTTATAAGCCCACAAATTCCCCTGCTTAATATGAAAGCATTAAACAGGATTTATATTACCTGGGTTCTTAAAATTCTCTATAAGGGCAAGCCCCTATAGTTAATTACATCTTAAGTGACAGGAATCGCCTAAGAAAACTCTCGATAATAATCGGTAGTTTTGCTCTCAAGAATTTCAAAGTTTAAGTTTTCGAGGATTGAATTTTGGAATTTCAATAGGGAATGGATCAAATTTGGAACATTTTATTTTGGGAATTCAAAGGAAGAAAGGTAGGAGAAATCACAGATTCGAAGCGAACTTCGGTAATTTCCCGACTATTCTATTGTTTGGCTTGAATTTAGGAAGGTCCTAATGTTTATTTTAATGTTTTGATCTTGCCAATTTTTAATTAATTAGGACTTATATTCGTATGATGTGATCACACAAATAGCCTCGGAGATGTGCGGGTTTATGTCATATCGGATGACTACCTCGGAATCCTAAGACCGGTTAGGGCTTAATTTGCAATGCAAATGCCTAACAAAAGGTTGAGGATTTATGTTGCACTAGGCAAACTACCTCGAAGTCCTATGGTTTGGTTATTTAATTCTAAGAAAGTTTTACTGAAGTGGACTCAGGTTTTGCTGATGTCGATGATCGTGCTGCCCACCATGCTCCAAGCTCCTTGTTGTTGCAGAGATTTAGTTTTAGAAATCATAAATCAAGAGATGAGAAACGTGTTCTGGTTTAGAGAAGGTCTTAATTTCCAAGTGTTTTTTTATGTTTTAATTAAAACAAATCTTAAAGTTGATTATAACAACACCGGTTAAGATCCCACGGTTCCATACTTCCCGCATCGTTATTTTTAGTTGATTCACTTAGTCCAGATGAATTTGCTAAACTCAACTACATGAGTTCTACACTATCATTTAGACCGTGGGAAATCCTGTTAGCAACACGTAGGTTACATCATCCGAGGTATTCCCGATCATCCAACAAGACATTTTAATTTAGTTGTAGTTGTAGTTTTGTTTTGTTGGTGATTAAATTTTGAGTTGTTTTATATTTTGAAATGTTGTGGCGGTGAATTTTATCTTGTAATGATTTTTAAATTAGTTTCGGTTTCAGTTTTAGGTTTTATCCTAAAGGTTTTGGTTTTCATGCAACAGTTGTTTATCATGCAAGAAAAGTAAAGTGCATTTGCAATAAAGTAACTTGTAATAAAATAAATGCGTACCTGGAGGGTCTTCCCGTCATCCCAAGCTGCACTTAAAACACATGTTAAGGCATTTAAATGTTTCATCAAGTACCTAGGTAAAGCTAAGGGAAAGGTTTCGGTTGTCTACCAAAGTCCTAATCCTATAGCTAGTCATCTCCTATGACGTTTAGGTTCTTATGTTTTGGTTTAAGGACGATTTTCTTCATCAAAGAACAATTAAATTCAATTGTTCTTATAAATATCCTATCATATTGAGGAAGTGTTTAAGATGAATCTTAAACATCTTTTCAATACCTCTAGGATTATTTTAAGTCAAAGAGAATTTAATTATACAAGTGAATTAATCATCTAGGAGTTTAAGTTTTGTTATCTTGCTCAGTGAATTAGGACGTTTGAATTTCCTATAAGTGAAGTAACACTTCACTTAATACTCCGTTTAGGAGTTATGACAACAAGAGCTTTTGAGGGCAAATTGATGTTTAAGTGATTTGTGATTTAATTTAATTTTAATTAACGGGTTTAAGTTTTGAATAGTGTTCAAGTTGTTTTAGATTTATTTTGAATTCTTTATGTCTTAGGTGATGTTATATTTAATTTAATTTAATTTAATTTTAATTTAATTTAATTTGGTTTAGTTTTAATTTTTATTTAATTTTATTTTTTAAATTTAATTTTAATTTTATTTTAACTTGATTTTATTTTTGTATTTTATTTAATTTAACTTAATATGTTTTAATTTAATTTAATTTTATTTAATTTAATATGTTTTAATTTGATTTAATTTAATTTAATTTAATTTAATTTAATTTAATTTAATTTAAATTTAAATTTAATTTAATTTAAATTTTAATTTTAATTTAATATTTTATTTTTTTATGTTTTAAAGATGATTTAATTTAATTGTTAAAGTATTAATTTAATTGAAATTTTGGAAGGATTTAATTTAAATGTTTTAACCATAATTTAATTTAATGATTAAGTCTTTTAGCATTTTAAATCTTAAGTTTGGATTATCATTTTTAATTAGGAATTAAATGTTATTGAGGTGATTAATTTAGGGATTTTTAAATTAAAGAATAAATCTCTTCCTAATAATATCTCTATTTTAATAATTCCAATTTTTTATTATTCTTCCAAATTTAATTAATTATTTAATTAAGGTTTATTTTAATTATTTTCAAATTGTTTGGTAGGTTTCCACCATTTAATTACCTAAGTTTCAAACATCCAAAATCAACTTAGTATCAAATATTTTACCCACCCTTTTAATTAAACCTAATTTTTTTAATTATAGGTTAAAATTTTAATTACCATTTTGCCCTTTAAACTTACTAATTCCATAACTCACTAAATTGAGCTCAAATGAATATGAAATTTTTATGTCAATCAAGACATTAGAGGAGAAAATGTGATTTTTCTGTATTTAATTTATTTATGTAATTATTTTTGGTGGATAATAGGGATTTTCAAGGTAAATTCAATAACATGACCAAGGGAAAGTTTCTGTCCTTAAGGAAATTATGGAACATTCCTAATGACTAGAGGACCACTTGGACCAATTTTGGTGATTTTTTTTAATTATATTTTTTTATTATAATTATTTTGAGTTTTGGAGTATTAATTAATTTAAAAATAAAATAAAGGTTGAAAAATGAATTTTATATTTTTTAAAAATCTCTCTGATATCAAGAAAACCAAAGAATTAATTTTTATAATTTTCTGATTTTTCTTTGATTTATTAGAATTATTTTAGTGGAAATGCTAGAAAATACATTTTTTTAATTTTAAAATTACCTTAGGGCTTTAAAACTTAATATCTCATCATAGAGACTTAAGAAAAACATGGGGTTTGTCCCTAAGTGATTAAAATTCAAAATGTGACATTTTGGTGAATTTTATTATTTTTGTGATTTTATTATTTTTTAATTATTAAAAATATTAAAATAATGCAAAAAATCAACTTTTTAGAAAATTGTAATTTTAATTTTCTTAAATTCCCCTGATATCAGAGAGGCTCCAAAACCTATTTGGTGAATTTTTGAAAAGTATTTTGAAAGTTATGAATTTTTAAAGTTTAAGTTTGGCTAAATGGCTTAATCAACCCATTTGATAGGGCTAACCAAGTCCAATTGACTTCAAACTTTTATGGTGGGTTCCCCGATCCTAAAGGTCAGTGGAGAATTGATTTCAAGTCAATTTGATGTATGATTAGCTCTAATTAATTAAAGCTCCATTTTGGGTGTTTAAGCCAATTAGGGTTATTCAGAATGAATTAGCTCAAAAATTATTTTCCTAGGGTCCTCTGGTCATAAGAAACATCATCAAATTTTCCTAGAATTTATTTCTCAAAATGCTAATTATTGGAATTAAAATACTCAAAACAACAACATAAATTTGAATAATGAATAACTTCTCATAGGGATGGTCTCTGACCTTGGAAAATTCAGGGAATGTTCCCAAGTTCAGAGGCTTCAAAAGCCCTATAGTCTCATGCCATGGTGAATTTCCTATATGCATGGAGAATTAAAACAATGCAGAGAGTAAATAAATTATTAAAAATAAAATACTTAATGAAATTACTAGATTTCTTTTTCCACATTATTCTCCTCTGTTCACTGAGCAGGAGGGTATTTTTATTTTATTTTTAGGATTTTTCTACACAAAGTTATAAATTTTTGAAGTTTAGGGAATTAAATAAATCAAAGAAATACCCTAATTTTCTATTTAAAACGGTGGCGCTGACTCATCCTAGGCATCTCCGAAACGCCGCGTGTCGCACTACCATTCGACGCCGCCACTTGAGTCAGCAGCCCAGTTCCCACCTTCCGTGTATCATCCGCTGATCCGACCCGATCTGAGTCGTCCGTCCGCGCGTGTATTGAATGGACGGCATCCGTTTATCGTCCCCAGCCGTTCTCACCCAAGAGCCGTCCACACTAAAACCCTAAGAACTCACTCATTTCTCAACGGATTTTCGTGTTCTTGTGCTCTATGGATTCGTCTTGAAGAGACGAACACATCTATACAGTGATCATGCATTGAAATTAAAGCATTTGAAATAGATAATCTCTAGAGGCTCGGGATAAAGA
This sequence comes from Papilionanthe hookeriana x Papilionanthe teres, assembly GCA_022702705.1. NCBI lineage: Eukaryota > Viridiplantae > Streptophyta > Magnoliopsida > Asparagales > Orchidaceae > Papilionanthe > Papilionanthe hookeriana x Papilionanthe teres. The sequence goes on from CM040434.1 coordinate 14,087,895, forward strand.
GTTAGCTCATACCTTAGCTCAAAGAAGTGTGGCTTCGATCTGAGGGTTGTGTCACCTTCGATTGGGTCCAAGCAAGCTCCAGATGAAGTCCCTTAGCCTGGTGAATTGTCCAGGTATGATTTTGACCAAGCCCGATTTCAACCTTTGGAGTCTGGAATAGATGGGTGGCCTGGAGAGGGGGCTTTCACTGGGGAACTCCTTCTCTTGGTCTTGTGTAGGTGTGGGTGAGTTTAATTTGACTTCGGTGGAGGATTTGGGAGTGTCCTGTTCTGGCTTGAGAATTGAGCTCCAAAATTGAGCTCAATTAGTGGGGATTAGGGCAAGAGAACAGTGGGGATAAAATGCTCTAGGTGTGGGGTAGAGTCTGGAGTGATTTGGCAGAGTTTCCTTAAGGTTGGTTCAGCACCTCCTCATGGCCGAGAGGGGTGAGGTTTAAATAGGAGAGGCTGGAGGGCCTCCGCGGGGAGTTAGGGATCGGGATCAGCTGCTCTTGGGAAGGGAAGAACAGCTGCAACGGTCACCTGGGCATGGGGCAACTCGGCAAGGGAGAATTTCAATGTTTGGCTCCTTCCAATGTCTCGGCCATGGTGTTTTTCGGTGACCCGGGCGGTGGCGCTGCGAGCATGAGTCACCATCTTGACCAGGGAGGTCCGGGCTCGGCAATGGTGAAGTCAATTGGGTTTGGACATGTGTAAAGGAGTTGGATCAAAATGGCATGGGGGCATGGCTATTTTGGCTCTAAATGGGTCAACCCATCCTTTTGGGCTAGGTGCACCACCCAAGACTTGGTTTAGGCTGAAGAGAAAGTGATTTGGCTCAGCTTGATTAGTGTGGTCAAGTCACAATCCAAGTACAATTAGGATTAAACATGGTTTAGGGGAGACATGGAAATGGTTAATCACCTTAAGGGAATGTGGAAAGGATCTCCTCCTTTTGCCCAATGTGGTAAGGTCACATGTGAACAACTCACATGGCTTGTATGTGGCTTAAGAGTGGCTTCATGGCTTATATATGGCTTGGGAAAAGTGGGTTTAAGGAATTTTGGTATTCTAGTGGACAAATTTCATGAATCTTGATTTGGAACTATTTGGTTATTGATTTTGGAACTTAGGAAATGTTTTAAATTATAGGTATGATGAGAGAAATTTCATGTGGGCTTTTAGAATAAGTTTTGGGCTTTTAAATTTGTTTTGGGTGTGTTTTTTAGGGAGGTTTAAGAAAGTGGGCTTTCTAAGCTTGGAAATAAATTGGTGGATGGGAAATTTGTAAAATTTTGGGCCAAATAATTATTAGGTTTGGTTTAGGGATGTGTCATGAGTAATTTGAAACAAATTTGAGGTGGTTTGGGTTTGAATTGGGTTGAATTTAGGCTTTTTGGTAAAGTGACCAATGGTATGCCAAATTGGGTTAACTTGGGCTAATGTTGGGCTAATGTTGAAATTGGTGTAAAATTAATGTTGAGAAATGTTTGTAGGGCTGTTTCAAAGAGGTTTCAACTTTGGTTGGGTTTGGATTTTGGGGTTTGGGCCTATTTGTGTTAGGTTTAGGTGTAGGCCCATATAAGGAGTTTTGGCTTTGGTTTGAATTTGAGTTGGGTTTGGGTTCAAATTTTGGGCAAATCATGTTAGTGTTTTGTTTGTAGGGATGTTAGGGAAGGTTTAGAAAAGATTTGGGGTTAATTGGGGTTGAATTGGGTTAGTTTGGGCTAAGTTTGGGTCATGGGTCCAAATTGGGCTTTAAGGTCAAAAGTGAAATTGGATTCAAATGCCAATCAAATTGGGCTTAGATTTGGTCTAGATTGGTGTTGGGGAGATTTAATTGAAGTTTAGAATTGAATTGGACCAGAATTTGGGTCAATTGGGTAGGTTTGGTTTGACATTGGGTTCACTTTAGGTTAAAATGGGTCAAATTGAGGATTTTGAAAAAAGTGGGATAAATTGACAAAATTGGCCCATGGTGTAGTTGAAAAAAATGAAATAGGGAATATTTGGGATTTTCTGGAATTTTCTAGGAATTTGTGGAATTTTTTGGATTTTTGGGTCAAGAGGGGCATTTTGGTAATTTGGAGGGTATTGGGGGTATTTTTTGGAATTTTCAGTATTTTGGGTAAAAATGGTCAATTTGAGTGGTGGGAGAATGTTTTGGATTGATTTTGAGAAATTTGGATGATTTTGGAGAATTTTGGAAAATTTGGGTAATTTCAAGGGTTTTGGGTAGGCCGGGCGGGTCCGGGGTCCCAGTGGTCAAAATTTGAAAATTTAGAAAATTAAAGATTGGGTAAATGTAAGTGGAATGAAATCATTTTGGTTGAGCCATGAAGCCATATCAAGCCCACATGAGCCATGAAGGGACTCATTTGAGGCATTCACTATGTTGTTCCTAACCCTCTTAGCCAAGGGCTTAGGGGTTAAGGACCATCCATGTGAATCACCTTCATGAGTCAGGAGGTTAAGTTGGGTATGGGTGTGGTTTTAGGAGGTGTGTGAAAGTGTAATGTATAATTGTAGTGTGTGTGTAAGTCAGCCCTCACTGCACCGGGCCACCTGAGGCGGTCCTAAGGCCAAAGAGTCCTATAGGAACTCATCCTTTAAACTTCCACATTTGATCTCAACCCTCTAGGTGATTAGGGGTCTACAACCAAGTTTGTGGAGTTTGCAGGGAGTTAAGAAGTGGTTTGAATTTCTAAGTGGTGGATCCCAATTCTAATCCTCTAGGATAGTCAAAGGAAAAGCCTAAGGCTAGATCCTAAGTACTAAAAAAGGAAGAGAAGACCTCATCAAAAATGAGGTCAACACTCGCTACTTGTTTTACTTTTACACATGCCATTAATTTCATTGCATGACGAAGAGTACTTTTAATATATTAAACTCCACCTTTCTGATTTTCACTAAGTGTTTTAGTTTACAAGTAGTATTGTAGTATATAATCAAAACCTAACTTTTATCAAACTTCCAAGCTAGGGTGGATTATCGTAGACTATAACTTCTCTTGAAAGCCATTGTGATTAACCGCGATCTCTGCAGGATCAATATTCGGGGCTTAATCAAAAAGCTCTATATTACTTGATAACGATACGTATACTTGCGTAAAATTTCAATTAAAGTCTCATTTGCATCGGCATCAAGTTTTTGGCGTCATTGTAAAGAAAGAGATATAATTAAAAGGGAGTATAAAGTATAATCTCATATATAAAATGTGAGCATAAATATCTGGGATCAGATCCCATTTTAAAAATAATTTGATTCAGAGATTGACTGGAAAATATAATATTATGCATAGAATCTCAACTGATTATCATCCCCAGACTAGTGGTTTAGCTGAAGTATATAATCGCAAAATTAAAAAAATTTTGAAAAAATCTGTAAATCCTTATAAATTAGATTGGTCTGCGAGATTTGATTATGCATTATGGGCATATAAGACTGATTATAAAACTCTTATAGGAATGTCTCCTTATAGAATAATTTTTGGAAAAACCTACCATTTACTAGTTGAATTGGAACATAAAGCATATTGGGCAATTAAAGAGTTCAATTTTATTTTAAAAGATACTGGTGAGAAATGATTATTGCAGCTTAATGAATTGGAAGAAATGAGAAATGAATCTGATGAAAATGAAAGAATTTTAAGGAGAAAATAAAGATATGGCATGATCGGAAGAATATAAAAGAGAGATTTGAACCTGGCCAAGAGTTTTGTTATATAATACAAGATTAAGAAGTTGTGACCTTTCATTGTTATAAAGTTTATCAGTTTGGAGCCATTGATATTGAAGATCATGAAACTAGAATAATATTTTAAGTTAATGAGAATCGTTTAAAACCATATTTTGAGGGTTCACGACCAAATTATAAAGAGATTTTAATGTTAAGTCATCCTGAGTGAAATAATGTTTGATGGGTTGACGACATTAAACCAAGTGCTTTATGGGAGGCAACCCATAGTTATCTTTATTGTTTTAGTTGATTTAACTATTAGATAGTCATATATTTGAGTCTTACTTACTCATAATTATCCTAAATGGTGCTAATTATTGTATTGAATTGAAGATTTGGATATTATTTAGACCAAAAAGACATTGGCGCAAAGTTGTGAACTGGCGCCGACAACGCTCGATTCAGCGCTGATGATGCCTAAACCGACACCGGCGGTGGATTTTTCCAGATAACAACTTAATTTTTTTGGAGCTTGGGCGCCGACAACACCCTATTCAGCGCCGACGGCACTGACGGCTGAGAAGCAGATTTTGGAGTTTCAAATGGCAGATTTTGGCGGTATTAAGCGGGCGTTTCACCCCTATAACTTTCCAAACTCATTCTAAAACCCACCAAATCTTGGAAAATAGAAAGGAAGTTCCAAAATTTTCATTCCATGGCTTCCAACTTCTTAGAATCTCTATGATTTAGAGTTTTCAACAGAAGAAAGTTTGTCAAATCTGAGGTGCAGCGAATTTGTGGCAAAGTTCTTTTAAAGAGGAGGTTAATCAAAGAAATAGGCTTTGTTCATCAAGGTATGGATGTTCCTAGTACTTGTGTTGAAAACATTATTATGTAGAGGCATTGAGAAGTGTGTTCTTACACTACTGCCACAGTAGTCATTCCTGTGCTGAAGGATTTTGTGCAAATCTTCATGGAATCAACCTAGGATGTGTCTATGTGTGACGTAGGTGGATATCATTCACTCGTTTAAAGATTAATGAACTTTACATGATAGATAATGTGTCAATCTGTCATGACACCAATTTTGTCCCTACGAGAGACAACTTAAATGAAATCTATCGATATCTGATGGATGAAGGTGAAGATTGGGAGATTAAAGACAACGGGTATGTTAATTTCTCTACTACTTTATTAAATCCCATGTCGAAGCAATGTTATTTCTTTATATCTTTGAAATTACTCCCATCCATGAAAATTAATAAAGTGATGAAAGAAAGTGCAATCTTAAATTATTGTATTCAAACTGGAAGACCTGTTGATATTGACACCATAATTGTGAAGTCTGTTTTGGGTTTGATTGTGCACGGATCAAATTATGGTTTGGGACATCCTTCCACTATATTTCTTCTTTGCAGTCAGTCATAAGTGCCTTTGCCGGCATATTTTTAGGTCGTGTGTTTTATTTTGAAAAGGGGGTCGCCTAACAGAAGCTGTCGGCGAATTTTTAATTTAATTAAAATAAATAATTTGAAAAGTAGTATTTGATTTTGAAAATAATTTTAAATTTGAAGGTTTTAAGATATGAGATTAAACCGATCTCACATCCCAAATAGTTTATATAAATGAGCACCGCACTACAAACCGTGTATCTATCCCTAAGGATACACACCGCTCGACGGTGGGGCTCGATTAAATAAACTAGAAGATTTGTGACATCCGTTTGGTCCGCGAACCAATTTTATAAGCCGAGTAAAATTCCCCGCTTAATATGAAAACATTAAACAGGGTTTATATTACCTGGGTTCTTTAAAATTCCCTATAAGGGCAAGCCCCTATAGTTAATTACATCTTAAGTGACGGGAATCACCTAAGAAAACTCTCGATAGTAATCAATAATTCTGCTCTCAAGGATTTCAAAGTTTAAGTTTTCAAGGGATTGAATTTTGGAATTTCAATAGGGAATGGATCAAGTTTGGAACATTTTGTTTTGTGAATCCAAAGGAAGAAAAGTAGGAGAAACCACAGATTCGAAGCGAACTTCGGTAATTTCCCGACTATCCTATTGTTTGGCTTGAGTTTAGGAAAGTCCTATTGTTTGTTTAATGTTTTGATCTTGCCAATTTTAATTAATTAGGGCTTATATTTGTATGATAAAATCAAACAAATAGCCTCGAAGATGTGAGGATTTATTGTCGTACCGGACGACTACCTCGGAATCCTAAGACCGGTTAGGACTTAATTTGCAATGCAAATGCCTAACGAAGAGTTGAGGATTTATGTTGCACTAGGCAAACTACCTCGAAATCCTATGGCTTGGTTATTTAATTCTAGGAAAGTTTTGCTGAAGTAGGCTCAAGTTTTGCTGATGACGATGGCCGTGCTGCCCACCATGCTCCGAGCTCCTTGTTGTTGCAGAGGTTTAGTTTTAGAAGTCATAAATCAGGGGATGAGAAAAGTGTTTTGGTTTAGAGAAAATCTTAATTTCCAGGTGTTTTTTATGTTTTAATTAAAACAAATCTTAAAGTTGATTATAACGACACCGGTTAAGATCCCACGGTTCCATCCTTCCGGCATCATTATTTTTATCGGATTCACTTAGTCCAGATGAATTTGCTAAACTCAACTAAATGAGTTCCACACTTTCATTTAGACCGTGGGAAATCCAGTTAGCAACACGTAGGTTACATCATCCGAGGTATTCCCAATCATCCAACAGGACGTTTTAATTTAGTTGTAATTGTAGTTTTGTGTTCTGTTTGTGATTAAATTTTGAGTTGTTTTATATTTTAAAATGTTGTGGCGATTAATTTTATCTTGTAATGACTTTTAACTTAGTTTTGGTTTCAGTTTTAGGGACTATCCTAAAGGTGTGGGTTTTCATGCAACAGTTGTTTATCATGCAAGAAAAGTAAGTGCAATGCAGTTAAATAAATTGCAAATTGCAAGAAAGTAAATTGCAATAAAATAAAAGCGTACCCGGAGGATCTTCCCGTCATCCCAAGCCGCACTTAAAACACAATTAGAATATTTAAGCAAGTTCCTAGGTAAAGCTAAGGGAAGGGTTATGGTTTTCTACCAAATTCCTAATCCTATAGCTAGTCATTTCCTATGACGTCTAGATTCCTTGTGTTTTGGTTTAAGGACGATTTTCTTCATCAAAGAACAATTAAGTCCAATTGTTCTTATAAATGTCCTATCATATTGAGGAAGTGCTTAAGAATAATCTTAAACATCTTTTCAATATTTCTAGGATTGTTTTAAGTCCAAATGAATTTAATTATATAAATGAATTAGTCGTCCGAGAATTCAAGTTTTGTTGTTATCTTGCTCAGTGAACTAGGACATTTGAATATCCTATAAGTGAAGTAACATTTCATTTAATGTTCTATTTAGGAGTTATGATGACTAAAGCATTTGAGGGTAAATTGGTGTTCAAATGGTTTGATTTAAGTTAAAGGGTTTAAATTTGGAATAGTGTTCAAGTTGCTTTATATTTAATTTCTTTATGTTTTAGGTGATGTTATATTTAATTCAATTTAATTTAATTTAATTTAATTTAATTGAGTTTTAACTTTAATTTAATTTAAATTAATTCAATTTAGTTTGGTTTGATGTTACATTAAATTAATTTGATTTGATTTAATTTTAATTTAATTTGATTTAATTTAATTTAATTTAATTTGATTTAATTTAATTTAATTTAATTTAATTTAATTTGATTTAATTTGATTTAATTTAATTTAATTTGTTTAATTTAATTTAATTTGATTTAATTTAATTTAATTTAATCTTTAATTTAATTTAATTTTAATTTAATTTAATTTTAATTTAATTTAATTTAATTTAATTTAATTTAATTTTAATTTAATTTAATTTTTAATTTTAATTGAAATTTTTAAAAGAGTTTAATAATTTAATTTTAGTTTAATAGTTAAGTCTTTTAGTATTTTAAATTTGAGTTATCATTTTAATTAGGAATTGAATATTAATGAGATAATTAATTTAGGGATTTTTAAATCAAAGAATAAATCTCTTCCTAATAATATCCCTATTTTAATAATTCCAATTTTATTATTCTTCCAAATTTAATCAATTATTTAATTAAGGTTTATTTCAATTGTTTTAAATTGCTTAATGGATTTCTACCCTTTAATTATTTAAATTTCAATCATCCAAATCAGATTAGGATCAAATATTTTACTTGTTAATTTTTTTATTAAACCTAAAGTTTAAATTAAGGATTAAAAATTTTAATTACCACTTTACCCTTTAAGCTTAATAATTTCATAACTCACTAAATTGAACTCAAATGAACTTGAAATTTTTATGTGACTTCACTCATATGTCAATAAAGACATGAGAGGAGAAAATGTGATTTTTCTGTATTTAATTTATTTATATAATTATTTTTAGTAGAAAATAGGGATTTCCAAGGAAAATTTAATAACATGACCAAGGGAAAGTTTCTGTCCTTAAGAAAATTAGGGGACATTCCTAATGACCAGAGAACCACTTGAACCAATTTTGGTGATTTTTTGAATTATATTTTTGTTATTATAATTATTTTAAGTTTTGGAGTGTTAATTAATTTAAAAATAAAATAAATGTTGAAAAATGAATTTTATATTTTTCAAAAATCTCTCTGATATCAAAGAAACCAGAGAAGCAAATTTTGCAATTTTCTGATTTTTCTATGATTTATTATAATTATTTTAGTGAAAATGCTAGAAAATACATTTTTTAATTTTTAAAAATATCCTAAAGCTTTAAAATTTAATATCTCACTAAATAGACCTAGGAAAAATATGGGGTTTGTTCCTAAGTGATTAAAATTCAAAATGTGACATTTTGGTGAATTTTATTATTTTTGTGATTTTTATTATTTTTTAATTATTAAAATATTAAAATAATATTAAAAAATCAACTTTTTTAGAAAATTGAAATTTTAATTTTCTTAGATTCCCCTGATATCAGAGAGGCTCCAAAACCAATTTGGTGAATTTTTGAAAGGTATTTTAAAAGTTATGAATTTTTAAAGTTTAAAATGACTAAGTGGCTTAATCAACCCAATTAGTGGGGCTAACCAAGTCCAATTGACCTCAAACTTTTATGGTGGATTCCTCTGATCCTAAGGATCAGTGGAGAATTGATTTTAAGTCAATTTGATGCATGGTTAACTCTAATTAATTAAAGACCTATTTTGGGTGTTTAAGCCAATTAGGGTTGTTTTAAATGAACTAAGTCAAAACCTATTTTTCCTAGGGTTCTCTGGTCATAAGGAACATCACCAAATTTTCCTAGAATTTATTTCACAACATGCTATTTATTGGAATAAAAATACTCAAAACAGTAGCATGAACTTGAAAAATCAATAACTCTTCATAGGGATGGTCTCTGACTTTGGAAAATTCAGGGAATGTTCCCAAATTCAGAGGCTTCAAAAGCCCTATGGTCTCATGCCATGATAAATTGTATGCATACATGGAGAATTAAAATAATGCAGAGAGTAAATAAATTATAAAAAATAAAATACTTGATGAAATTAAATGATTTCTTTTCCACATTATTCTCCTCTGTTCACTGAGCAAGAGGGTATTTTTATTTTATTTTTATAATTTTTCTACACAGAGATATGAATTTTTGAAGTTTAGGGAATTAAATAAATAAGAAAATACCCTAATTTTCTATTTATCCACGCGGCGCCGCCGCATCCTCGGCAGCCTCCGAAAGGCCACGCGGCGCGCTCCCATTCGACGCCGCCACTCGAGCCGCCAGCCCCGGGCCCCGCGGTTCTCGCACCGTTTCCTGGTCCGACGCCATCTGAGCCGTTCGTTCGCGCGTGTATTGAATGGACGGCATCCGTTCATCGTCCCCAAGTGTTCTCACCCGAGAGCCGTCCACACTAAATCCCTAAGATCTCACTCGATTCTCAATGGATTTTTATGTTCTTATACTCTATGGATTCGTCTTGAAGAGACGAACACATCTATACGTTAACATGCATTGAAACTAAGGCATTTGAAATGAGAATCTCCGTAAGCTCGGGATGAAGAATCAGCTCATACCTTGGCTCGTAGAAGTGTGGCTTCAATCCGAGAGTTGTCGCACCTTCGATCGGATCCCAACAAGCTCCGGATGAAGTCTCCTGGTCCGGTGAATTGTCCGGATATGATTTCGACCAAGCCCGATCACAAAGCTTGGAGGCCGGAGCAACCGGGTGGCCCGGAGATGGGGCTTTTGCTAGTGGACACCTTCCCTTGGTTTGGTGAAGGTGTAGAACCAATCAATTTGAGAATTGGCTCACCGTGGAGGAGTGTCCCGGTTTTGGGTGGAATTTCAACTCCGAAATCGAGCTTACAGAGGAGAAATGGCAGGGGATTTCACCTGGGATCAAGTGCTCTAAGAGTGGAGAAGGGTCCGGAACAATTTTGGCGAGTTTTGGCAAGGTTTGTGCTTAGCTCTCCTTCATGGCCGAGAGGGGCGGAGTTTAAATAGGAGAGGGTGAGGGCCTCCTGTGGGGAGTTAGGGCTTGGGATCACCGCTTCGGTGAGGAGAAGATCAGCCATGGTGACCACTAGGCATGCGGGCAGCTCAGCAAGTGAGAATTTCAATGTCGGCTCACATGTGAGCTCTCGGGTGTGGTGTTTTCCGGCGATCCAGTGGCTGGCCAGCAAGCATGGGTCACCATCTTGACTCGGGGAGGTCGTGGCTTCGGCAATGGTGAAGTCAATCGGGCTTGGACATGTGTAAAGTGTTTGGATTAAAATGGAATGGGGAGAGGCCATTTTGGCTTGAAATTGGTCAACCCATTGGTTTGGGTTGGGTTCACCTCCCCATGGCCGGTCTTGGGCCGAGAAGATCGGTTAGGCTAGCCGGTCAAGAGGTGGTGATGTCCTTATCCAAGAATATTTGGATTAAATCTTGTTAAGGGGAGACATGCTTAAGGCTAATGACTTTTAGGAGATGGTTAAAGGACCTCCTCCTTTTGCCATTAATGGCATGGTCACATGCCAAACTTTCATGGCTTCATATGGCTTGTGAATGGCTCATCCTTGGCTCCATTTGGCTTGGGAAAAGGTTTGCGTCAATTTCATGAAAATGGGTTTTAAGAATTTTGGATGTTTAGATGGAAATTTGTATGAAACTTGATTTGGAATAATTTGATGGTGAATTTAGGACTTAGGTAATGGATTTAATTAAGTGGATGACAAATGGAGATGTCATGTGGGCTTTAGGGTAGATTTGGGCTTTTGAATGTGGTGAAGTGGGCTTTTAGGAAAGTTTAAGGGAAATGGGCTTTTGATTTTAGGATGGGCATTTGGATAAAAATTTTGTGAAGAACTTTGTCAAATAGATGTCATAATTGGTTTAGGGATGTTCTATGAGGGGCTTGGAATCAATTTGATGTGATTTAGAGTTGAATAGGTTTGAATTTGGGTTTATTTGGTAAGTGGGCCTATGTAGGTCCAAGTGGGCCAAGTTGGGCTAATGTTAGGCTAGGGTTGAAATTGATATAAAATCAATGTTGAGAAATGTTTATGGGAGTGTTTCAAAGAGGTTTTGACTTTGGTTGGGCTTTGATTTTGGGGTTTGGGCTCATTTGGGTTAGGTTCGGGTTATGGGTCCAATTGGGCTTTAAGGCCAAAAGTGAAATTGGACCCAAATGTCAACCAAATTGAACTTAGATTTGGTCTAGATTGGTATTGGGAATGTTTAATTGAAGTTTAGAATTGAATTGGACCAAAATTGGGGTCAATTGGGTAGGTTTGGTTTGACATTGGGTTCATTTAGGGTTAAAATGGGTCAAATTGGGGGTTTTGACAAAAGTAGGGTAAATTGACAAAATTGGCTCATGGTGTAGTTAAACAAAATGAAATTGGGAATATTTGGGATTTTCTGGAATTTTCTGGGAATTTTCTGAATTTTTGGATTTTTTGGCCAAGAAGGGTATTTTGGGTATTTGGAGGGTATTGGGAGGTATTTTTGGAATTTTTGGTATTTTTGGGTATGGATGATCAATTTGAGTGATGTGGAAATGTTTGGGATTGATTTTGGAGAATTTTTGGTAATTTGGAAATTTTTGAGAAATTTGGGTAATTTCAGGGTTTTGGGTAAAGTTAAGCGGGTGTATGGTCCCGGGGATCAAAAATTGGAAATTTGGGAAATTGAAGATTGGGTGAATTTAAGTGGAATGAAATCATTTTGGTTGAGCCATGAAGCCATTTCAAGCCCACATGAGCCATGAAGGGACTCATTTAAGGCACCCACTATGTTGTTCCTAACCCTCTTAGCCAAGGGCTTAGGGGTTAAGGACCATCCATGTGAATCACCTACATGAGTCAGGAGGTCAAGTTGGGTATGGGTGTGGTTTTAGGAAGTGTGTGGAAATGTAGTGTGTAGATGTAGTGTATAAATGTAGTGTGTGTGTAAGTCAGCCCCTTCACCAGACCAGGCCACCCAGGGCAGTCCTAAGGCCAAAGAGTCCTATAGAACTCATCCTTTAAACTTCCACATTTGATTTCAACCCTCTAGGTGATTAGGGGTCTACAGTCAAGTTTGTAGAGTTTGCAGGGAGTTAAGAAGTGGTTTGAATTTCTAAAAGGTGGGTCCCAATTCTAGTCCTCTAAAATAGTCAAAGGAAAAGCCTAAGGCTAGATCCTAAGCACTAAAAAGAAGAAGGGAAGACCTCATCAAAAATGAGGTCAACAGCCTTATGAGAGTTGGGAAAAAGTGCTTCTTCCTTGGTAGCTTATGAATCCAACTAATGTTTATGACTCTCCAGCAATTGGGGATGAAAATGATTTAAGCATAACTGTAGACCAACCATCTCAGAGTTAACTTCCTATTCAACCTCATTTTCCTGAAAGTGCACAGTTAATTCTGAAGAAAATCAAGAAACTGAAAAAAGAGGTATGAAATCTTATGGATGCTATTAATAATATATATTAATTATTTGATCACTTAGATTGGAGGATGAAGGAACAGTTTGATCATACTAGGCATATGGAAGAAGGATTGATATGATTGATGAAGAAAAGGATTGGATTGCAGAGGATTCGACTGATGAATTCCCTTATCGACCCTTCTACAATTTGTCTACGCACCATCAATTCAGGAGAGATATCAGAGAAGATAGTACTAACAATCATGAAGAGTAGTGATTCTATGTTTTAGCTAATTTATTTAGTATTTGGACTTTATTTGCTTGAGTTTGATTTGAATTTGGCTTTCTTATGGTGTGATTTCAGATTTATAATGCTTGAGATTTAACTTTTTGTTAAGTTTTCAACGTTTGTGGTTTGATTACGATGCTGAGTTTTTGATGAAGTAGTTTGATTGATGTGTGTATGTTTGTAACTTTGATTTTATATATAAAATTGATTTTTTGTGTTGTTTGTGTAATTTTAGAATTAGTTAATTAATTAATGTTTTTTATAGATGCTTAAAACGCTAATTAGATGTGATAGTAACTTGGAAATGATCAAAATCGTAGAATATTTTGAAACCAGAAAAAAAAATTAATCTGGAGCCGATGGAGCTTGATTTTGCGCCGATGGCGCCCGATACCCAAAAGTTACAGATTCCTTTTAAAATTGTGATTTTGAATTGTAACCACCCCATCTATCACCTTCAACCTCTAGCCAAGGCTGAAAAACAACCCTAAGGCTTGCTTGCATTCGAATTTGAGGTGATTTCAGAGCTTTTTAAGGTTGGATCTCATTTTCCCTTGATAAGAGCTTTACTTTAAATTAAAAATTTTTTATTTTCACCATGGAAATTTCCTACTTTGGAGATATTCAAAAATTTAGGGTTTTTGAAGAAAATTTTGAGAAAATCCATGGTGAAATGTTCTTACTTGCTAGATTTGACTTTGGAGTTTATTACATTATGATTTTAGAATTTATTGGGATTTATTTGAAAATTTTATAGAGATTTTGATATGGTTCCAAAGATGTTTAAGGAAAAGAGAAAGGTTGATTTTGATGAAAGGTGATTTGTAAATGTGAAGGCACAGTACCATTTGAAATCTATACTCCAAAGTAAAAAGTGTATACACGATAAAGGATTTGAAAATTTGGGCAGAGTTTTAGAGCAAGTGATTATCGAGTGGAATTAGGAAACTTTCTGCTATTTTTTCTTCCAATGTTTTCATTGATGTTGTCTGAGAGTTCTATGCTAACTTGCGATATACTGAAGAAGAGTATGTACTGGTTCGAACAAAAATGGTAGAATTTACTCCTGAGTGGATCAATGCTTTCTACCAGTTATGAGATAATACATTTTGTGAGTACAAAACTTTTGGTACTATGGATACTGCCTGAATGAGGTAATTACTTTTCTTATTGATGGAAAAGGGGAATGGAAAACTAAGCAAATACAAAAACTAAATTTTCTTGCTTCCACTCTTAATGTTGCATCTAAAGCCTGACATTACTTTATTTCTGCAAGACTACTACCTACCTATCATCATTGTTAAGTTTCTAGAGATAGAGCAATTTTGAATTTTTGTCTTCCAAATATGAGAGTAACTTATATCAGAAGAATTATTTACAATAGTATTCTGACCATAGCTAAGGGAGAAACTACTGGAGGATTGGGACATCATGCCCTGATTTATACATCATGTATACAATCAGGAATTGAGGTTGATAGTAGCGAAGTTGGTCCATCCTTTAAAGCCTATTAGTAAGGCTAACATTTTCACTTATGAATCACATGTAGGATGGAGATCTGGAGGTAAGAGTAGTGAGATTCCTTCTACTAGTCATGACATACCTTCTACCTTGGGAACTCCTATTATTTCTGATGTTATGGAGCGGCTGATGATATATCAAGATGGTATTACGAGGCTTCATAGCAAGATTGATGGTTTGGAAGTAAGAAATGACATCAATGATTAGAATATGATATTGCTTATCATGATGCTCAGATGAGGTTTATGAGAGGAGAAACATGTGTGATATTTCCTACTTGCCCCCTCTACTTTTCATACCAGCCTGAGGAAGAAGAAGGAGCATAAGAAGGACGAGATGATGATTGGTAGTGTAGTATTCTCTATGTCTGTTATTGTTACGTTGATTTTTATGTTAGTTGTTTTTTGTGTAGTAGTTGTTTGTAGTGATTGTACTTTTATTTTAGTTAATTTGTATTTAAGTTTATGTTGGTATGTAATAGTTGTAGTAAATCTGTAATGGATGTTGTGATAAGTGTTTTAAATTTTCTTTATTGTGCACATCTCTGATGTATATGTGAACAATGCGTCTAACTATTTTTTGTCTGTAGTTAAATTTTTATACTTGCATACTTCAGAAAAATCAAAACCCCAGCACAAAAAGATTAGTTTGCTTTTTGTTTTTCTCTCTCATTTGTTAATTTGCTATACACTGAAAAACTTAAGTTTGGGGAGGAAACAAATTTAACTTTTATTTGTTCTCTCTCAAAATATATTTTCAAAACTATTTTAACATAACTTGAAGTAGATAAGCTTAACTTTAGATCACTAAATTTGTATTTTATTTAATATCATAGTAGATTTAAATGAAAGTTTTTAATAATGAAAATTGACTTTATGGGTTAAGATATTTAGTATAAAAGAATTAGATTATAGTTAACTATTTTAACTAAAGAAAATTGTATTTTGAAATGTTAAGAGTCTTAGTGGTTTATGTGAAGAGAAAGGATTGTAATTCTATAATGAATCATTAAAAACTAATATATCTATAAAGTTAAGAAATGTTTCAAGTTCCAACTTTAGGAAGAGGAGAGTGGAGTTCAAAGTTATTAAAGACTATCCAGATAAGTAATCCTCACATGAAAAGAAAAAGAAAAAGAAAAAAAAGGAGAGGATTGAAAAACAATCCTAAAAAGAAAAAGAAAAGAAAAGAAAAATATATGTGAAGAGAAGCTTGAGGAGATGTCTAATAAAAAATTGGCTTCACTTGAATCAACTTAAAGGAAGAGCTTAATTCCATTTCTGAATTTATAGTAAAGTATTAGCATCCTTACTAATAGAGTTTACATGAACTTCTTTTTTATATGACACTTCAAAGCACCCTTAATATGACAAATTATGATTATTCTTGAAATAAATAGGAGACCAGAACTCTTAGACCTGATTACTAAGTGTTCTTATACCTATAATTTTGACCTAAGTTATTGAAAATCTTTCTAAAAATCTCGTTATTATATTCATTTAAATCAAGAATCATTGTAATTATTAAGTAAAGTTCACTACTAAGAGCCATATTTTTATGTAGTAAAAGGATTACTTGAGGATAAGTAATAGTTAAGTTTGCGGATTTGACGAACCAAAAATATCTTTAATTTTTCATATATATTTCATACTCATTGATATTGCACTTTAATGGAAGGTATTTTTCATGCTTTGCTGCAGGTATAATGATTTTAGGTAAATGGAGTAAAAAGAAGCGAAAATGAATGAATTTGGAGCGAAAAAAGGCAAAAACCATTTCCAGAGAGCTAGGAATTAAAAGACGCAATAGGCCGCCGACGGCGCCCTATCTAGTGCCGACGGTGCCCAATGTCGGTGGAGGCTAGATTTAATGTATTTGGATGAATTTTGGAGAGATTCTTGTGGCAACTCTTGGGAAATTCATTCCTAGAATTTTTTAACTAGGTTTAGATGCCATAAAGGTGTGTGTTAGAGTCTTGGAGTGGGTGTGTGTCATTGTAAGTGAAGAAAAGTGTGTGTGAGTGAAAAGGAAGTCTTTAGAGAGAACTTAGAGTCTAGGGTTTGGTGTTTAGAGTTTTTTTTGTGAGGGATTTTTCTCAAAAGAGTTGTAGGAGGAGAGAGAGTGAGAGATTACTTCTTCCCTACTATTCCAAGAGAGAATTGTGTGTTGTTGAAAAGAGAGAAGGAGATTCAGAGAAACCTCAAGGGATTTGGTTGGGAAGGAAATTAAGATAAGTTGTATTTACTTTTCATAGTTTGTATGACTTTTCTTTTATATATAAAATCTTTGTTTTGTTGCATCTTCCTCTTGAATTCTGAGTAGATTTCTTTGTCTTTCTTCTTGCAATAATAAATGGTGAAGTGATAGTTTCGATTGGTTGTGTCATAAGAAAGAATAAAAATTTTGATAATTTTTCACTTAGTTTACCTTTCGATCTGGCCAATTGAATTGCTAAAATATGTTGTGAAACATACGATCTGAAAGAGCTAAGCTTTATATAATAAAAGTAGAGATACATTCAATGTCCATGAATGGGTGATGTAGTTAATGGGGGTTGGGTGAAAATAAAGTGACAGACTAAAATCCTGAATTTTCTCCTAGTGTTTGGAAACTAATGAAAGAGTTAGCTTTCAAGCAAATGGATGTAGGAGCCAATATCCTCCCAGCCTAACCAAGGATTTAGGGACTAAACCAAGGATTAGCCAATGTTCTTTATAGCACTCAGAAGTGGGTAAAGAATAGGTATGCTCCAATTTGGCACAATACAAGTATTAAACTAATCTATATTATTCACTCACCAAAACATCATTGCAAGAAGGAGGGCACTTTCTCTATATTTGAACCTTACATTACAAAACTTAGTGTAGTATTAGTTACTTAATCTGAAGTTTATAAAGTTATGTAGTAATTTTAAATTCTCTTGGATCTTTAAACGTTAGTAATTGTAGTATTTACTATTGGTGATTTGCAAATTCTTTGCTTTCTCCTTTTGGGATCGATAACCAAAACTCCACTAGAGCCCTGTATTACTTGAGCGCCACATATACTTGTGTAAAGGATGGTTGCTTTGATATTAAACTGATTATAATTTATAACTGAATTGAAAAAAAAAAAATTGAATAGTAATTTATTTTAACAAGCCGCACATCAGACAGTGCGGCCATGCCAAACCTCCCAGCAGTTTTGCAAAGGAACCTTCGACAAAATCATGCTTGAAGGAGGTGTGACTAAGCCACAAGACAATGAGCCTCGTGGGCAAAGCGGCAAGATAATCCCCGAGCTTGACATGACCACACTGACCTGCCTAGTTTTCAAAATTTGGCCTTAGCTTCTCTAAGAAAGCATGCCACCTAGAGTTGAAATTTCAGTTTTTGTGCTTGAGGCGATATGCATGGTAGTGTTAATTCTATGAGACTAGCCTTATTTGGAAGGATCCATAAGCTTTCATTTTAGGCATAAACAATGGGCACTTTTTGGAGTTAGATTGCATGGATGAATTTATCCTTGGCCAAGCCCACATTTTTCCCATCATCTCCTTATTTCAATTTTGGGCTGGTTAAGAGACCAAGGGAGAGCACGAGAGAGAGCTTCATCTTCTTCTTGGAGTTCTTTTAAGGTGTCGTCAAGAGAATCTCTCGGAGGAAAGGGATTTAAGAAAGACTCTTCATCTTCCTGAAGGAGAGAGCTATGAAGTGACTTTCCTTCTCCTTCTTCCTTCATTTCTCCCTGTTCTTCCATGACTTCATTTGAGTATGTTAGGAGATGTTTATGAGGAAGAGCTTGGCTTTCAAGGGATCAAGATGCCTACTCTCCTACGCTAGAGAGATCTTTAGCTTAGCTTGGAGAAGGGTTGTCGAAGCTTCACTAGAACTTCTCTAGATCTCGAAACTTTGCCACAATTTCACCACACTCTCCTTCTAAAGGTGAGCTTCTTCATTCTTTGGAGGAGTGGTGCGGACCTCACTGGAGCTTCATCGGAATGTCACCATCTATCCTACCATAAGGAGAGCTTCATTCAACGTAAAGAAACACAACATCAGATACCACGTTGGTGAGATTCTCTAATATCCCTCGTATTTTTCCTTCTTAGCTAGCCTTAAAACTAGATTTTTCTAGGCTTTGTCGGTTTAGTTTCCCACATGAGCCGATTTTGCTGGTCGACACTAGTCGGCATGACCACATGCCTTTGCATTGGCTGTTCATTTCCTAAAGGAAGCCTAGGTTAGGAAGCTTTCATGGGATAAATTCCTAGTGAATCTGAGAGATTCACTTTTGCTCCCTTAGATCAACATCTAAGCTAGTCAGAATCCCAATTTCCCCTTTCTTAGGCATTTCTAACCCTCTTTGGAAGGTTTGGGATATTGGTTTTTATGAAATGACAAAAGCTTTGTAGCTAGCTCACTTTGCAAAATCATGAGGATTTGTGGAATGTGAAAGGCTTTGTAACTAGTCCATTTCACAACATTATGGAGTGTTTTTTTTTTATTTTAAAGTTGAAGCTCCACGTACGTCTCTCCAATGCAGGTGGCGCTATGCTGCATATCCATGTGCTAAACCATAGGTGCCTATGTGAGATTGTTAGATGAGTGTGGCTTGCTTTCGATTGTGATCATTTATATTACATGATGTATTATGTCATGAAATGTGCCTTGTGTGAAGCATGTTGCACTAGCACATTACCACGACTGGCTTTCTTGGCCTGGTTGGCATAGCACATTGCCTCAACTAGCCACCCCAAACTAGTTGGAATATCGCATCACCTCGATAGGTCACCTGACCCAGTCGACATAACACATCGCCTCGACCGGCCACCCAAATCCAGTCGACATAAAGCATTAGTCTAGCCGACAGCCCTGGCCCGGTCTACATAGTACTTTGGTCTGACTACCACCCCGGCTTAGTTGAGTGATCACTTTGGTCTGACCTACTGTCCTAGCTAGATTGACAAATGTTTTTGGTCTTATCGGCTACCCGGGCCCTGTCTACCAATTCCTTTAGTTTAGTAGGCCACCTTAGCCTATCTGAGCCCATTGGCTATGTTGTCCCAGATTGACCACCCTGGTCGCACAACTATTCGAATAGCTAATTTCACTTGCATAATGTTTTTTTTGAATGGTTTGCATTAGCTTATTCACCACTTGCACTATTATTGTACACATTGGTAATATGCCCTCATATGCCCATATCGAGTATTTGTGCCACCCATATCGAGTATTTGTGCCACCCATGAGCACGCTACTACACATGTTTGCTCCATGACATTTCCATATTATGGTGCTTGATGCCATTGATGTTTGTACCTACAGTCGTGCACTCACACATGTCTGATTTGCTTGTCATCATTCATATCCATTATCCTACATGTTTGAGTTTTGCTTGGGTCACTGTTCTTGCACACCCACCTCATACACCCATGTGTCTGTGTCGGTGATGACTCACACATCAAGCCCCCCCACCCGATGCATAATTCCCTCCAATGAGAATTACTCTAATTTTTTCCTATGGTACCACATTGAATTGTCAAATGATTTCCCCTTACACCTTGTGCACATGCATATTTCTGGGTCACTACCTCCACAATGCACCCATCCTTTTGGCAACTGCATCCATGGAGAACCCACCTTTTTGCATCAATGCCTCCATGACACACAAATTCCTTTAGACCCATCCTTTAGGTGGCTAGTTCTATGACACGTCTACTCTTTTGTGTCACTGCCTTCATGGCACGTCTATCATTTGGGCCACTACCTCTATGACATGCCCACCCTTTTAAGTCACTATCTACATGATACACTCATCCATGGGGCTGCTGCCTCCATGGCACACCCAATCGGTTCATTACCTCCATGACACACCCATCCTTTGGGCCACTGCCTCCACAATATGCTCATTTATTCGAGTCAATGCCTTAACAACACTCTAACTCCTTTGGGCTACTGCTCCATGGCATGGCCATCCTTTCAGATCAATGCCTCCATGACACACTCATCTTTTAGGCTGATGCGTCCACAATAATCCCACCCTTTCGAGTCACTACCTCCACAACACACACACATTCCTTGGGTCATTGCCTCCACGACATGCCCACCCTTTCAGGTCACTGCCTCTATGTTACACCCACCTTTCTGAGTCACTATCTCCATGGCACACTTACACTCACCACTCTTCTGTATGATTGTTTACATTTGCATTGGCATATGTGCATGAATAACAAGTCAGTTTTTATAGATGAGTGACCCTGCGTTGGTCACAATGCCTTAACAATCATTGCTTGTTGGGTCTATCCCGATGCGTAATGCAGGTTAAAGCATCAGGACTAACACGAGTATGGCTGTGCTAAGAATTAAAGAGATTTAACTTGTGTCACCTTGCATGTTACAAGATCACATTTAATGGCTCTTATTTCAAAACTAAAAACAATATACATTTTGTTATTTATTATGTATACTATAATTTTAAAATTATGCGTGCAGTAAATTAGGCCATAAGTAAGGCCAACTCTTTCCAAAATTCATCCTGGTTGACACCCTTTAGATCCCTTAGATCTTTAGGATGGGGCTAACGTGGTGACCCCATCAAAGTCATATGTACTTGGAGGCTTACCCCGAGCACTTGGTTAGGATACATTCTCATTAGAAGTTGTGCTAAGCTAGAACTAGGGTGCTAGGTAGTATTTTCGATGCCTTTGGATTTAGTTATTTGTTGACTTATCTTTTATATCCATGCGTCACTTCTGTGCTTTTTGGTGTGCTTGGTCATCCCTGTTTTGATAAGTGTGGTAGTATATTAGGGCGGTATTCTACAGAGGACCATGCCATATATATGCACACACACAATTACAATAAAAGAGAGGGAGCAACATAATGATTATTACTAACCCTTCTTCTTCAGGTGCTGCTTATCTCCCTCAATAAAGAGGCAATACTCATTATACATTGCATGTTTGTTGGCTTTCCTGCTAACATTTTCATGCAGGTTGAGTCATTTTTTTTCTTTATGTTTTTAATTTTAGAGTCATAGGAGAGTTTGTATTAGAAATAAGGCACGAGCACAGGTTCTGGGGTGCAAGACAAGAAGAACAATGTGACAGGGACCAGGAGCTACTTGGTCATCTTTCATATATTAATTTTAAAGTTTATTTATAAATAGAATTAGGACGGGTGTGTGCTTATGCAGAGTTTGGTTGTCTTTTTCTTTTCTAGGATATGTCTCCGAGCTAGTGGTGCCAACCTTCTATTATTTCATGTTTGGTTTTTTTCTTGCTTTTCTTATATATTTGCATGCTTAAATTGTTTTCCCTATTTATTTCTGGTTGATTTAGGATGCTACAAAAATTATAACCTAGGCTTTCAAGAGCCTTAAAATTATATGCTCGACTAAAATAATTATAATCATAAAAGATTGAGATAATATAAAATTTATGGTTAAATTTGTAAAGATTTTTCAAAACCTATTTTTACATTCCTACATGGCCTTCAGGTCTATTTTAAAATGGGCTGCATAGCATGAAATTCACCCAAGTCATAATTAATAGGGCCTCCACTATATCTAAGGACCGCTCTAGATAACTACATCATTTGCATGTCTTAAGGAGAAGTTACCAAAATTTTCCAACTCGAATGACCCAACATAGGTTTCTACTTAGGTGGTTTTCTTTTGTGTTTAGTTTTTTAGAAGGCTCTTATTGCAGACAGGTGTAAGTTCTTTTGTCAGGGTGTTTCCAGTTTTGTATTTGAACCTCTCTTTCTCCTCTTTTCCAATGGCATCATTGCCATTTGTGTGGGTATAAGTCCCACCTCTTGGAGCTTCACCTAATAGTCATAGGATAGAGTTTCCTTCCTTTGAGCTTAGGGTTATCGAGGTCCCCTTGGATGATGCAATTCACATATTGTTGACTAGAGATATATAGACGTATTGGGTTGACTACCTTCACAATCATGTAAACATAGGGTCCCAATAGCTTGGGAGGATGTGTCTGTGGTACTCTGACCCAACTATCTCTACCTTCTAGTGATTACTCCGCCCTTCATTTGATTATCTATGCTAAGTTTTGTCTTTCATTTTATTTTTATTGGTATCATCTCAATGATCTGATTGATGATAAGCTTTATTCATTTTAGATATGATGATTTGTCCTCTGCCCAGATGGCCCGGATGTGCTTTGACATATTGGGATTCCTATTTGGGATGATTCAGTTATTTAATAGGCTACATATGCTCATGAGTCTGTTACACATGTGGGTTTACAAGAGACCCACTCTACTATCTGTGGCATAGCGGATGTTTTGGAAGCATTAGAGCATTCTAACCTGACCCGCAATTACGTGTATTTTTAATCTCCAGAAATTTACTAGAAAATATGTCTTAAATTATATATAGTAGCTAGTGTGAACAAATGTAATGATTTATGAATTATATAATAAATTTTCACACTAGGGGTGCTAAAAAAGTATACGTGTCGTTTCAAGTAATATAAGATTTTTCTTAAAAACTCGAGTATCAATCCCACGATGAGAGAGGTAATTCTTCAAATCAACTTACAAAATTTCTATTTAAATTTAAAATTAAACAGATAACAAGTCTAAGATGTTATGCTTACTAAAAGTTACTACTAAAGAGTTAAAAAGAAAGCAACAACTAAATGTAATAACTTAATAAAATTTAACAACGAGTTTGGAAATTATGGAAAACCTTTCTCCTTGTAAAGAGAGTTTAACCTATGTAGGATTTAAGTGATTTAAGACAAAATTGATGTATTGTGACAAATAGAAGCATATCTTATTCTTTACCCCTTCCCGATGCTAGAAAGAACATTGGCTAACTTAATGCCGATTTCTTAACATCTCGATTCCGAATTTGAACTATCTAGACTCTCCCCTCTAGATGCCTCTAAGCCCATGCCACTTTGATGGCCGAATCCCAGCATCAGGGTACTAAAACTTAAGCCAAATTGATAAAAATCTAACATGTCACTCGAGAACTAACCAATTCTATGCCCATCAAAGCTTATCTCCCTATTTATTTGCACTCCCCCTTAGGTGATCATCATGGCTCTGCATAGAATGAAGTGTGATATCAACTAGTTGGGTGAATCATAGCCCTTTCGGGTCATTATGTTTTTCAACAAATTTTAACCTCACAAGTGGCCAGTTTGTAAAGTAAATGAAAATTCGGTGAAAATATCATCACAGCTTTAAGAGAAAAAAAGTCTTTAAATCGTTCTCATTCCACAAGATTAATTCCCATATGCAAGGAAAAAGAAAAAGAATTACTCAGAATTCATGGAGATTAAAATAAAACAAAACATTTACATTGAAATCTAAGTCTTACAAAACACAAATCAAAGCACCTTATGTCCTCTTGATACACCTAAAATATATAGTATTTTTATATACATTTTATACCTATTTTGATGATATTGCACTTTAATGGAAGATATTTTGTGTTTTTTTCTTGCATGTATGATTAAATGGATGACTGTGATGAAAGAAGTGAAAAAGGATCAAACTTAGAACAAAAATGAAGAAAATGGAAGAAATGAACTGTGGAGGCTAAACGACAGAACCAGCGCTTACGCGCTAAGGCCCCGCTTCTATGTGCCCAGAGTTGGAGCTTGCACGCCAGATGATCCACGGCTAAGCATCGGAACCTCGCTCTTAAGCGCGGAAGTTACAAAAGATGAGTAATTTAATTTTTCGCTTGATTTTGAAGAGGTTTTTGAGGCATCTCTTGATGAGAACGTGGGAAACTTCCTATTGGTGCTAAATTTCATTCAGAATACTCTTGTATGGATGCATCTTTTGGAAGATATGTTGAACCTGGACACAATTTGAAGAGATATGAAGGCACCATTTGAAAAAGTATTAAAAAATGACTTGAACATCAAAGTATGTGTGTCTGTGATTAGAGGATTTAGAGAGTCTAGTAAGAGAGTAAATTAGAGTGTTTAAGTGTGGTTGTTGTAGAGTCGAGGAAACTCTAGAGTGAGAGATAATATCTTTCATGCCTAACCCGTCTTCAAGATTTATAAAACAATAGGTTAACCTATGTTCTTTATAGCATCTCTAGTAAGGGTAAAGAATATAATTACTCATATTTGGCATAACACATTTAGTGAGAGCTAATATCTTTCATGCCTAACTTGTTACAAATTCGTAAGAAGGAAAAATATATTTTATTTGCATTTGCTTACATCTTATAAAGGTTTAGTTAAAGTTGTTGTTTACTTTTATTTCAAATTATAAAATTTAACAAAAAAGAATCAAATTTTATTTCCTAGAATATTATTTTTAGTTTGAGTAAGATCTTTTTTAAAAAGTAAAAAGTTAATTCTTTGTTTCGTTGTTTTTCACTGTCCCTATGAGTTCGATATCTCAGGGCTTAATCAGAAAGTCCTTTATTATTTGATAACGATATATATACTTACATAGAATCCCATATTATAATAACATTAAAGAGAAGTATCATTTCATATATAAAATGTAAGTATAAATATCCAGGAATCAAGTTTTTGGCACCGTTGCCAAGGATAGAAATAAAATAAAGAAAATTTTAAGAAAAATTAATTTTTACTTTTTAAAGTCTTATTTAAAATTTTTAGATTTGTTTCAAAAAATTGTTATTTCTGTTGTGTGACCTTTATTTTATTGTGCTTTATAATAGTATATGCGTAGTTCAAGTTCTGAAGGACTTGTACCTTATGATTCTGAATTAGAAAGAACTATAAGAAAATTAAAAAATTAAAAATATAGAAAAAGATAAAAATATTCAAGAAATGGTAAATCAAAATAATCAAAATACTAAAATCCATCAAGAATTTAGACCTTTAAGAAATTATGTTAACCTTACAGCAGATGAAATCCATCAGGAAAGATCATTTTCTACTTCCCTTTCTTGATCAAATGTTGGATAGACTGGCTGGGCATAAATACTTTTGTTTTATGGATGGATACACTGGTTATCACTAAATACAAATTGCTTCTGAGGATCAAGAGAAAATAATATTTACCAGTACCTATGGTACATTTTCTTTTAGAAGAATGCCCTTTGGTTTATGTAATGCCCCTACTACATTTCAAAGATGTATGATGACAATTTTCTGTGATTTAATTGAAAAAAGAATTGAAGTATTTATGGATGATTTTTTAGTGTTTGGAATTTCATTTGAATCATGTTAGAACATTTATCTAAAGTTCTCAAACGTTGTGAAGAAACAAATTTAGTCCTTAATTGGGAAAAATGCCAATTTATGGTAGTAGGAGGAATTATTTTGGGACATCATATTTGAGAAAAAGGTATGGAAGTAGACCATGTAAAAATTTAAGTGATCGCTAATTTACCTTGCCCAGCAAATGTAAGGGGGATTAGGAGTTTTTTAGGACATGCTGGATTCTACAGGCATTATATTAAAGTCTTTTCAAAAATTGCTAAGCCTCTACGCCATTTATTGGAAAAGATACAAGTTTTAATTTTGATGAAGACTGCCTAAAAGCTTTTAATTATTTAAAGAAAAATTAATCACTGCTCCTATTATTGTTTCACTAGATTAGGAAAAACCATTTGAATTAATGTGTAATGCAAGTGATTATGCTATTAAAGCTGTTCCAGGATAAAAACATGATAAAATTTTCAAAGTAATTTATTATGTTAATAGAACTCTTAATGAAGCTCAAATTAGTTATATTACAACTGAGAAAGAGTTATTTTCTATAATATTTGATTTTGATAAAATTAGATCATATTTAATTGGAACTAAATGTGTGGTGCATACTGACCATTCTTCTATTAAATATTTAATGAAAAAGAATGATTTTAAACCAAGACTGATAAGATGGATTCTTCTTTTCCAAGTATTTTACTTTGAGATAGTAGATATGAAGGGTGATGATAATTAAATTGCTCATCATTTGTCCAGGCTTGAAAATGAATAATCTCTCTTCTCTAATGAAGAAATTAATGAGTATGTTCCTGATGAAAAGTTACTCACTATAAATGAGTAGCGTATTCCATGGTATGAAGACATTGTAAACTTTATTATTAGTGATATTTTACCCTATGGATTGACATACCAACAGAGGAAGAAATTTTTATTTGAAGCTAAGACTTATTTTTTGGATGACCCATTTTTATATAAAAAAGGAAATGATCTGATTATTCGAAGATGTGTGCCATTAGTAGAAACTTATGAAATCATTCAAAAATGTCATGATTCTGATTTTAAGGGACATTTTAGTGTTGATAAAACTATATATAAGATTCTGCAATCTAGATTTTATTGGCCTAAAATTTTTAAGTATGTCAATGTTTATATTAAAAATTTTGATCGATGTCAGCGTGTAGGCAATATTTATAAAAGAAATGAAATGCCCCTCAATTATATGTTAAAAGTTGAAATATTTAATGTTTAGAGATTAGATTTCATGGGACCATTTATACCATCTTTCAGAAAATTATATATATTGATAGCAGTGCATTATGTACCCAAATGGATAGAGGTTATTGCTTTACCTCGATGTGATGCTCTAAGTGTTGCAAAATTTTTGAGAAAGAATAAATTTTGTAGGTTTGAAATGCCAAGAGTAATCATAACTGATGGAGGAAGTCATTTCAGAAATGCAATTATGGAGAAACTATTAAAGAAATATCATATCATCCATAAAATAGTTACTGCTTATCATCCTCAAACAAGTGGTTTGGTTGAATTATCAAATCATGAAATTAAAAGAATTTTAGAAAAATATGTTAATCCAAACAGAAAGGATTGGTCAATCAAATTGGATTTTGCTTTGTGGGCTTATAGGACTGCATATAGGACTCCTATAAGAATGTCCCCAAATAGGCTATTTTTTGGGAAAGCTTGTCATTTACAAGTTGATCTTAAGCATAAAGCATATTGGGCTTTTAAAGAGTTCAATAATAATTTGAAGGATGCTGGAGAGAAAATAATATTTCTATTAAATGAGCTTGAATAGATAAGGAATGAATCATATGAAAGTGTTAAGATATATAAAGAAAAGATGAAGATGTAGCATGATCATAGGATTCTAAATAAGAATATTGAGTCAGGACAACAAGTTTTAATATATAATAACAGATTAAGATTATTTGCTGGAAAACTTAAGTCCATATGGATGAGCCCATTTATTGTAATAAAATTTTATCCCTATGGAGCTGTGGATATTAAAGACCCTAAAACTAAGAAAATATTCAAAGTAAATGGTCATAGACTGAAACCTTATTTCTCAGTTGATCAACTTAAACTTGATGAGAATTTGATGTTGGGTCACCCATAATAATCACTGGGTATGTTAGGCTGACGACGTTAAACCAAGCGCTTTGTGAGAGGAAACCCATAGTTATCGGTGTGCTTTACATTGAGTTTGTTTTGTGTGCATCATTTAGCTTGAAGTAAGAATTATATGGTAGTATTTCAATTATATTATGTTAGTAGAGATTAATTAGAAGTTAATTGATAATTTATATGACTTAAAATGAGTTCGGACGTTTAGCAGACCTGTGTTAAAATGAGCACTGGTGGCTAAGTGCCAGAAATTGGTGCTTAGGCGCCCGAGTAATGAAAATTGTGAAAAAATTTTTTCTAGAAGCCATTAACATGGGTAAGTTGCATGGCACATTTATGGAAGTTTTGTGAACGTGTGGGGATGTTTCAAGCCATCTAAACTCTGTAAAAAAAGACCAAATTAAAGGAAGTACATCCCATTCCAAATTTCTATCATAAGAGTTAAAGAAGAGTTCAAGTGTTGAAAATGTCTTCTTAGGAGAGTGAAATTAAGAAGAAGGAGGATGCAAACAATAAGAAGTTTATTTTTGAGAGTGCGTAAGAGTTATATAATAGATTCTTGGTCATTAGTATTGAAGGAATTTCAAAAAAGATTTCAAAGATCGAGGCTGATCTTGCATCAATTGAAGCAAAGGTAAATGAAACTAATGCACATTTAGAACATCTTAGGTGGCAATTAAAGATGCAATTTAGTCATACTAGTAATGTTGAAGAAGCGGATAAAGCGATGTTTTTGAAGAACAAGTGGATAGAAGAAGATTTGACAAGAGTTTTCAACCATCGCCCGTTCTATCAAATCTATATACCAAATGGTTTAGATGGAACTAATGGAGGGTATATTCCACCTAATGGAGATTAGAATGTTATGTGTTAAATCTATTGGGTTAAGAGTTAGTGTTTAAATGTTTTATGTATGTTAAGTGTTATATATGTGTTTGTATTTTTAGTTTGTGTTTAGTGTTTTGTTAAGTGTTTAAAAATCAGTAGAAAAGATGAGATCTTATCCATGGATATTGGATTAAAGACTTATAGTTTGTATGTGTTTTATTAAGTAAAAATTTGTGTTTTTGTAAAACTTGTGTTGAATCATTTTTAATTTTCTAAAAGCGTAATTCTGGAGTTAAGAAGATTATAAGGTGATAATATACTTATAATAATTGTTAGGGTTGATTAAGTGTGCAAAAATATGTATTTGACGAAAAATAAATTGAAAATTGCTAGTTGGCGGCTAAGCACCAAACCCCCCGCGCTTACGCGCCAGAGCTCTGTGGCTAAGAGCCATACTTTCGCGCTTAGGCGCTGATTCACGAAATTCGGTTTTCAGGTTTTGAAAACTAGAAAAATCACAAAACTTTTCATTCTGTCATCTTCAACCTTCGGAATTCGCAATTTAGAGAGTTAGGGAATCACTAAGCATTGTGATTCTTGAGCCGTTTAAAGTGAAAATTGTTGGATTTGATCTTCTTGAGGTAAGAGCACTACTCCTAAATAAAAAATTTTGATTTTCATCATATATTTTGAGTGCATTTTGGAGAAATCTGAAAATCATTATTCATGATGAAAATTTGAGAAAAAGCTTTGAAAATTACTTGGATTTAGTAGTTGAAGCCTTTAGAAGTTAAGTTTAATGATTTGAGTTGAATGTGGGATTTATAGTGATTTTTATATAAATTTTAGAAATGACACCAAAGATGAACAATTCAAAAGCCACTCTTGATTCTGACAAGTTCATTAGCTCCAAACCTCAAGATCGTTATGTGCAATCGTTACAGTTATGAAACTTATTCAAGGACGTGGTTTTGATAAGCCTGACAGAGTTATTGAAGATATGATAGTTAGTTGCCTGTGGGACAGATTATTTTGTTTTACTGTCATAGCTGTTTCCTCTTTCGTATGTGAATTCTATGCATATCTTCAGGAATCAGAAGAAAACTTCATTTTTGTACAAGGACAGTAGGTACACTTTACTCTTGAGGTAATAAACAAATTTTAACTACTGACGCTAAGTACATTTTGTTTTTATTTGAATTATGACCCGACCCACAATTACGCAATAAATTAACTTCCAAAAGCTGGCCAAAAATTGACCCGATTTATAAATAGCGGCTAGTGTGCAAAATCTTAAATGATATAAAAAGTAGAAAATATTTTACACACTAGGGGTACTACGCAAGTATACGTATCGTTTCAAGTAATATAGAGTTTTCTTTGAAAACCCTAGTATCGATCCCATGAGGAAGTGAATTAAGAGGTCTTTAGTCAAATTCTAGTCTACTACTAATAGTCCTTAGTTTGGAATGTCGATTAAAATTGTGTTTTATCTAGCAACTACTCCTAAATACAAGAGTTAAATGTAATAGTAACTATAACTAAATGCAAATAATAATTCTAAAGATAACCCTTTTTGGATGAGTTGGTTTGGAGAATTTTGAGATATTAAAAACTATTATTCTTATGTAATGAAATAGATAATGTATAGGAATGAGATTAATTTAATATTGTATGTACCAAATAGGAGCAATCCTATTCTTTACCCTTTGGTCTAAGCATAAAGAACATTGACTAATCCTATGCTTGGTTACTGAATCTGTGGCTAGGCTGGGAGGATACCAGCTCTCACTTCGGAGCTCCCAAGTTTCCCTCGCTTGAGGGCTAATAATCTACACTTCAGCACCCAAACGATAGGATTGAATTGAGGATTTTAGCCTGTCACTCTAAAATCTCCAATTCTACACCCGATTAATATTATTTCCCTATTTATTACATTCAATCCACATGAACTTCACCATCTATGGAATTTGAATGTGGTTCATACTTAGTTGTAGAAAGCATAACCCTCTCAGATCGTATGTTTTCACAATAAATTTTAACATTACAATAGGCCTTAATTGCAATGTAAATTAAGTGCAAGTAAAAACCATCACATTTATAATTAAATTTACTTCTACCATGCATCACAAAATCCTAAACATGATCTCTACTCATTAAAAAAGAAAAGCAAAAGGAAAATAATGGCATAATCTTCTCATGCTACTATTTCCAAAGAAGAAGAAAAAGTAAGAGAGATATGTCACAAAGCGCGAAGAAAACACAACGGAAACTTCATGTAACCAAAGTAAATCTACTAGGTAAGTGTTTACAAAATCATAAGATAATGAAGAACAATATTTAGCTTTTTCCATTTGAAAGAAAGACGAAGATCTCTCTCATAAAGTCTCCCGGCGATCCATGCAATGCTAGCGAAATCCCTTACAAATTCTTTCAAAATCTCCTCTCTAATCTCTCCAAAAGGGTAGAAATCTACATTTCTACTCCTATTCTAAAATCTCTAAACATTCTCCAAGTTTTTTTCCACTTTTATCCTCTCTTTTCTATCATAAATTCACTAATTTAAAGAGTGTGGACGAATTTCTAAGAGTTCCCTCAAGCACCCCTTCGAAAAAGCGTCCAAATAAGTCGAATTTTGGCCCAAAACTGCCAAAAGTCGGTTCATACTCGTCCGGGGCACTATCGGCGGGTTCGAGCTCGCTGTCGGAGAGCCTTTCAGCCATTTTTTAGTGCTCTCGGTAAAATCTCGTCGTTGGCGAGATCGAGGCCGCCGTCGGTAAGCAGGCTCTGCGCAGTTCCACCGTTTCGCTCTATTTGGCTCCGTTTTAGCTCTGATTCGCCCCGTTTCAAGTGCGTTGCGTTCGTAACTGATAGCCCTACAAAATAAACATAAAAACAACATTTCTTTAAAGTGTAATCTCATTCAAAAATATGCAAGAAGTGTAAAAGAGATTAAGCATCAAAAGACTTATCGAAAGGTGTCGGGCGTAATTTCATTTCTTGCTCGTTTTTGCTCCAAATTGCACTGTTTTTGCTTCCTTTTGCTCCAATCACCATTTCTTGTACCTAAAATCAAAAAACATACAAAGTACCTTCCTTTAAAGTGTAATATCATAAAAAATGAGTAAAATGATATTGGAAAAAAAACTTATATATTATAGGCGTGTCAAAATCCCCCAAACTTAACTGTTACTTGTCCTCAAGTAACCCTTTTACTACATAAAATATAACTCAAGGCAATATAATTTCCACCTGTAAGACATTAAAATTTTTCATTCAAAAGAATATATTGGTTAGACATTTAGAAAGAAAGTCAGTAACTCAGGTTAACACTACAAGTATAAGAATATTCAGTAATCAAGTCTAAGGGTTCTAGTCTTCTTTTTATTTCAAGATAAACCATAATTTGTTTCATTAAGAGTGCCTTGAAAGATTATGTGAAAAAGGAGTTCATGCAAACTTCATCAGAATGTAGGCCAATACTTTAAATATAAATTCATAAATGAAATCAAGTTCTCCCTTTAGGGTGACTCAAGTGAAGCCAATTTTTGATTAGGCATCTCCTCAAGCTTCTCCTCATAAATATTTTCCTTTCCTTTTTCTTTTCCTTTTTTTCTCTTTTTTTTAATGAGGATTACTATATCTGGAGAGCCTGTAATTATTTTGAACTTCACTCTCCTCTTTCTAAAGTTCAAACTTGAAATACATCCTTACTTTATAATTAGGTATGAGCCTTATTATTCATCATAAAGTCACAAATTCTTCTTAACACACAATACTTTAAATCTCTTAACAATTCAAAAATACAGTTCTTTACTTTAAATAGTTAACTATAATCAATTCTTTCATACCAAATATCTTATCCTTATAAAATTAACTTTCATTACTAAAAACTTTCATCAAATCCTTCCATAATATTCAACTAAAATAAAAAGTTTTAGTTATCTCAAGTGAGGTTCAATTGCGAGAAGTTATGCTAATAATTTTTTAAAATATAATAATTGAGAACAAATAAGAGTTAATATTTTACTTCCCCCCAAACTTAAATTTCAAAAATATTTTGCAATTAATTCCATAAAATGTAGCAGGAAGAAAAAGTAAAGGTTGAATCTACTTGCTACTACAACATCCTATCAAATTCATATACATGCATAATCAGGATAGAAAGACTGTAGGAGAAAGTAAAGCTAACCTAAAACATGTTTGTAATAAAATTACACTTAAAGGAAGTATCTTCACATTAAAATTTTATTTTTCTTCCTACCCCCAAACTTAACTTTTAACATATATAGCATTCAGTACAAAAAATATAAGCAGGAAGAAAACAATTTAGAAATTTTATCTACCACAAATGTCTATCGAAATCATTTACAAGTATTCATTAGGAAAGAACAATATGCAGTAGAAAGTAAATCTAAACTAATCATGCCAAAATGAAATTAACTAAACCAATGTCTAACTATCATTGTAGATATCAATAAGGGAATATAAAAATGTTCTTCAATACCTAAATAAAGGTGTAACACAAACATAAACACACGTACGATAAATGAGATTAATTCATCATTTAACTCAACCTATCTCACTATGTTACCTTCAATTTCTAACGGAATCACTACACTAGTAAATTAGGTACTTTAAAATGATTTTATAAATTATAATCCCAAAGATAAGATTACCACTAATATATTGGCTCCTAGGCACCAATCTCAGGCATCACCTAATCCTTATAATTAATCACCTTTAACAGTTATAAATATAGTGTAAGATCATCCACATGGTATTCATCAAATAGGTTCATGACTCCTACCTAATGAAAGTAAAGTTAGAGAAAAGAAGTATCAAAATTAAGATAGATATGTTTCAATTTAAATTCATGGTATCTCTTGTAAGACTCAAGTCCGGGTGAGACCCGAGTTGTAGTGAACTCGTCAATCCAACTACTACAAGAGAACATAAAAGTCTAACCACAGTAAGAAGTTAAGGAATTACCTCCCTCATGACACACAAAGATCAAATCAAACTACTAATAATCCAAACATCTACCAATCATCAATCAAACTGATCAATCCATAATGACACATAAACGTCAATTCAATCCACTCTAATGCAAACACCATACAACACTAACAATCATGACTCTCAAGCACACTAAATCAAAGAACACTGATAACTATGGGTTGTCTCCCATAAAGTGCTTGGTTTAATGTCGTTAGCCCGACAAATGACTCCACCTGGATCAAAATTCCAATTAAGTAATCCTCGATCAATCGCCCAATCATTTTCAGATCCAAGGATTCCTATAAAATCCTCAAATTTAATTTTTCATTAAGCTCTTCATTTTCAGTTTGATTTATATCATTGTTCCTCATATTTCTTTCTAGATCCAATATTCTTCTATTGATTTTCTTAATCCGCATATTAATATCATCCTTGAAATTTATAAAAATGGATCTTTATAAGATACTTCAATATCTCCCAAATTTTGGATCAGATTCTCTTTAGATAATTCAGATTCAGGATCAAATTCTTCTATGTCACTTTTATGATTCAAGTTATCTTCCAATTCTTCTCCTTTATAATTATTAAATGATTGAGGATCTATCTTAGATGAGGAAATAGGTTTTTCTAATTCCCTTGGAATTTCTTCCAATGGTCTTCCAATATCCTTATCCTCTTTTCTCAACTCAAAGTTCTTTTGAAATTTATCCTCAAATTCTTTTCCAAGTCCTGGTTCAATAATTTTATCATGTTCATCATTCAATTTAGGTTTTTCTTGTGATTGAGTCGCATCTAAAAATATAAAGACTTGTTATGTACATGAATTCCCTAAATAGATAGGCTTTAAAATTGTATGAGGTACATCCATCTTAAGTTCATAAGATTTTTCTACAGATGGAATTAAAAGTTTACTATTTTTGGTAGCATCCATCATTTCACACCTCTCCTGAACATACATACAGTCTTCTTTAAATAACCTTTTCGAATAATCATGAAATTCTATTTCAATCTCATTTGTTAACTTACTCTCAAAAATTTCTTGGAAATGGTCTTTACGTAGATAATTAATTTCATCTATCCAAAAACAATCATCATCTTTTCTCTCAGCTGGATATTTCATAGTCTTTAATACATCAAAAGTGACTTCCTGGTCATTAATATTCATAATCAACTCTCCTTTTTGCACATCTATCATAGCTTGTCCAGTAACAAGGAAAGGTCTCCCTAAAATAATTGGAATTTCTTTATCTTCCTTCATTACTAATACAATAAAGTCCAAATGAAAGATAAATTTATCCACTTTAACAAGCATGTCTTCTATAACTCCT
Source organism: Papilionanthe hookeriana x Papilionanthe teres (assembly GCA_022702705.1). NCBI lineage: Eukaryota > Viridiplantae > Streptophyta > Magnoliopsida > Asparagales > Orchidaceae > Papilionanthe > Papilionanthe hookeriana x Papilionanthe teres. The sequence goes on from CM040434.1 coordinate 14,122,705, forward strand.
TTTGGATAAATGATAGATCGATCAGCTAACAGAAGGGTTACAGTAGTGGGAGAAATATTGACTAAGCCTAACCTTCTAAATATAGATAGAGACATCACGTTAATGCTCACTCCTAAATCACATAAAGCTTTTCCACATAATCTTTTTCCAATTGCACAAGGAATTGTAAAGCTACAAGGATTTTTAAATTTCCTAGGAAAATTTTTCTGAAGTATAGCGCTGCACTCCTCACTTAGTGCAACTGTCTCGTAATCCCCAAATTTCCTTTTCTTATTTAATATATCATTCATAAACTTTGCATAACTTGGCATCTGTTCCAAAGCTTCAGTGAAAGGAATATTTATCATTAACTTCTTAAGTACTTTCATGAACTTTGAAAATTTTTTATCGAACTCATGTTGTCTAAGTCTTTGAGGAAATGGAGGTGGTGGTCTTTCCAAACTGATTTTAGTTGGAGATATTAATTCTTCCAGATCCTTAGAAACATGTTCTTCAAGTCTTTTAGTTTCCTTTATTTCTCTCACGACATCTTTCTCTTTTCTAACCATAACCTCTATCTCTCTTCCACTTATTAATTGGACAGCTTCTACTTGTTCATTAGTGTTCTCTTTAGGTTTGATCTCAATGTTGCTAAGAAGTGTTCCTTGGGGTCTATTGCTAATTGAATTAGCAATTTGTCTCAGTTGATTCTCTATGTTTCTAATCGCAGCATTTTGACTTTGCAACTGGTTTCCCATTTGTAATACCACTTCTTCCATTGACATCTTCTTATCCCCAAATTGTTGATCATTGTTAGAGTCCGGTGGATATGAAGATCTAAAGTTTGTGTTCCTCTGATTATTCCAACTTCCATTAGGATTTGCATGATTATTTTCCCATTGTTGGTTTCCACCATCAGTAGTATGATTCCAGTTAAATTTAGGATGGTTCTCCCAACATGGGTTGTGAAAGTTAGAATATGGGTTATTTATGGTATTTAAAGTCTCATAAATTAAGTTAGAATCAATCATATGCTCTAATGAACTTTCCTTACTTACAGGAGTAAATTGAGGTTGGTTCATTCTAAATTGGTCTAACTTCCTTGATATTGCGACAATTTGAGATGCAAGAATTGTAATCGTATCTGTATCATGAACACTAGCTACATTTTTATGATTTACCCTTGCAGAGGGCCATTGAAATTCATTTGTAGCCATTTCTTCAATTAATTCATACGCTTCATCAAATGTTTTTGACATTAATGATCCACCAGCGACAACATCAATTATAGACCTAAGGGATCTTACAAACCCATTGTAAAAAGTTTGAATGATTAACCAATCGGGCAGAGCATGGTGTGGACACTTTCTTAGGAGTTTCTTAAATCTTTCCCAGGCTTCGTATATTGATTCTCCTTCATATTGACAAAATGAGTTTATATTGTTTCTAATTTTAGCATTCATTGAAGGTGGAAAATACTTAGCTAGGAATTTCCGAGTTAACTCCTCTCAATTTTTAATAGAACCAGGTGCTAATGAGTATAACCATATTTTAGCCTTATCCCTTAGTGAGAAAGGAAAAAGTCTTAGTCTAATAGCATCATCTGACATGCCATTATAACGAAATGTAGCACAAAGTTCTAGAAAATTTGATATGTGTAAATAGGGATCCTCCGAAGGAGTTCCCCCAAACTGATTGTTCTGCACCAGTTGGATAATCTCAAGATTTATTTCAAACGAGTCAGCTTCTATGACAGGGTTTTGTATACTAGAGTGAATTTCATCTTTCGTAGGATTTATGTAATCCCTCAATGATTTATGATGGTTTTCCAAGTTAATATCTTGAAAGTTTTCCATTTCTATTTCTAATTTTTCGAGTCCTTTCTGTATTATTATTATTATTTTATTTTTTATTCAAACTCAGGATCATAAAGTACAAGTCCTGCAGATCCTTTGTTTCGCATATGAAACATAACAAACAATACATTAACAATTAAACAAATAATAAATGAAATATATTCAACACAACAAAACATTTTCACGAACACCTTATTTTTCATATAAACAATTTTTTTTGTTTTTTTTCACAACACATTTTCATATAAAAACACTTTTCACAAAAAATAGTTTTTACGACACTACAGTTTTTCAAGTATAAGCCTAATTACTTCAACTAAAATTCTCCTAAAGTTCTTACCGAAGCTTCCCCGGCAACGGCGCCAAAAACTTGACCCGACCCGCAATTACGCAGTAAATTAACTTCTAAAAGATGGCCAAAAACTTGACCCGATTTAAAAATAGCGGCTAGTGTGCAAAATCTTAAATGATATAAAAATTAGAAAATATTTTACACACTAGGGGTACTACGTAAGTATACGTATCGTTTCAAGTAATATAGAGTTTTCTTTAAAAACCTCACTATCGATCCCACGAGGAAGTGAAGTAAGAGGTCTTTAGTCAAATTCTAGTCTGCTACTAATAGTCCTTAGTTTGGAATGTCGATTAAAATTGTGTTTTATGTAGCAACTACTCCTAAATACAAGAGTTAAATGTAACAGTAACTATAACTAAATGCAAATAATAATTCTAAAGATAACCCTTTTTGGATGAGTTGGTTTGAAGAATTTTGAGATATTAAAAACTACTATTCTTATGTAATGAAATAGATAATGTATAGGAATGAGATGCATTTAATATTGTAAGTGCCAAATAGGAGCAATCCTATTCTTTACCCTTTGGTCCAGGCATAAAGAACATTGACTAATCTTATGCTTGGTTACTGAATCTGCGGCTAGGCTAGGAGGATATCGGCTCTCACTTCGGAGCTCCCACATTCCCCTCGCCCGAGGGCTAACAATCTACACTTCAGCACCCAAACGATAGGACCGAATTGAGGATTTTAGCCTGTCACTCTAAAATCTCCAATTATACGCCCGATTAATATTATTTCCCTATTTATTTGCATTCAATCCCCATGAACTTCACCATCCATGGAATTTGAATGTGGTTCATACTTAGTTGTAGAAAGCATAACTCTCTCGGATCGTATGTTTTTACAACAAATTTTAACATTACAACAGACCTTAATTGCAATGTAAATTAAGTGCAAGTAAAAACCATCACATTTATAATTAAATTTACTTCTACCATGCATCACAATATCCAAAACATGATTTCTACTCATTACAAAAGAAAAGTAAAAGGAAAATAATGGCATAATCTTCTCATGCCGCTATTTTCAAAGAAGAAGAAAAAGTAAGAGAGATACGTCACAAAGCGCGAAGAAAACACAACGGAAACTTCATGTAATCAAAGTAAATCCACTAGGTAAGTTTTTACAAAATCATAAGATAATGAAGAAAAATACTTAGCTTTTTCCCTTTGAAAGAAAGACAAAGATCTCTCCCATAAACTCTCCCGGCGATCCATGCAATGCTAGCGAAATCCCTTACAAATTCTCTCAAAATTTCCTCTCCAATCTCTCCAAAATGGTAGAAATCTACATTTGTACTCCTATTCTAAAATCCCTAAACATTCTCCAAGTTTGTTTTCACTTTTCTCCTCTCTTTTCTATCATAAATTCAGTAATTTAAAGAGTGTGGACGAATTTCTAAGAGTTCCCTCAAGCACCCCTTCGAAAAAGCGTCCAAATACGTCGAATTTCAGCCCAAAACCACCAAAAGTCGATTCATACTCGTCCGGGGCGCTGTCGGCGGGTTCGAGGTCACTGTGAGAGAGCTTTTCAGCCATTTTTCGGTGCTCTCGGTAAAATCTCTCCGTCAGCGAGATCGAGGCCGCCGTCGGCAAGCAAGCTCTGCGCAACTCCACCGTTTCGCTCTATTTGGCTACTTTTTAGCTCTGATTCGCACCGTTTCAAGTGCGTTGTGTTCGTAACTGATAGCCCTACAAAATAAACATAAAAACAAACTTTCATTAAAGTGTAATCTCATTCAAAAATATGCAAGAAGTGTAAAAGAGATTAAGCATCAAAAGACTTATGGAAAGGTGTTAGGGCAGAATTTCATTTCTTGCTCGTTTTTGCTCCAAATTGCACCATTTTTGCTTCATTTTGCTCCAATCACCATTTCTTGTACCTAAAACTAAAAAAAATACAAAATATCTTCCTTTAAAGTGTAATATCATCAAAAATGAGTTAAATGATATTGGAAAAAACTTATATATTTTAGGCGTGTCAAATTACAATCCTACTGAGGAAGAACTAGATGAGATTAATTCTGCTTTGACTGACGGGAGGGGATTATGGACAATCACTAATGAGAGAAGAGTAAATTTCTCCGCTTCAAAGTTAAATGCCACCTCCAAAGCCTGACATTATTTTATATCATCTAGGTTGCTTCCTACAAATCATCTGAGCGAGGTGAGTAGAGAAATGCCACATTAAATTATTGTATTCAGCAGAGGAAGGCTATAAATATTGGAAAAATCATTTATGATATTATTTGGTTGTCTACTAGAGCTGCCACCACTGCATGTATGGGATTTGCTTCCCTGAAACATTCATTGTGCGAGCAGGGTGGTGTTAAATCTAACAATTGGGAAGAGGTACTTCAACCTCTTAAGCCTATTACCAACACAAATGTTACGACCTATGCTGAGCATTCAGTGTTTGGTTGGAGAGGAGGATTTTCTAGAGCATCCACTGCATCTACTTCTATTGCATTTACCTCTCGTCTTCCACGTCACAAGCTTCTTCAAGTCAGTTTTCATATTCACAGATTGAGCTTTTGAATAAGATAAAAGATAATTTAAATGAAACTGTGGATCGAGTTCACAATATAGAGGGGAAAGTAGATCATATGGGGAATTATCTTCAACAACATAGTGAGTATGAGATGAATTACCACTGTTACATGGATAGACTGATCAGAGATGATTTTAGTGTTGTGTTACCCACTAATCCACAATTTACCCCATATGTGCCTACTCGTAACTGGAACGAAGGAGATGATGATGAGGAGGAGGATGATGGTTAGGATTTTATTTCAGGTGTGTTATGTTATTTGATATAAGTGTGGACTTTTTATGTTATGGATTATTTTATGTTATTTTATGTTGGACTTTGTGGTTTGTATGATGTTGTGAACTTTTTAGTATAGTTGCTATGTGGACTTTATTGCTGTAATAGTTAGTAAGCAACTTTATTTTGTTTTTATGTTTGTTATGGATGTTGAATGTTTGTGATATGTGAATGTTTAGTAGATTTGTGGTAATAATTGTGTAAGGGAATTTGTAGTGAATTTTAATCGTTATTTTAAAACTTATTCCAGAATCTGTTTAGGATGTTTAAAACCCTATAAAAACTCACTATATAAATTTCATACTTAACTTTTTAATTTACTACCATATGTTATAGTTATGATTTATGTTTAAGTGTGCGAGAATTTTCTTTTATTTCCTCCACTACTTTAGAAGTCTTTTGAATTTATATTAAAATGAGAAGTTAAAAATTTGATCTAGTTATTTTCATTCCTATTTTTAATTTTTATACCTGCATATTTAGAATATAAAAATTCCTGTAAAAATGATACTTATAGTTTTCAATTCCTACCCATATATTTTTTTACTATGCTTAAATGTTTTATCATAATGAAAATTTTAAAAGTTTGGGGGGGGGGATGAAAAACCAATTTTTAAAAAGAAAAAGAAACTTAAAATTTTATTTGTTCTCAAATGTGCTTCAAATAAAATTTGGATTTTTATTGAAAAATAATTAGTGAATGAAGTTATATTAGAGAAATAAAATTTTGAATAAAGAAATGAGTAAGAAAATTTAGTTAAAATTTATAGTAATGATGAAAGATATAAAGTTAAAAATTTCTTAGTGAAGAAATGATGAATATTTTGTAACTATCTTTAGTAAGAAAAGTTGTATTTTTGGAAAAATAGAAGGATTAGACTTTTATTTTTAATACATAAGTTTCTTTTATTGAAAATAGTTTTCAAAACTTTTATTATATTTCTAAGTTAAAGATATATATCTACCTTATACTTTAGAAGGAAGGGTGGAATTTAAAATCATTAAAGGCCTATCGAGATACAGTAGTCATTGCAAAAAAAGAAAAAATAAGAAAAGAAAGAAAGCAAAAAATAAAAGGAAAAGAAAAGAAAAGAAAAAGTGAAAAATACTATGTGAAAAGGAAGGAGAAGCTTGAGGATTTAAGGGCCTAATAAAAAATTGGTTCTACATTTAATCTTTTTAGAGTATATGATTTGAGAAAATCTTGAAGCTTAAAAATATAATATAGTTAGTATAGTTATTTTTCATTAAAGATTTTTAAGTAAAGAAAATAAAAGACCCAAGCCCTATATTTTAAAAAATCTAAAAGTATTTCTGAATATGATAGGAACTCATATTTTTCATAAACCTTTACCCAAGAGATTTATAAACTTTAATTGGTCTCATTTACTAAAATTTTTTCTTAATTGAATTACTACATTCTAGAACAAAATTTTAAAATTTTCTAAAGAAACTCATCTACATAATTTAATTATTTTATTTTTATATGATTATAGTGTCACTTGAGGACAAGTAACATTTCAAGTTTAGGGGAATTTTGATACACCTAAAATATTTAGTATTTATATATATATTTTTTATACCTATTTTTGATGATATTGCACTTTAATGGAAGGTATTTTGTATATGTTTTTTGCAGGTATGATTAAATGGATGAATGTGATGAAAGAAGTGAAAAAAAGGATCAAATTTAGAGCAAAAATGAAGAAAATGGAAGAAATGATTTGTGGCGGCTAAACGCCAGAACCCGTGCTTACGTGCCAAGGCCCCACGGCTACGCTTCCAGAGTTGAAGCTTACACGACAGATGATCCACAGCTAAGCACCAGAAGTTCGCGCTTAAGTGCAATAGTAACAAAAGAGGAGTTATTTAGTTTTTGACGTGATTTTGAAGAGGATTTTGAGGTATCTCTTGATGAGAACGTGTGTAACTTCCTATTGGCACCAAATTTCATTCAAAATACTCTTGAATGGATGCATTTTTTGGAAGATACATTGAATCTGGACACAATTTGAAGAGATATGAAGACACCTTTTGAAAAGGTATTACAAAGAAAACTTGAAGATCAGAGTTTGTGTGTGTGATTAGAGGTTTTAGAGAGTCTAGTAAGAGAGTAAATTAGAGTGTTTTAGTGTGGTTGTTGTAGAGTGGGTAAGTAGTGTAAGAGAGTTCTTTCATTAACAACTACTCCATTTCACCACTTTTACTTAAATTTAGTTTGTATTAGGATTAGATTAGAGATTTGGAGTCCTTAGAGTTAGGCTCCAACCTCTAAGGAGCATTATAAGGAAAAGTAAAGTTTCAAAGGAACTTCAAGGGTGATTGTTGAGAGGATTTACATATAAGTCTTTATTTTTGTTATTACATTCGGTTTTTAATTAAGACTTCTTTTGTTTTCACTATGATTTCTTCTTTTAAACCAAGTTATGATTGTATTTTCTCTATGAATTCTGATTAGTTTTCTTTATCATTTTCCTTAATATGATGAAGTAATAAAGATATAGAAGTATGTTGTGTGAAGTATAGGATTTCAATGTTGTAAGAAGTTGTGACTATTCAAAACCTTGCACTTCATTTACTTCTTGATTTGGTCAATTGAGATGTTAAAATATGTTGTGAGAACATGTAAGAACGGTTATGATATTGTCAGTCAACGATTGGAAAAATCACATGAGTTTATATGAATGAGAATGTAATTCATATTGTTGATTGCAAATAAATAGGGAGATATATTTTGATGGGTATAGAATTAGAGGACTTTAGAGTGACGGGCTAACGCCCCCAATTCGATTTATTGTTTTATGTTTTGATATGAGATGTTAGCCCCTAGGTAGAGGGAATCGAGGAAACTCTAGAGTGAGAGCTAGTATCTTTCCTGTCTAACCCGTCTTTAAGTTTTGTAAAACAATAGGTTAACCTATGTTCTTTATAGCATCTCTAGTAAGAGTAAAGAATATAGTTGCTCCTATTTGGCATAACTCATTTAGTATAATTCCACTACAAAATTTCAAAACTTGTGACTGATTCATAAGAAGGAAAAATATATTTTATTTGCCTTTGCGTATATCATATAAAATTTTAATTAAAGTTGTCTTTTACTTTTATTTCAAATTATGAAAATTAAAAAAAAAGAATCAAATTTTATTTCCTAGAATATTATCTTTAGTTTGAGTAAGATCTTTCTTAAAAAGTTAAATGTTAATTTGCTATTTTCATTGTTTATCACTGTCCCTGTGGGTTCGATATCTCGGGGCTTAATCTGAAAGCTCTTCATTACTTAATAATGATACGTATACTTGCTTAGAATCCTATATTATAATATTATTAAAGAGAAGTATCATTTCATATATAAAACATAAGCATAAATATCGAGGGAGCACTTCTCCCTAAGTAAACTTCTGGAGTTTCCTTTAAATAATCTCCAAACTTTTACAAACTAAGATTCTGTTTGGGACAGCGGTATTACTGTGTCGCGGCTATTTGCCGCAACATTTCCCTATTTAGTTTGACGTCCCGCTCGCGGCAGGAGACGACTTCTGCGGAAAGCGGGCCGCTGATCGAACCCTGCGGCCCGCATTTGTGAAAAAGATGTTCGCAGCGATCATCACCCCTCGCGGCACTGCCCTAACCAAAATTTTTCTTCTTGACGCCGAAGCTCTCACGCTCCCCTTCCTCCCCACTGTCACGTGTGTTTGATTCCTTCGCTCGACTCCGACTAGCCCTCCTCCCTCACTGTCGACTCAAGTCTCCTCTCCCCCTCCCAGTCGCTCCCTCCTTGTTAATCAAAGTCTTGGAACTCTGACGACACCTATTTATGCCACACGCAATCGTCTAACAACTCGCTCTATCCTCCTCCGTTTATTTTCCTCTTCACCCGTCTGCTCCCAAAGGTGGTACCCATCTAGCCACATCCAACAGTCTTCTCTGGGATCAGGTACTCGTCGTCCCCATCTCTTTGATTCCTCTCCTTCCATCTCTTCTCTCTTGCCTGCTTTAGGACGATTGTTTTTTTTTATTTCTTTTTTTGTAATTGGAGAATGATCATGTGCTGTTGATCGGTGATATTGGAAGGCAATGCATTTTATTTGATTGTAAGTTCTTTAAAAATGCCTTTATTACTGTGACGGATCGGTCTTCCTTAGCTCTCATCTTTGCTTCACACCTGCGATTCGATTTATTAGGATATCCTGGAACATGAATTGTTCAACTCCCATTTTTATTCTTGCAGCACTTTTAATACTCAGAGGATTTACATGCATAGCACCCAAATCAGTAAGATTTACATAATCAAATAGTTGGGTTGGTAGAAAATGCGGTACCTCATATTTTTATATTCTAGCTTCCTAAAGTAATACATGGGGAGATGCCAGATGATTGCAAAATACTTTCAACGATTAGAAAATTTTAAACTGTGTTTTCTAGCTTTCAAATTGTATACCAACATCTCTCGCAAGCAAAATGAACTCACAAACATGCTCGTAAAACAATACATGATAAAAAATGCCTATTGCTGTAAAACTGTACCCAACAACCACAATAAATTAATAAAGAATAAAAAAATTATAAATCTGTAAGCAATAGAATAATTACGGGGGCCAGTAAGTAATACAATCAGGAGAACACATGAAATAAACAGACTGATGAATGGCTAGAAATTCAATCTTAAGCTTTGTAGTTTGAGAAGTTTCAACATAGACTTGGGTTCAAACAGATTAATAAGGCTGTTTTTTTTGTAGTCTGAAACAGTTTGTAACTTGGATGGAAGTTATCCTTTATCGCTTCTAATGTGGCTATTGAAAAGATAGCTTATGAAAATTTGGCTATGATTTTAATGAATGGATAGATGAGTAATCTTAAATGTCTTTATAAGGGGGTTGTATGGGGTATTTACATACGTAACACCCATCATTATTTTATTGCTATTTTATGCTTAGCACTTCACCTGAAAAAACGGGAAACTGTGGTATATGATGCATTGCAGATTAAATATAATATTTGTTGTTATAATATAATATATAAATTATCTTTTATCTTAATTTTCATATCCAACCATTCCATATTGCCATCATCCACTCCCAAACTAAGTACATTGAATTGAACAATTGGATTATTTTAAAGGGCCTTAAGACACCTTGACAAGGCTAGGGTAGGTTGAAGAGTTGCCCAAGATCAATTGAGCTTACCAAACTACATTTTGAAACCCTTATAGAAGGACACCCTTTAAATAGATTTATGAGATTAATATTTGTCTATTTCAAGCTGCTTTGGTAATTCAGTCCAATATAAGCTTGTTCTTCCAGCACATACGATTGTTAATGGCTTCAACAACTTTTAGTGACAGCAAAACATTCATGAGTTAATGGCAAATTATAATCATATTATTGACCTTTCAATGAAGGTCCTAGAATTTGACACACCGGAGGAGCTCTTATCAAATGAAGAAAGTGCTTTCTCCAAAATGCTGCAGAGTAATGGAGCAGCCAATCCTTTACTTCATGGCATCATTTTTGGTACTGCTTAAATGGAGAAAAATGAAGGAAAAATAAAAAAATGAAATCCCAACAACCATTGATTTAGATTTTTCAAATCTTATTCTTTTTATTCCATTTCATTTTTCACTATCTAATCGTCCTTCGAGGCAGTTTTTTTTTCGATGATCGGTTGTGTATTAGATGTAGTTTCTCTTTAAAAATAATTCTATGTAATTTTACTTGTGATCAAAAGTAATCTGTCTCATTTCTACCTCAATTTGTTTTCTGGTGAGGGGACTTTAATGCAATTTATATTTGCCCATTTATGCTGAAATTTTTATTGCGTGATATATTCAATATCTTCACATAAATAATTGTCTGATGCAATTACTTATTTAACCATAATTGTTATAAATGTTAGCTTTGTAACTGTTCATAGAATCATAATGAGGAAATGCATGGGTGATTCTAAGCTGTCATACATTTCTGCAATGTAAACTTGTAAGAAATCAACTCAACTATGTTGGATAAAGGTTTAAAATCTCGCTTTCAATCCCATAATAAAATCTTAGTTTCTGTTCAATAAATTTATAAATTTATCAATTGGCTAAAATTTAAAATGTTGATAAATTTTAACACCTAAAACGGCGAAACCGTGTTTACAACTTGTATCATTATCTAAATTTGCACTTGCGCAACCGTTTCCTTAACACTTTAAAGAAAAAAAAAAAAATATATATATATATATATATATATATATATATATATATATATATTAAATTACTACCAATTGAAATCAACCCAACCAAACGCTTCATTGTGCACACCTCTAGGCTGTCTCGATTTTGTTCAGTTCAATGCTTTCCAATTTACAGAAAAGTAAAACAAAATCTATAGGATGGCTGTTAAAAATATGTATTTACATCAAAAATAGTTATTTACATGTCTAACAGCTAAACCATAATTTTCACATATATGGTACCATATCTATTCATGAAAGGTGCATTTAAGTTAAAATAGTGGTATTTTTTATGGGAAATGAATGACCAGTGTGATATAAATGCAAATAAAATAAAATAAAATTTTGGTTGTTTTCTTTTCTTTAGCACTTTCAATATTCACTGTTAAGTAAGTTGTGCATCTGAATTTTTGAACTATTTTGAAGTGAATTTCTGCTTCTGAAGAATTAAATATATGACTGTCATAGTTCTGTTTCAAATAGTTTTACTAAACAGAGGCAGAATGATCAGTTTTTCCAGAAACAACAGCCCCACAACTGTTTTCACACAACTGCGACAAACAACTAGCCAGCTTCTCCGCAGCAGCTTTCCCCACAGCAGCTTTCTGGGGTAGCTAAGCTGCAGCTGAAAGATGAAAAACTGTAGCTACCCAAACAAACCCTAATACACACTCACACTTATTCTTAAACACAAAATAAGAAAACCATAATTTCTATTACCGCCCAATTGAAGTTTTGAGGCTCTAAAGGGGTATCTAATTTAGTCCAAATCCTTCTCATTTAATAGAAAACACAAAATAACTAAGGGTTGCTTCAAACACCCCTCCAAAATTTAATAAAATTCAATGCATCTTCTAGAAATGTAGTTTATGGCGCTATAACGCCAGTCTAGGGCGCTATAGCGCCCATCCGGTTGGAGACAGGCGTTATTAGCGCCAGGGGTGGCGCTATAGCTACAACAATATTTGCCCAAATTTGCTCCATTTTTCTCTTATTTTCTATAATGTCCATTCCAAGTACTTGAAACCAAAAACATGCAAAATACATTCCTTTAAAGTGCAACATCATAAAAAATGTACATAAAGGCTTATAAAGTATGCACTAAAACAAGTTATTTTAGGTGGATCAATTCCCCCAAACATAAACGTTACTTGTCCTCAAGTAACTCCTTATACTATAAAAATTTTATAACTTGTGGTAGTAAAGTTAACTTAAATATTTCTATAATTTTTGCATTATAAATGCTACAGTGACACTTTCATAAAAATTTTAATAATTCAAGTTAAAAACTAAAATATAAGAATATTTAAAAATCAAGTTTAAAAGTTCTAATTTTCTATTTATTTCAAAAATAACTGCAATTTGTTACACTTAAGATATTTAAAAGAATTACCAGAAAAATAATTTCATGAGAACTTTATTAGTAAATGTGCTAATACTTCTAAGTCAAAGTTAAAAATGTAATTAAGTTTATTTCCTTGAAATGATTTAAGTAGAGCTAATTTTTTTTAGACATCTCCTCAAGCTTCTCCTCACATATTTTCTCTTTGTGTTTTTCTTTTTTCTTTTTCTTTTAGGATCATTTTCAATCTTTTTTTTTTTCCTTTCTTCTTCTTCATTTTTTTATATGTCATGTGAGGATTACGATATCTGGATAGTCTTTAATAATTTTGAACTCCACTATCCTCCTCTTAAAGTTCAAATTATCTCACATTCTTTACTTTAACAAATGCGCATTAGTTTAAAGATTTTTTATAAAGTCTCGATTCTTTCTTTTCAAGTATAAATCTAAGATCCTCAATATTTCAAAAAATACAATTTTCTTTAATTTAAATAGCAAAGCTTAACTCTAAACCCTTCATATTAAATATTTTAATTCTAGAATTAACCTTCATTATTAAAAACTTTAAATTAGGTTATCTAAAACTTTCATACAATCCAAAATATAGTATTCTAAAGTTAACTCTACATACCACAGGTTATGTTAAAAATAGTTTTGAAAAATATAATTCCCCGAAGACAAATAAAGTTTAGTTTAAAATGAATTCTCTCCATTCCCCAAACTTAAATTTTTTAAACTAAATTAAAGAAGGAAAGTTCATGAAGAAAGAGAAAAAATTTTAAAATTTAAAATAGGGAAATTAGTGCAGGTACAAGTAGTAAAGACAAGTACTGAGTAGTAATAAACATGAACATGCATAACAATAAAAATATAAAATAGATACTACTCTGGCATTTAAATTGGAGCTAAAGATAAATAGTAGAAATAGAACTAATAGTTTAACATAAACAATTAAGTAAAGCAAAAAATACAAGCACGGTCCAACATAAAAACAAATAATCACTAACATAATAAAGTCTAAATATTTAAACACATCAAAGGAAAGAAAGAAAATAACACACTACACATCATCATCACCATCATCATATCTTCATCATCACCAGTATCATCATCACCATCATCATCATCATCATCATCTCCCAAATCTATATCCTCATCCATCTCAAGAGGTCAATACGGTGTAAAAATGGGGTGAGTAGGAAATTCCACAGAATGATCACCATTCATGTATCTCATCATAGACTCATTATAAGCAAAATCATTCTCAGCCTTCCTCAATACAATATCATCACTATGGTACAAGTGAGATTCAATGCCTTTCACCTAATTCTATAGGCTATGATATCTCCTTGTTGAATCATCACTTGTTCCATAACAGACTTCAGAGAAATAGTATCAGAAGTAGATGGTCTAGAAGTAGAAACAGAAGTAGAAGCTAAAGTATAATGTATGTTAACTCCAGTCCGAGGTCTAATCCCAAAATTTCTCTCATATTTTTCTAAATTTGTTTTTCCAATGAGTTTATGTGATGGCTAAATTTCTTACCAAGTCTCATACTTCACACTCGAGTCTGCACACATAGTAGTAATAAAAACAGGTATCCAAAACCTCCTATAGTTCCTCATTTCGAGGAAACAAGCATGATTATATAAATAAGAGAGCCAATGTTAATAGGTTACTTCATCTGAATACAGTAGTTTAAAGTGGCTCTCTCACGCCTTACCTCACTGAAATGGTTGGTAGGCAGTAATCAATCGGATATGAAATAATGTCAAGCATAAGAATGAACACATTTAGTTTTGAGAAAGAAAAGTTTACCCGTCGCCCATTTTTAATCTTCCAAAATCCATTTCCATCAGTTAAAATTCCCATATTCTCATCTGATTCATCATCAGTAAGATGGAATGCAGAAATGAAGCAGGTTGGAACACTGTACATCTTTTATATGCTTTAATTCAAATAGAACAAATATTCACATATTGCCCTCATACATAAAGCAAATCATCAGATTCATCCAATATATTAGCATAGAATTCTCAAACCACTGAAATTACAGTTACGACAATGAAATAACAGAAGTTTTCCCACTGTCGCTCTGCAATCAAGTATTCAATTGTATTGTAAGGATGTAAATAACCGCGTTCTGTAATCAATTTCTTCGATTGCAGATCAGTGTACCTATCCTGTGCTCTTGACTGGAGAACTTATCAGAATCAAATGTTGCTTTCTCCTTGTCTCCCTTCATTCTAGGAGCCATGATTAATCTAAACATTTTTCAAGATAATTTTCAAAAATCACAAACTCAACTTCAAGTGGCTCCTAAAAACATAATCTAAACATAAATAACCATTCAACCGTGGATTTCACACTATTTTCATCATGTTTTAAAAGTTTAAGCCTAACCCACAATGTGGATGAAATCCATTGTCAAATCAAAAATTTTCAAAGTCAAGGTGAAGATCTTACCCAAAGATGAAGAAATCCAAATTTTAGATGCCTAACTCCAAGCCAATCAAGCACAAAATGAAACCTCTAGGGAAGAAAAATGCAAAAAAAGGAGGAAGAAGATGAAACAATAATGAAAATGGTAAAAACTGTGGGTCCATGCTCTTAAAATGACTCGCGGGTTAGTTCAACGCTATACCACCAGGCAGTGGCGCTATAGCGCCCTGCATAGCTTGATGAATAGCACTATAGTGCCCAAGAGAGGCACAATACTGCCATTCATACCCATCCAGATTTTGAAAACTTTTTATATTTGAAAAGAAAATAGAAAATTTAGGATGTATAAAAGCTATTCATCATGTTTTAATGGCCCTTTTAATAGTTATTGAATTTGCCATCAATCCAAAATTTTAAATTCACAAATTCCAAAATGAATACATAAGGCAATTTTTCACAACAAAATATAACTTATTTTCGTATATTAATTATAGTTTCAATACATATGACACAACCACATAGACATCATTTGATTTTCGTACAACAAAGACAATTAAAGCAACATTAAGTGTTAATACAATTATGATAGGCACACCACATGGAATCACATAACAATAAAATAGAAATATTTATAAAAACACCCTTTAGGACCACGTGGTGACATTCTCCATTCCACTCACTAAACAATTTCAATCATAGGCATGGCCGAAAGGAGCATGAGGAAATTCCTTAGTGAATTTATCATCGATCCACTTGTTGGTGCTATACATAGTCACTTGACTATCTTGAAAACAAGCAAAACTATTGAATTGCAGTTTCAACTACCAATCCATATGCTCATACTGGTGGAACAAAATTTCAAACTTTGTATGCAAAAGTAAAATCTCACCTTCAATCTTTTCAAGTTTGTCCGTAAGTCGCTCTAGACTTAATGCAAGATATCTATTGAAATAGGTTGAGCATCCTTATGCACCAACATCTTATCTTCCAATATCCCATTTCCATTATTCTCCATGATCTCTCACTATTAATGAAATTTTCACTCTCAAATTTCTTTAGCATACTTTGAAATGTCATAGGGATACTTCATATCCCGTCCTTGGCAATTTTATATAGAGGAAGAAGACAAAAAATAGAATTTTTTAGCGGTTTAAAAGATTTATTTGAACTGTGGTGCTATAGCACCAAACCAATATTTTCAATTCTCGAATTTCATTCTTTCACTCTTCAAATCCCTTAATATAATAATGTTATGTGCCAAAAAAATCGTATAAGACTCACACTTACTATAAAGAACTCATCACAACAACAATTCAAATCCAAAACACACAAATAACTATGGATTGCCTCCTACAAAGTGCTTGTTTTAACGTCGTCAGCACGACATAACCAATGTGTTATTTAGGTTTGACAAAAAAATTAGGATCTTTTCAGATGCATGACCCTCTGCAATTATGTATGTTTTTAATCTGTGTCCAGTTACCTTAATCACTCTCCCAGTTTTTAGATCTTCAATATCAGCAGCTCCCTATGGATATGCTCTTACTACAATAAATGGTTTTGACCATCTAGATTTAAGTTTTCCTGGAAATAATTTCAATCTCAAATTATAAAGCTATAATTCTTGCCTAGGCTCAAAATGCATTTTCAGAATTTTCTGATCTTGGCTAAACTTTGTTTTCTCTTTATAAATTTTGGCATTCTCATAAGCTTCATTTCTCAATTCATCAAGCTCATTTAATTGCAGTAATCACTTCTCTTCAGCATCTTTCAAATTATAATTAAACTCTTTAATGGCCAATAAGCTTTATTTTCCAACTCAACTGGCAAGTGACATGCTTTTCTCCATATGAGCCTATATGGTGTCATTCTTATAGGTGTTTTATAAGCAGTACTATAGGCCCATAAAGCATTATCAAGTCTAGCAAACCAATCAGTCCTTTTATGATTTACCATTTTTTCTAATATTATTTTAATTTCTCGATTGGAAACTTTTGCTAAACCACTGGTAGGCTGGAGAGTAGGAGCGGTAACAATAAATCTAGTGGTGGTGGGTGTGACAACTCTCCTTGGCATAGGAGCGCCAGATTTGGCGGGCCCTCAAACGACAGACTTGGCGGGAGCTGGGGCGGTGACTTTCACCTTCTTAAAAGAAGGGAAGTCTTGTGAACAATTCAAATCAAATTCAGTGGACTACTCTCAAATATCTCGGGCAGAAACTTTTACGATGATGAACGGAGCCTTGTCGAGCACCACCTCGAATTCATTGAACCCAAACCTGAACTTAATCATGGGTGCCATGAGATAAGCTTCCTGGCTTATAAGCAAGTCACAGGAAAAGGTCAAAGTTGGGGACGACTTCATAGCTGTCAATAAAAAAGTTCCAAGGGTTGGTGATGGCTAACACCTCGTAATTATATTGTAAACACTACAAATTAACAAAGGTCATTCTATGAACTGGACACATCTTCTGTATTCCATTTTATTTTATTTTTTTCTGTTTTTTTTTTCAAATTTGAAGTGTGTTTTCCAATTTTATTACTTATTAGTAATTGAGCAAGTTTTAATCAATTTCGAGATTTTGGCGAAAGTTAAGAAAGGGTAGATTCAACCTGACTTATAAATAACAAATCGAAGCCAAATGACATGAAGCAAAGGTGGAGTTTAGGACCCAGTGCAGGGCCAACTTCACAATACACCTCGCCCAGGTGAAACTAGTTCACCTACACACCTAATGGGGGTATGACCCTATACAAAAAGAAAAGTCCTGGAGATTCCTTAACCCATCTATTTAAGGATGGTTAAACAGTTGGTTCAGGAATCGAGAAGAGTCGTTTGTACTTCCCCAAAAAAGAAATGGCAAAGCATGTCAATGAAAGAAGGGTAATCTGAACCATGAAGGACATGGACACATTACCAATGAATGAAGAAAAAACCTCCTGATCATAATGGAGAGAAAAACTAATGTCCCTAGCAGAGTCGCAAGAATTTGTCGGTCGTCGGAATGGGAATGGTGACGGTTGTATTTAAAAACTATATTTAATTTAATACATATATAATTTTAAAAAGTAGTATTTCAAATTGAAATGAGACCAAATCGATCCCATATATTTAATAGTTTAAATAAACAAGCACTACATCACAAGCCATGCATATATCCAGAAGCATAGATATATTGCTTGATGATGAAGCTCTATTAAATAAAATACAAAATTTATGAAATATGTTTTGGTCTGCGAAAAATTTATGTTCAGCGACAAGTTCCCCTATCTAATATGGAAGATTAGATAGGGTTTATATTAAGCTGGGTTCTTAAAGTTGCCAATAATGGCAAGCCCCTATAGTTAATTACATCTTAGGCAATCAAAGTTACTTAAGAAAAATCTCAATTTAGATTAGTGGTATTGTCTTCATGAATTTCAAAGTTTAAGGCCTTCAAGGTCGGACATAGAAAATTCAAATGGGAAAAGATCAAATTGGAACAGTTATTATGGAATCCAAAGGGAGAAAATGTAAGGGATGTCACGGATTCTGAGGAGAACCTCTGTGACTTTCCAAACAATCCTTTGTTTTGGCTTCAATTTTGAAGTGAACTTATTTAATGTTCCATCCTGCCAATTTTATTATTTATGGCTTACATTTGCATAATACCGATCATATAAATAGCTTGGAAGATAGGAGGATTTACCTCGTACCGAACGATGACCTCTGAGTTCTAAGATGAGTTAGGGCTTATATTGCACAACATGGTTATACAAAAGCCTAAAATATAAATTGAGGATTTATGTCGCACTAGGTAGATTACCTCGAAGTCCGATTACTTGTTTAAACTAAGGAGAAGATTCATTGTTGTAGACTCATTTGCTCTCTCGAAGATGTTCTTCTGTACATCCTTGTCGTGCTGCCCATGGCGTATGCTCCAAGCCCCTCTTTGAAGTAGCAGTCCTAAAGTTTAAGGTTAAAAAGGTTTTTTTGTATATATTTCAATGTTTTGTTTTTGTTATTTTTGTTTAAGAGTTTTATTTAGGGGAATTTTAATTTAATTAGAGTGACACCGGTTAGGATCCCACGGTTCCCTCATTCTGGCATCACTATTTTATTTTGATTTTGCTTAGTCTAAATGAGTTGTTAGGCTCACCAAGTCCAAAGAATTACCGTTAGCAACTGTAGAGGTTACCTACTCCGAGAAATCCTCATAAATCAAAATGAGTGTATTATATGCGTAGATCAAAGTTTATTTAATTTTTGAAAATGTATTTTTTTTTGTTTGTTTTTTTCCTACAAGCATGCTTAGTAAAGTAAATTGTAAGGAAATAAATGGTATTGGAAAAAAATGTGCAGTGAAGTAAATTGTTGTAAACAAACTGTAAAGGCGTACCTAGGCTTCTGCTATCACTACATGATTAGTGCAATAAAGCATAATAGAATTTGCAGAAAATTTAAATAAATTGCAGGAAATTAAGTAAATGTAGCAAGCAAAAATCCAGTACAAGAAAAGTATAAAAGTGTGTCGCAAGAAATATGAGCAAGTAAAAGAAAACATGAAGTCACATATGGAAGACCAAGACTAGGTATAAGACATCAGTAAATGTGGGGGCTCAGAGCTAGACTATGTGCTTCTCGACCTTGGGTAAGAGCTACCAACCCGACAACCTACAGAGGGTAGTCCTAACCTTGATCCAAATAACTAACAGTGAACCTTTATAAATTTTTCATCAAAATTCTTTAGTTTTTATGCAAAAGTTGTTGTTGAAATTTTTCATGTTTTGTTTTTTTAACAGGCAAAAGAAATTTTATTTTATTTTGTAAAATAGTGTAGTCTACAGGTTAGTCACTCTAATTGAGCTAGGACTACTAACAACCTAAGAGCGTAAGGGGCAACAATCCCACCAAGAGTCCGTAAATAGTATCATCAATCCTTTCCTCTCCCCTTATTGAAATTCCTTGAGGTAGGAGATATTATTCTAAAAAGATTCTCACATTGTATCGTATCTTTTTGCACACATTAGCATTATCGTCATCACCCTAGCCACCCATACCTTAGACTTATACAAGTTCGACGATCCATATGTGATAAAAACAAAAGTCCACAATTGCTCGAAAGGTCTTAAATACCTTAGTGAAGACTTAACTCCTTGAGCATTGCGTTGTAAATGTAGAATAAGTAGTATAGGGCATTTCCATTAATTTAGGTGAATTAACAGGTCCCGAGGAATAGCTTGGTGGGTCCCTAAAGATTTTAAGGATGGTTTTTTTCGTTAAAGCACAATCAGTTCAATTGTCCTTCAAAACATCCAAAGATCATAAAAGTGTGTAACCCTAAACAACTTTTAAAATTCTTTACATCATTTCGAGTTCTTTTGAGCTTATTATGTTGTTAAATCATTCATCCACAGTTAAATTAAGGTTTAATGATGATATATTTAACTGTGTTCAATGAACCTTAATGTTTTAATTATCCCATGAGCGGGGTAACTAAGTATTCACTTGATGTTTTATTTAAGGATTATGTTGGTGGACAACCATAAAGGCAATTTCAATTATTAAGAACTCTTGCTCTTTTAGTTAATATTAGGCTTATTGTGTTTTAAGGGTATTTAAAATTATTTATATTCCATTTTCTAAACCTCATTAAACAAGCTAGATTAAACATAGCTCGCTATTAAGCCCTTACAATTTCACGAAAGATTTCATAATTATTAGAAGTGTTGAATTAGATGGGTTTAATTCTTATAAACGGATTATACTTTATTACTTGACCACAGATTGGAGCTTCACATTAGTGAATTATTATCTCCCAAACACAAGCCCAATGTTTTAGGATCATCCGATCGAATTAACCTCAAAGTCGTGATAATTCAGAAAATTGCAATTTTACCCTTGTTATGTAAAAAGGTGATGAATTGGTTTCTACCACTTAAAACCTATGTGTTTCAATCATCCAAAATATTTAACTAAAATTAATATTGCCCATTTACCCTTTAAATATCCAAAATTTTAATTAGAGCTCAAGATTCATAATTATTGTTTTCCCACAATGACTTTCCACTTCATAATCTCTTAAAATCAACTCAAATGACTTTAAAATTTTCTTGTTACCCTGCTCATGGGTCAAGTAAAACATTATAGGAGAATTTATATCGTTTTGATTTTTATTTAATTTTCATATTTATTTTAACTTGAAGATAAGGATTTTTGAAGATAATTATAATATCTTAATAAGATAACTCTTTTGCGCTTAAGAAAATCATTAGAGGCTCAATTAGGTAAGAGGACCACAAAGAACAATTCTATTGGATTTTTTTAATTATATTTTGATTTTTATAATTATTAAATGACCTTTTTAAAGAAAAAATAGATATAAAAAATACATTTTTATTATTAAAATTTTCTTTTGCATTTTCCATAGTTTTCTTTGACTCGAAGTAACTCAGAGAAAATTATTTTATATTTTTCTCACTTTTATTTTATTTTTAATAATTTTTAAAGTGGAAAATAGGTCAAAATAAATTAATTTTTTTAACTTCAATTTTATTTTTCTTAGGTGCCCCTGGTCACAGGGAACAACCTAAACTAGCCTTTACATTTTTTTATGTTAATTTATATAATATTTTAAATAAAATCCAAATTCACTTAGAAAATTGATTTTTCTGTTAAAAATAATTTTGATGGTCTTAAGATTTTTATAGGAGCCTCATGAATTGAAAAGCTTCAATTTAGTTCAATTTAATGATTATTTGAATTATTATGTATTTTTCTGATTTTTGGTATTTTTCTTAATTTTAAAATTGAAAAAATAAGGTTTAAATTTTTTAAATTTAATTTTTATTTTTTTTAGTTTCCTCTGACCACAGTGAACCTACAAAACCTATTTTTTATTTACATTTTATTTTATATAATTATTTTAAGCAAATAATGGTGATTACTATGAAAATTAGGGTTCCCACTATTAAAGATGCTCTCTGACTTTGAAAAAATCAGAGAACATCCTCTAAGCATAAATGAAATGAATCTCCAAAATTTCAAAATTTGCTAATTATTATTTAATTATTTAAAATTAAAACAAGCTATGGAGTATTTATTAATTAAAAATAAATATAAATAAAATATTTTTTATATTTAGTTCAAAATTTTTGTCTCTATTCACTGAGTACAGGGGTATTTTTATTTTATTTTTATTAATTTTCAGCACCATGTTATGATTTTTCAAAGTTTCAGTATTTAATTAAATAAAAAATGCTCTAATTTCCTACTTATCCACACAGCTGCACATAATCCTATAAAGACTCTGAAGCATTCCATGGAACGCTCCCATTCAATGCTGCCTTTTGAGTCAGTAGTCACGCAGTCTGCGGTTCACGTACCATCTCCTTGTCCGGCTCCATCTGATCCATTCAACCGATACACATGCGATCGGACGGCTACGGGTCTTCGTCTCCAACTGGCATAACCCGTAAACCATCCACCTTTTATACCTAATTTCTCCCTAGATACCCAACCAAATCACATGGGATTTGTTCCTACACCTTCATCTAGTCCGGACGAACTCATCCATACGGCTAATCAAGCATGAAATTAAACTTTTCTTCACAAAGGCTCAAACTGAGCTTAGATTTGGGGTAAATAGTCCATACGTTAGCCCATGAGGTGAGGCCTCGATTGGGTGTGTTTTGAAACTTCATCATGAGATGGCACACCTTCTCCAAGCATTGGTTCGAGAAGGTGGTTGAAGATGTGTAGGAGTTCCACATGAGGGTGGTGTGGCCTATGCAGGGGGCTATGGAGATGGGCATTTATGTGGGCTTAGAAGCAGTTTAATTTGGGGATTGGTGGATATTGCGGGGATGGCCATGAAAATTCCCTGCTTTTTGGTGGAGAAATTGAGCTCAGGCAGTGGGGGAGATGGCTGGAAAGCAGTGGAATTGAGATTAGGAAGGTCTGCAAAAGCGTTGTAAGAATTTTAGCAGAGTTTCCCCATGGAATTGGATGCTCTCTCTACTTGGCCGTGAGGTGGTGGTGTTTAATAGAAGGGGAAATGGTGGCCAATTGGGCTGGCCAGTAGGTGGAAAGGGAAGCTTAGGTAGAGGGTTGAATGGTACAAGTGACCAATGGGAGCAAGCCACATTGGATGGCTCTCTCGGTTTTTTTTCGATTAACTATGTCTGCTGACCCGACCCGCAATTACGTAGTAAATTAACTTCCAAAAGATGGCCAAAAACTTGACCCGATTTATAAATGGGGGCTAGTGTGCAAAATCTTAAATGATATAAAAATTAGAAAATATTTTACACACTATGGGTACTACGCAAGTATACGTATCGTTTCAAGTAATATAGAGTTTTCTTTAAAAACCCCAATATCGTTCCCACGAGGATGTGAAGTAAGAAGTCTTTAATCAAATTCTAGTCTACTACTAATAGTCCTTAGTTTGGAATGTCGATTAAAATTGTGTTTTATCTAGAAACTATTCCTAAATGTAAGTGTTAAATGTAAAGATAGTAACTATATCTAAATGCAAATAACAATTCTAAATATAAACCTTTTTAGATGAATTGGTTTGGAGAATTTTGAGATATTAAAAACTACTATTCTTATGTAATGAAATAGATAATGTATAGGATTGAGATGCATTTAATATTGTATGTGTCAAAAAGGAGCAATCCTAGTATTTATTCTTTGGTCCAGGCATAAAGAACATTGACTAATCCTATGCTTGGTTACTGAATCTGCGGCTAGGCTGGGAGGATACCGGCTCTCACTTCGGAGCTCCCACGTTCCCCTCACCTGAGGTCTAACAATCTACACTTCAATACCCAAACGATAGGACCGAATTGAGGATTTTAGCCTGTCACTCTAAAATCTTCAATTCTACGCCCGATTAATATTATTTCCCTATTTATTTGCATTCAATCCCCATGAACTTCACCATCCATGGAATTTGAATGTGGTTCTTACTTAGTTGTAGAAAGCATAACCCTCTCGGATCGTATGTTTTCACAACAAATTTTAACATTACAACAGGCCTTAATTGCAATGTAAATTAAGTGCAAGTAAAAACCATCACATTTATAATTAAATTTACTTCTACCATGCATCACAAAATCCTAAACATGATTTCTACTCATTACAAAAGAAAAGTAAAATGAAAACAATAACATAATCTTCTCATGCCACTATTTCTAAAGAAGAAGAAAAAGTAAGAGAGATACGTCACAAATCACGAATAAAACACAACGGAAACTTCATTTAACCAAAGCAAATCTACTAGGCAATTGTTTACAAAATCATAAGATAATGAAGAATGATACTTAGCTTTTTCCTTTTTAAAGAAAGATGAAGATCTCTCTCACAAAGTCTCCCGGCAATCCATGCAATGCTAGCGAAATCCCTTACAAATTCTCTCAAAATCTCCTCTCCAATCTCTCCAAAATGGCAGAAATCTACATTTCTACTCTTAATCTAAGAATCCTAAACATTCCTCAAGTTTTTCTCCACTTTTTCTCATCTTTTTTCTAACATATATTCTCCATTTTAAAGAGTATGGATGAATTTCTAAGAGTTCCCTCAAGCACCCCTTCGAAAAAGCGTCCAAATACCTCGAATTTAGGCCAAAAATTGCCAAAAGTCAGTCCAGAACCTTCCGGGCGCAGTCGGCGGGTTCGAGGCCGCTGTCGGCGGCATTTTTGGGCACTTTTCGGTGTTTTCTGGAAAATCTCACCGTTTGCGAGATCGTGGCCGCCGTCGGCGAGCAGGCTTTGCGCAGCTCCACCGTTTTGCTCTGTTTGGCTCCGTTTTAGCTCTGAATCACCCCGTTTCAGTTGCGTTGTGTTTGTAACAGATAGCCCTACAAAATAAGCATAAAAAAACCTTTCTTTAAAGCTTAATCTCATTCAAAAATACGCAAGAAGTGTAAAAGAGATTAAGCATCAAAAGACTCATCGAAAGGTGTCAGGGCAGAATTTCATTTCTTGCTCGTTTTAGCTCCAAATTGCACGGTTTTTATTTCCTTTTGCTCCAATCACCATTTCTTGTACCGAAAACCAAAAAATATACAAAATTCCTTCCTTTAAATTGTAATATCATCAAAAATGAGTAAAATGATATTGAAAAAAACTTATATATTTTAGGCGTGTCATCTGCCGACCAGGGCAGGTATGATGACTGGTTGGTTCAGGGAGCTCAGGGGAGTTTTAATTAGCTTAAATGTTTGATGGTTGATGGCATAGGGTAGAAATTTTAGCCAAATTAGGGTGAAAGGTCCCTTAATTTAGGGTACCCTTGGTCCATGGCTCTTATTTAGAGTTTTTGATGATTTGATTAGCATCCAAGGAGTTTAACCAAGGAAGGAAAGGATTGGGCTTAGGTTACTAATGGATTAAGTTAATTTGGGTTATGGACTCAAAACTAGGGTTTGGGATGGAGTTGGATTTGGGCTTTGCTTGGGCTTGAATTCAAACTAAGTTGAAGGCTCAATTTGATTTAGTAGGATGTCATAGATCATTTGGGAAATACATTTTATGAATTTGAAGTAGTTGCAAGGCTCAATTTAGTGGGATTTTGATTTGGAGTTATTTTGGGGCATTTGACTTGGACTTGAGTTTTGGTTAGGTTTGGCTTTCTATTTGGGTCATGTGAAGGTCCAATTTGGTTTAGAAAATTGTCATGAGGTATTTAGAATTTAAAATTGGTGAAATTGGATTGGTCATAGTGTTGGATTTGATGGAATTTTGGGGTAGGGTCAAATTAGGGAAATTCATTTGGACTTCGATTTAGGGTTTGGAATTGGGTTCAATTTAGCTATAATTTGGTTCAAATTTGGTGTGGAAATGATGAAAATTGATTTGAATTTGAGATGGGGAGATTTTCAAATCAATTTGGTGGAAACTGGGAATGATTTGAAGACTTTGGACACTTAGGGGAAATTAAGAATTTAGTCTAACTTTGGTGGCTTTGGGTGCAATTGAGGTCAATTGATGGTTTAAATTGATTTGCGCACATTTGAAGCAAATTTAGAGATTTCAAGAATTTTTGGGGCATGAGGGGTTTTTTGGTAATTTTGGCAAATTTGAGGGTATTTTGGGAGTTTGAGGATTTTGGAGTATTTTTGTCAATTTGAGTGGTTTGGAATTATTTGAAATGATTTTTGAAGAGAAATTGAGAATCTGAGCAATTTTGGGAAACTCGGGTTTCAAGGGCATTTTGGTAATTTTGAGAATGTTTATGTAAAAGGTCAAAATTGTGAATTTTGGCAAAATTGGGATCAATTGAGGATGCTGATAATAAAATTACCCTTTTTGAGCCATGATATCAAGAGAGATCCCATTTTTGATCCTCCATGTGTTGGTCCTAGCCAAACCCTAATGTAGGGATAAGGGTTTGGGGGACTACCAACATGAGTTTCCAAAAGAGTGGGAAACTAGGCGAAGAATTATTGGTTTAGAGTTTCAGGTTGTGAGTGAAAGTGAAGGGTTCAAGTGTGTATGTGTGCAAGACTGGCTAAGGCCACACCACTCAGGGATAAGCCTAAGGCAAGACAATCTTATGGGGGACTCTTCTTGAGCTCCCACATGCCTGGCTCCATCCTATTAAGTACTAGAGGTCAAAACCAAACATGTGGAACTCTAAGAAGAGTAAAGAAGTGTTTTGAATTTCTAATAGGTAGGGTTCCATTACTAGTCCTCTAGGAAAGTCAATACGAAAATCTTATGGCTAGATCCTAGGCCCCAATGGAAGAGAGCTAGACCTCAACATTAGTGAGGTTAACAAAACCTAATGATAGTCATGTCAATCACGAGCCACACTGAGAACTAAAAAATTGACCTCACCCACCAAGTGTGGCATTATAAAGGCAATGAAGGGTGTTGTGGTAATATTAAGGCATTAGGTCTTCTATACTGTGATGGTATTTATAAGTCGTGTAACACTAGAGCATGGTGTATGATGCTACCAATGAAACGCAAGAGGTTTCAATAAGTGTTTTATAATATTGAAGCATCAAAGGACAATGCAGCAAAACTATTTACAGTCACTACGGTATTGAAAAATAGCGAAGCGATGCTAATCATAAAACTTGAGAGCCTCTATTTTAGAGAATCTTAATGTCATGGTGCCAAAACTTGAGTGTTGTGGTAATAAAGAATAGTGCAGTAGCACTAATAAGCCCCACTATAGCGTTAGAACAAGTAAAAGAAATACCAAGCATAATATGTTTTTGTGGTTATGCTTCATATTTCTTTTACTTACACTTGTGAAATCTCAATATTTAATTTATTTGCAATTTTCTATATTATATGTATGATAATATTCTTATAGAATAGCAGTAAAATAATATTAACCGTCTTACTTAATAAAACATTTTCAAAACTCGAAATTCCCCCCTCTTAGGGTGCCATTATTCTCTTGTAGTGTCAAAATTGACCTAAAACTTTGATATAT
The DNA here is from genome assembly GCA_022702705.1 of Papilionanthe hookeriana x Papilionanthe teres. Classification (NCBI taxonomy): domain Eukaryota; kingdom Viridiplantae; phylum Streptophyta; class Magnoliopsida; order Asparagales; family Orchidaceae; genus Papilionanthe; species Papilionanthe hookeriana x Papilionanthe teres. The sequence continues at coordinate 14,150,150 of CM040434.1, forward strand.
CCTATGTTATCTCTAGCAAAATTTACTTCTTAGTAATTCTAGAAGGAATATGATTTGATTAAAATTTAATACATCCCTCTTAAAAGAAATAATTTTTGCTTAATTCTAATCACGAGAAGAATATTTTCAATTTTTGGTAGGTGTGAGCTGGATCCACGAACATAATAGGATTTCTCTTATTACTATCAAGTGAAAATAAACTGAAACTCTCTTCTCAAGTGAAACTAAAGTGAAACTCTCTTCCACTATTCTAGGAGGGCTTTCATTAAAAGGCCTCTTTCTTTTACTTTTAGCATTGTCTTGTTATAGGATCAAAGAACCTATGTTAACCTACAACCATACCACCATAGAGATTAATTTTTCAAAAATTTTGATAGAAGACATTTTCAATGGAAAAGAAATGGAGTTGAGGCTTACACCTAAAGCTTGAATTTCTTTAACAAAGCCATCAAAGATTTACTTATTTTTTGTTGTATTATCATTATATTACTGATACTGACTAGAGGGTATGTACTAACAAATTCTTTCACAAAGAAAACTTCTAGCTCAAGAGATATTCTAAAGGTGTCAATAGGTAGCTCAACATACCATTTCAAAAAAAATCTAACTAAACTATCTTTGAATAAGCAAATGAACAAATCATTATTATTACTCATGTTTTAATATAATTCTTTATACTAAGCAATATCTTATTAGGGTTCCCAAATCCATTAAATTACTTAAAATAAAGGTGGATAAATCCTTAGGATAGTTAACAACCTCATACACCCTGGGTTTGGGCTCCTCTTTTTCATAATGATCTCATATTTTTAAGTTGTCAAAGCAATCTTAACCTTTACAACTACCAAAGATTGTAGATAAACTAGATATAAGAAGATGTCGTGATATAACATTTAATACAGAAGTACATGTTAATACATGTACATGAGGAGCTAGAAATTATCAGATTTGTCTCAACCTACACTAAATCCTAATTGATTAGCCTATGACACTATTACTTGCACAGATAAAAAGTTCATATTATCCATCTAGACAATTTTACCCTAAAGCTGAGAAAATGTACTAATCATTTTGTATTTTATTTTGATTTATCATAACCCTTCTTAAGTCATAGCGGACTCAATAAGTTTTGCTATTTTGGCATTTTAAGGAGGCTCTTCATTCTTAAATCTTTTCATTTTTTTAGTATCAACCATGACATGCTTAATATAGGATTCTCATTAACTAATTCTTCCCAAGGAGAATATCATCTAAAAAAATTTTTTGAAGACTAGATGGATCCATATGAGGATTGATCTCAGGATTTATTTCAACATCTGTGAAGCACAAGCCCCAAATAATTTTATGAAAAGATAAACAATGGAATCAGTCTCATTGATCTTGAAACTATTTGTAGAAACTATGCTCCTATAAATTTCTACATCTAAATCATTCTTCACTTAATATTTTTTATCTCATAATCTTCTATACAATGCTAAATGATAGTCAACACTTCTAACAAATGTGTTTATGAAATAATATTGGGAGTAGCTGTCAAGATAAACATTGGGTCCCCTCTCTTGAGAGCGTGACATATGTATCAAAATTTTACTCAAAGAAGAAGAAAACTACCTCAAAATATTTTTTTTTTTAAATTAACTAGATATATTGAAAGTGTTAATGCACATGTAAATATAACTTCTTATTATACACTTTAAAATTAATAGCATGTACTACTAACAACACCTCTTATGGTAAAATAGTTTGAAAAGTAGAAGACAAACATCAAGATCATGTAGCATACCTATGGGCACTCCTTAATATCCTAATATGATGATTTGCTTGGTAGGGATAATATAGGAATCCATTTAAGGCCTACCCAGAAGTCTCAGAAATATTACTTAGAAACTCCTAACTATAAATAAGATCCTTCCACTTGGGAATTAACTTCTTAACCATCTTAGTTAGAAGATGGGTAGTGTCTATTGGCTTTATGAACCTTGTAATTTACTTTATTAATTTTGATCTTAACAAACATATGAATGAATGATTTAAGGTACGAATTAAATTTTTTGGGTGCGTTAATTTTATGAATATGCAAATTAAAAATTAGATTAAGATCTGAGCATAGAAGAGCTTAAGATGGATCGAGATGGATAGAGCTTAACATAGCATATAATAAGAATTTTCGTGCATGGTTTATTCTTTTCTCACAATTAAATACATTCACTTAATTAATCAACAATTAAGACCAATAAAATTAAATTAGATATTAATATTTTAAAAAATTTAGTTAAAAGTATCATAATTTTATTATTTTCTTAAATGCTTCATGCCTAAAAATTCAAAAGAAGAATACAATTGAGATACTAAAGCAAAAGTTTCATTTTATATTATTTTATCAGTTATTTTTATTAACTTTTAAATCAATGATTTAATATTATAGAAAATTAATTAAGATATTTAAAAATTATCATAAAAATAATAAAGCATATCTTTCTATCAATATCTTGTTACATTTATAGAATAGTAATCTTTAACTTAAATCAAAAGATTTATTGGCTTATTTAGATTCCAGTTGATATGTTTCATGGTCCCCTCGGAAGTAGAATTCAATTTAATAAGATTTTTTCAATATTAACACTTTTCCACTGCCCTAGCTAGTCGTTATACAACCACTTGGACCTATTTAAGTTTTGCTTGATATGTCTAGTTTGTCTAGATGTTACCTAGTCATTTGGATCTAATAATATCTTAATAAAATTATTTTTGCTTTACTGAATGCTATACTACTATTTAATAAAGTAATGTTACAATAACACAAGCATTAAAATTGTCTTAAAATTACTACTTGGTCATAAATAGCCCCACTTTCTTCGTATAAAGGCTGGACTTTAATTCTAAAAACTTATATTTACTCTACTTTCCTATTTCTTTTTTGTTCTCAAGCAAAAATTTTGAGATGATAGTTCAAATTTTTATTACAAGTGCTCTTCATATTTGCGAAAAAGAAGATTTCTTTGTTTGGAAACCTCCACGCACTTAATCGAGCCAACTATCTTGAAGTCTTTATTTTTTCTTTTCAAATCTTTGTCAGTCATCGTTATGCTTTTCATCTTATTTATTTCTTGAAATTCATTATTTGTGGATGAACTACATTTTGAGGTGCATAAGTTGTTTTGTATGGACGAATTTATTCATTCGTAAAGTTAATATGTAAGTTATCTTATTCTAATATAGATCCATTTTCTAAATTTTGTAAATATTAAAAATATCTTTAAAATCAATGAGATTGTTTTCTTCAACTTAAAATCATAATAATATTATTATACAAGTCAAAATATAAATTTATTTTATAGTGAGTAAAATTTACATCCATTTATAAGTTGAGAGGTGATTATCAGTACATTGAAAATTCACCTCAAATTATTGTTATATCATTTTTTGTTAAATTTGTTGATCTTGTATAATATATTAAATTATATAACTTTTATTCATTATCTAAGCAATATGACTTATTAAAAAATTATGGTATTTAGATTGCGTTTTACATGCCTGTGCAAGTAAAACCCAATTTACCCCTCTTGGAATGCAAAAGTCATCCTATAGTGCGACATTGATGCACACCACTAGCTTGGTATATTTTGGGTAATGACTACTAATGTGTACTTCTTAGCAATACTGGAAGGAATATGATTAGACTAATAAAAAAAGAATTTATCTGCGCTCATTCATACAAGTAGGCTTGGAACTAAATATTAGTTTTCAATTTAAAATATAATAATTTCTATAACCATCTTAATTAAAAAATTAAGTTAAGCTTTCTAAATTTTTATAATAAAATCTTCATTTTCTATAACAAAATTTATAAATTTAAAATATTTAATATTTGAAATTGAAAATTCTTATTATGGTTGTAATTTAAATATTACCATTTGTGCATTATGTGCCTATCATAATAGTGAATTTTTTTCAACATTAAACTAATGATGGAATAATTCATGTTATAGCCTAACCTCTGCATGAGTAATAGATTCTCCATATTAAAGATTGATGACATTGCATCATTTACATGTCACTTAAGAAGTATCCTTACTTTGGCTACTTGATTGGACATGTGATATATATCAATTAAGTGATTTTTGAACACTTAGGGCATTTAGTGGTTGTCTTGATACTAATAGAATTATAAGACTATGTCAAGACTTGTGATTCTTGGGATCAAACTACCTTTCTTGGCCTTTCCATATGGACATCTTGTTACTCTTATGATGAGATTAATTAGTTGTATTCTAAACCTTGATCTAAATGGATAGTATTACGAAGGATAACTCATGGGTTACAAATAAAGAACTCTACGATACACCAGGTCAATTACATTCCTAGCTAAATAGACTGAGAAGACAATAACTTATCACAATTAGTCCATGGAATCCTGATGGTTCATATCCACAACTATGACAATTCATTACGTATCTTTTGATATATACCTTTTTCAGGCCCATTCTATGTTAATATATTGCCCAACCTAGCTTCGATACAAGAAGTACCCCAATATATATAATATCCCTCATTTTTTATATCCTATTTCATGGACTTTAAAACTTAAGAATGATATTTAAATGATGGCTTTTTTTTGTTAATTCTTAAACTTAAGATTAATGCCACTTCATCTAATGGAATGTTATCCTTTATTAATGGTTTATTTAGGTATAATCAAATCTGGATGGCCTAGAAAAAGATAAGCATATGGAACTATGCACCCCCACTAGTGATTCTATTATAAAATCATACCTTTCTGTTTGCAAATTTTAAGGAAACTTATTAGTTCTTCTAGGAGCTTGTTTTACTGATGTTATACTTTGATCCACCCCAAGGCGATGCACTGCGACTTTTGAAGATAAACTTGGCATTGTGTCGTAGTTCCAAGCGAATCAATTTTTGAACTCTAATAGTAATTGAATCAAATTTGTAGATTCTTTTTTTTTAGTAGAGAACTTATGAAAGTGGGTCAGGGATGCTCCTCAGTCCTGAGATTGATTTCCTTCAATTCATCCACTGTTGTCTAGATCCTCAAACTCTGGCGGAACGTCATCTATCGGCTGATCCTCACAGTCATCTTTGACATTAAGGCACTCTCTTGTACCTTGCCAGTAACAAACATGCAAAATTTTGATTCATCAATCGGTCATATTGTGTCGAATCTGACACCTTTCTAGTTAAGATTTTGATCATTTGTGTTCCATAATTTCTCAAAGAGTTGTAACTGTTCTTTGGCATTTTCTTTGGCATATAACCTTGTTGAATTAACTTTTGTACACATGAAGAAAAGTAACTAAATGACAATTCCATCAATTCATTATGATCATCCTCTTCAAGATTTATACAAGTTTCAGAATTAAAATAAGGTAAAACTTGATCTGTTTAAAGCCACCACTCCGAACTTTCTTGACCTCCATAATCTTGGCCTTTTGAGGGTTTATCGGAGTTAGGGTGATGGTCTGCACGTAGTGCTTAATCTGATTTTATTTCGACTTGTATTCATTCTTTTTGGTATCCTCCAAAGAGATTTAGATCAAAGGCTTCTTCTGGTGTACTGTCATTGTATCTCTGTCGGACACATCCTCCTCGGACTTCCCCTTATGTCGATATTGATAGTTGGCTTCATCCGTTCAACAATCTGGTGAGTTCTTCCTCGCCCACGTCCCTGGCCTTGACTCGGATGCGTGAGCTAAAAGAACCTACACTAAATCGTTGCAAAGGAGTGGTGGGAGATTGTTGAAGTGGGGTTGAATGGTTCCTTCCTTGTGGCCCTTTTGAATCTCCGATCTTATTTGGCACAACTTCTCTTAAAAACACGGTCTTCTTCGGGGGAGTGTAGTAGGCGGCGTCTTTGTGAATGCCTACTTCATGTATTGAGAACTGTTACAAGTCTCTCTTGATGCATTGTTCTTTTTCATCCTTATAATATTTGATTCTCTGGTGCAGTGACAACGAAACCATATTGTACTCATGAAGCCACGGTCGACCATGCAAAGTGTTGAACGAATTGTCCACGTCAATGACATGGAATTTTGCAGTTATTACTAGATCTACAACTCTTATTAATAGTGTTATTGATCCAAGTGATTTTTCTCCTTTCTGATTAAATCCTCTTAACATCATCTTATCGGTGGAGAGTTCCTACACATCGATGTCCAAATAGGCTAACTTACGTAGACTCGTTATGTTGGATGATGCGTGATACGCCTAAAAATGTACTATTTTCATGCTATATTTTATAATAATATTGCACTTTAAAGGTAAGTTTTCTTGTATTGTAAGTAGATTTCTTATTCTATACAAGGAGAGTCTGATTTCCATCAAAGATAAGTATTTTCATTGTGTTTTGATTTGAATCTAGTACTTTGTTTGCATGTTTTTAAAGTCTTGTTCAATGAAAATTTCTTATTGTCTCTCCATGTGTAGTGAGTAGTTTTCTTTACTCTTGCCTCTTACAGTGAATTAGTATGCATGTTTAGGATATAGAATTGTGTAGAGTGAGAATATATTGTGATGATTTTACCTTGTTCTTAATTTACATGTAAACTTAGTGAACTTGAATGTTAAAATCTGTTGTGAGAACGTGTAAGAACCAGTATGTTATTGTCTCAATCAACTATGGTAGAATCACATGAGATTGTATGAATGAGAATGTAATTTATATAATTTGGACTTTAGAGTGACAAGCTAAAGCCCCCCAATTTGGTCTATAGTTTTAGGTATTGATGCGAGATGTTAGCCTCCAGGTGGAGGGATAAGAGGGAACTCTAGAGTGAGAGCTAGTATCTTCCCTGCCTAGCCCGTCTTCAGAACTATTCAAACTTTAGATTAACCAATGTTCTTTATAGTATCTCTAGTAAGGGTAAAGAAAAACTGCCGTGTCACTAATTTCAATGTTGCTCCTATTTGTCATAATCTCTCTTGCCAATTATTTTACTTTTACACATGTCACTAATTTCATTGTAAGAGGAATGGTACTTTTAATATATCAAACCCCACTTTCTGATTTTCACAAAGTATTTTAGTTTAGGAGTAGAAGTAGTATTTTAGTGATAATTGTAGGATTTAATCAAAACCAAACCTTTATCAACCTTCCAAGCTAGGGTGTGTTACAGTAGACTAGAATTTCTCTTGAAAGCTGTCGTGATTAATCTCGATCTTCGTGGGATCGATCTTCGGGGCTTAATCAGAAAGCCCTATATTACTTGATAATGATATATATACTTGCGTAGAATCCCTACTATTTAAAGTTATAATTGAAATCTTACTTTGCTTGGGATCAAGTTTTTGGTGCCATTGCTGGGGATTAAAATCTTCAAGTAGTGGTGTCAACTTCATAAATCCTTACATATAAAAAATATCGGGATTAAGTTTTTAGCACCATTGTCGGGGATCATAACTGTTGATTTGGACTTTTAGGAGAATTTTAGTTAAAGTAATTAGGCTTAAACTTGGAAAACTGTAGTGTTGTAAAAACTATTTTTGTGTGAAAAGTGTTTTTTATTATGAAAAAGTGTTGTGAAAAAACTGTTTGTGTGAAAAACAATGTGTTCGTGAAAATATTTTGTTGTGTTGAATATATTTTTTTATTTTATTTTTTTAATTGTTAATGTATTGTTTGTTGTTCTACGTATGCGAAATAAAGGATCTGTAGGACTTTTACCATATGGTCCCGAGTTAGAAAAAAGGAAAATAATCAAAAAATAGAAAGGGTTTGAAAACTAGAAATGGAAATGGAAAAAATTTAAAATAATAACTTGTAAAATCATCATAAATCATTGAGGGGTTATGTAAATCCTATGACAAATGAAATTCACTCAAGTATACAAAACCCTGTCATAGAAGCTGACTCATTTGAACTAAATCCAGTAATTATCCAATTGGTGTAGAACAACCAGTTTGGGGGAACTCCTTCGGAGGATCCCTATTTATACTTATCAAGTTTTCTAGAAATTTGTGCTGCATTTCGTTATAATGGCATTTCAGATGATGTTGTTAGGCTAAGGTTTTTTCCTTTCTCACTAAGGGATAAGGCTAAAATGTGCTTATACTCATTAGCACCTGGCTCTATTAAAAATTGGGAGGAGTTAACTCAGAAATTCCTAGATAAGTATTTTCCACCTTCAAGGACTACTAAACTTAGAAACGATATTATCTCATTTTGTTAGTATAAAGGGGAATCAATAGATGAAGCCTGGGAAAGATTTAAAGAACTCCAAAGTAAGTGTCTACACCATGCTCTACAAGATTGGGTAATCATTCAAACTATTTACAATGGGTTAGTAGGATCCGTTAGGTCCATTATTGATGCTGCTGCTGATGGATCATTAATGTCAAAACTATTTGATGAAGCGTATGCATTAATTGAAGAAATAGCTACAAATGAATTTCAATGGCCCTCTGCAAGGGTAAATCCTAAAAAAGTAGCCAGTGTTTATGATACAGATGCGATTTCAATTCTTGCATCTCAAGTTGCTGCAATATCAAAGAAGTTAGACCAGTTTAGAATGAATCAGCCTCAATTTACTCCAGTAAGTGAGGAAAGTTCATTAGGACATTTGATTGATTCTAACTTATCATATGAGACTTTATCATAAACAACCCGTATTCTAACTTTGACAATCTAGGTTGGAAGAACCATCTTAATTTTAACTGGAATCATACTACTGGGGGTGGAAACGAACAATGGGAAAATAATCATGCAAATCCTAATGGAAGTTAGAATAATCAGAGGTGCACAAACTATTGACCTTCATATCCTCTAACAATGATCAACAATTTGAGGATAAGAATATGTCTATAGAAGAAGTTGTATTGCAAATGGGAAACCAGTTGCAAAGTTAAAAATGTTGTGATTAGAAACATACAGAATCAACCGGGACAAATTGCTAATTCATTTAGCAATAAACCGCAAGGAACACTTCCTAGCAACACTGAGATCAACCATAAAGAGAACAATAATGAACAAGTAGAAGTTGTCCAATTAAGAAGTGGAAGAGAGATAGAGGATGTGGTTAGAAAAGAGAAAGAACTTGTGAGAGAATCAAATGAAACTAAAAGACATAAAGAAGAAGTTTCTAAGGATCTCAAAAAATTAATATCTCCAACTAAAATCAATTTAGAAATACCACCACCTCCATTTCCTCAAAGACTTAGATAGCATGAGTTGGATAAACAATTTTCAAAGTTCATGGATGTACTTAATAAACTAACGATAAATATTTCTTTCGCTGAAGCTTTGGAACAAATGTCAAGTTATGAAAATTTTAGGAAGGATATATTAAATAAGAAAAGGAAATTTGAGGATTATGAGACAGTTGAACTAAGAGAGGAGTGCAGTGCTATACTTCAGAAAAGCTTCCTCAAAAACTTAAAAGATCCTTGTAGCTTTACAACTCCTTTTGCAATTGGAGAAAGATTATGTGGAAAATATTTATGTGATTTAGAAGCGACCATTAATATAATGCCTCTATCTGTATTTAGAGGGTTAATTTTAGCAGATATTTCTCCCACCAATGTAACCCTTCAGTTAGCTAATCAATCTATCATTTATCCAAAAGGGGTTATAGAAGACGTGCTTGTTAAAGTGGAAAATTTATATTTCCTATGGACTTTACTGTATTAGATATGGAGGACGATAAGGAAAATCCAATTATTTTAAGGAGAAAATTTCTTGTTACTGGACAAGCTATGATAGATGTGCAAAAAGGATAGTTCATTATGAATATTAATGACCAGGAAGTCTCTTTTGATGTATTAAAGACTATGAAATATCCAGCTGAAAGAAAGAATGATGATTGTTTTTAGATAGATGAAACTGATTATTTAAGTAAAGACCATTTCCAAGAAAGTTTTAAGAGTAAGTTACCAGATGAGATCGAAATAAACTTTCATGATGAGTTGAAAATGTTGTTTTAAGAGGACTGTAAGTATGTTCAGAAGAGGTGTGAAATGATGGACGTTATCGAAAATAATAAACTTTTAATTCTATTTGTTGAAAAATCTCATGAACTTAAGTTGAATGTACCCCATACAAATTTAAAGCCTAACTATTTAGGGAATTCATCTACACCACCAGTCTTTATATCTTCAGATTCGACTCAATCAAAAGAAGAACATGAATTGAATGATGAATAAGATAAAGTTATCGAACTAAGACTTAGAAGAGAATTTAAGGATATATTTCAAAAAAACTTTAAGTTGAGAAAAGAGGATAAGGATATTGAAAGACCAATAGAAGAAATTCATAAGAAAATAGAAAAACATATTTTCTCAACTAAGTTAAATATAGAAAGACTACCCATACCATTTACTCAGTACTAAAGGGAATAATTATAAGATAACATGAGACAAAAGAATATCCCACTAGAATTTGATCCAAAATCTGAATTATCTAGAGAGAATCCAATCCAAAATTTGGGAGATCTTAAAGTATCTTATAAAGATCCATTTCTTATAAATTTCAAGGAAGATATTAATATGTAAATTGAGAAAATCATTAGAAGCATATTGGATCTAGAAAGAAATATGTGGAACAATAATATGAATCAATCTAAAAAGGAAGAGCTAAAAGAAAAATTACAATTTGAAGATGTTGTAGGAATCCTTGGATCTGAAAAATATTCGGTGATTGATCAAGGATTAATTAAATGGAATTTTTTTCCATGGGGAATCATTTGTCGGGCTGACAACATTAAACTTATCGCTTTATGGGAGGCAACCCATAGTTATCAGTGTGGTTTGATTTAGTGTGCTTGAGAGTTATGATTGTTAGTGTTGTATTGTGTTTTCTTTAGTGTGAATTGATCAGATTGATTGATGATTGGTGGATGTTTGGATTGTTAGTGGTTTGATTTGATCTTTGTCTTTGTCATGAGGGAGGTGATTCCTTAACTTCTAACTATGGCTAAACTGTTATATTCTATGTAGTAGTTGGATTGACGAGCCCACTATGACTCGAGTCTCACATGGACTTGAGTTTTACAGGAGACATCTTACTTTTTCTGACTTTGTTTTCATTTGGTAGGATTCATGAACCTATTTGATGAATAACATGTCAATAATCATATAAAATTCATTTTGTTAGATATTGAAGGTAAGTTAGTGAGATGCGATGAGTTAAAGGATGAATTAACCTCAGTTGTTGTTTGTACAAGAATTTGTGAGTCTATGTATTGGAGTTTGTGTGTCTATGTTTGTGAGTTAAGTTGAATGAGATAATAGAGATGACAAAACTTATCTCAATATATTAAACTTGTTAGCATCCAATAATTCCTTTATAAAGTTTAAAATATGTTCATGTTTAATCTTCAGTTTGTACCTGTTTTACTGTTAAAAATTCCCTCATAATGTTATGTCAAGAATGTTTAGGTTAAATTTACTTTCTACTACAATATTCTACCATGTGCTATTAGTTGATTTTCTTTTTAGGATTTATAGTAAATTGTAAAAGTGATCTTTCCGTGCTGGATGTTTTTGTACTTCATAATTACACATGTTTGAGCTTAAGTTTGAAGGGAAAAGAAAAATGTTACAAATTTAAACCTTACTTGTTTTCAAAAGTACTACAAATAAATTTGTATTTTATTTCTAATGATTATTATTATGTGGAGTCATCTTAAGAATGTTAGAGTTTTAAGTATTATAAATGGAGTAGGAAAACTTAGTTGATATTTTTAGTGAAAAGGGTGAACCTAGAGTTAAAGATATTTAGTAAACAACTTGGGAAAATGAATAACTATCTTTAGTAGGACTAATTGTATTTTTAAAAAACTAAGGATTCCTAGAATTTTAATTTTTAAAAATTTAAGGCTTATTTAGAAATTATTATATATATATATATATATATATATATATATATATATATATATATATATATATATATATATATATATATATATATAATCCTTATTTAGTAAAGAACTTGGGAAAATGAATAACTATATTTAGTAGGACTAATTGTATTTTTAAAAAACTAAGGATTCCTAGAATTTTAATTTTTAAAAATTTAAGGCTTATTTAGAAATTATTTTATATATATACATCTTTTTAAGTGAAGGAAAGTAATAAGTTTTAACTTTAGAGCACGATAGTTGAATTCAAAATTATTTAAGGACTTCTCTAGATATAGTAATCCTCACATAAAAAAAAAGTGGATAAGAAAAGAATGGTTAAAAAAGATCCTAAAAAATAAATAAATAAATGTGAGGAGATGCTTGAGGAGAGGTCATATCAAAAATTGGTTTCACTTGAGTCTTTCTAGAGTAAAGAACTTAAAACAATCCTAAGGTTGGTTTTTACACTTATATTAGTAAAAATTATTTTTAAAAGAGTTCTTAAGTCTAGAAAGTAAAGTTCATAAAATCTAAAGTTTGAAAAATATACATATATTTATGAATTAGATAAGAAAACAAATTCCAAGTTTGATGATAAATATTTTAGACCCTGAGCTAGTCTGATTAACTAGAAGTTCTTCTAGGTTGAACTATCACATTTTTAGAACAAAATTTTAACAATTCTAAAGGATGATTCATTAACTCTAATCTACATAAATTATTTTAAAATTGTAGTATTACTTGAGGACAAGTAATGTTTAAGTTTGGGGGATTTTGATACACCTAAAAATATACTATTTTTCATGCTATATTTTATAATGATATTGCACTTTAAAGGTATGTTTTCTTATGTTTTTTGTTGTAGGTACAACAAATTGAAGGATTTGGAGTGATTAGAGCAAAATGAACAAAAATAGACAAAAATGGAGCATACTGAAGCAAAATGGGTCGAACCGGGGCACACCGGAGCCATGGAGCCCAAACCGGACACTTATGTACCTGTGTCGGACAGCTAAAAGCCCAAACATGGTGCTTAGATGCCACTAAAGGGCAGCTAAGCGCCCAAAATTTGAGCTTAAGCACCGGTGACGGTTTTTGACATATCTTCTAGAATATACATTGGATTTGGATGATTTTTAAAGCGATGCTTGGTGCATCTCTTGGGGAATTCAATGGAAATGCTAAAAATGGACTTTCTAGATGGATTTGAGGTGGTTAGAAGGAGTTATTATTAAAGAGGCACCTGTGACACCCTTTGGAAGATTCATTGAATATGGATACTTTTGAAGAGACACTTAAGCATTTCTTGGAAAATTATGAATAACTCTTTAAAGTCTTGAACTTTGGAACTAATTAGAAGAAGAGAAGAAGACTTGGAGAAAAAGAAGAAGGCTTGGGCTTCAAAGACGATGTTGTAGCAATTTCCAAATAAGGATAATGGGAAAGGATTGTTTAATGAAGAAGCCCGAGTTCAAATTGCATGAACCAAAGAAATTAGAGGAAGTAACCCAAAGGACTAACCCAATTATTGTCCTTACCATAAACGACTTGGACATACCATAGAAGGTGACAGCAGATGGTACTCTCAGACCCAGCCGGGACTTGACTAATCTGCACTTTGTGAGTCTTAAAACAATGGTGTTATCTGTGGTAGTGGTAAAGTTGTTGACACAATTTCCTAAATGGAATTTGGTAGGGATATGAACCGGCGGTACTTCTACTGATTTATGTGATTGACAAGCAGATCTGTCTTTTCTCAAAATCTCATTCTTCATTGTCGGCGACACTGAGCAACCCATCCTCTTGAGTAATCTATCAATAGATATCCTTCTTTGTCGGCTAACCTTTCCAAGACAGTACGAACTCAGGTAATGCGAGTGGGTTTTCCCCTTTTCCTTATCATGACCATGAAGTGTTCGTAAGGCAATAGTAATCATGTAGAGTCTCTCATCCTTTGTGGTTTCTGACAACGAATGGAACATGCTCCCTCGAAGGAGAGGAGAGGACTTCAACACGCTGAGTTCCTCCAGCTGAGGAATCTTCATCACAGTAGGTAGTCTTGTGGCCTGAGCTTTAGCACTTCTTTGAATCTTGCATCTACGGTTCCTCTTTTAGGCCTTAGTTAGCGGAGCTACTGCAGAACCGGAACCAATCTCAAATACTGACGACGAGGCAAAAAACGCATTTGCGGAATCTTCTTCATACAAAACTTACTTCCCCTTAGCAGATGTGATGGCGGTTCTGGTGACAGCAAATCCAGTGGCGGTAGGGGTAATAACTCTCCTTGACACAAGGGAAATCGGTTTAACAGGAGTTGTAGTGAATTTTGCTTTCTTGACGGACGGAAAATCTTGGTAAGAGTTCAAGTCAAACTCAGCAGAAGGCTCTTGGACATCTGAGGAAGTGACTTTTATGATGAAGAAACGGGGCTTTACCGAGCACTACTTCAAACTTACTGAAGTCGGTCCCAAACGGGATAATGGGCGCTGCAAGATGAGCTTCTCGGCCAGTGGGCAGGTTGCAAGAGTAAGTCAGAGTTAGGTTCGACATCGTAACTGCTTATTCGAAAAAAAACTCTGAGTTAGTGATGGCCTACACCTTGTAATCATGTGTGAAAACTAGGAATTAACGAAGGTTATTCTGTGAATTGGGTACGTTTTCCTTATTTCATTTTGTTTTGTTTTCAGGTGCTTATTTCATTTCATTTTAATTTTCATTTACCAATTTTTGTGGTTTATCTTTAAATTCATTGTTTATTGATGACTATGACATTGGAGGATTTAATTTTAACTTTGAAAGTTAACGAGAGTCAATAAACGTAAAGATTTAGTCCAATTCGTGAATAGTAAAATGAACCAGAAAGATGCGGGGCAGAAGGTAAAGTTTAGAACTCTGTCGGGACCAAATTCACAATGCACCTTGCTTCGGTAAAACCTGTTCACCAACGCACCTATTGAGGCCCCATAAAAAAAAACCTTAAAAACTCTTGAGCCCTCTTTGTTTAAGGGTGATTAAACAGATAGTCTTGGAATTGAGAGTCAACTATACTTTCCCAAGTACAAAATGGGCAAAGCTTGCCGATGGAAGAATGTTAATTTGGCCCATGAGGGACATGAATGCATTACTGATGTACAAAGACAAAACTTCCTGATCATAATGGAGAGAGAACCAATCCCTAGCGGAGTAGCCAAAATTTAACAGTCATTAAAAATGGGAGGAGTGTTGAGGTGAAATGTATGTCTTTAAGTTTATATATATATATATATATATCTATATAATTTGGAAAAATATCATTTTAATTTTAAAAATATGAAATCAAACTGATTCATATCCTTGATATTTTAAGTAAGCGAGCACTATACCACAAGTCATGCATCTACCTCAAAGGATTGTCACATTACTTTATAATGACACTCAATTAAATAAATAAAAAAATTTATGACATCCTTTTTAGTCTGTGAAAACCTTTTATGTTGACCAACAAGTTCCTATATCTAATATAAAATATTAAATAAGGTTTAGATTAAGTTGTGTTCTTAAAGCCTATAAGGGCAAGCCCCTATGGTTAAATATATCTTAAATGACCAAAGTCACCTAAAAAAACTCTTGATTTATATCAGAAAATATTGTCTTCATGAATTCAAAGGATAGGGTTTTCAAGGTTGGACATAAGAAAGTCAAGTAAGGAAGGGACCAAATGGGAACATTTATTTCGGAATCCAAAGGAAGAAAGCTAGGGGATGTCACGGATCCTGAGGAGAAGCTCGGTGACTTCCCAAACTATACTATGTTTTAGCTTCATCTTCAAAGAGAAATCATTTAATGTTTCATCTTGCCATTTTCATTATTTAGGGCATATATCTATATGATAACGATCATACAAATGACCTTGAAGATAAGAGGGTTTACGTCATATCGGATGACAACCTTAGAATTCTAAGATGAGTTAGGACTTATATTGCATAGGTACAAAAGCCTAATGATAAGTTGAGGACTTATGTCGTACTAGATGAACAACCTTAAAGTTCTATGGTTTGTTGTTTATTTATAAGGAAGGATTTAGCTGGTAAAGATCTGTTTTGTTGTTGTAAACTTGTTTGTTCTCTTGAAGATGTTCTTTTGTATGTCCTCGTTGTGCTGCCCATGGTGCATGCTCCAAGCTCCTTATTATAGAAGGTTTCAAGTTTAAAGTATAATTTCAATAGGTTCAAAAAGGTTTAAAGTGTGTATGTATAGTTTTGTTGTTATAAATGATGTTGTTTTTTAGATGTCTTATTGGGGAAGTTTAAGTTGATTAAGTGATATTGGTTAGGATTCAACGGTTCTCTCATCCTGACACCACTATTTTCTTTCAATTCACGTATTCTAAACAAGTTGTTAGGTCATCTAAATCGGGTAAATCCCGTTAGTAGCCGTAGGTTGCCTCCTCATCCAAAGAGGGTGTCTTAAATTTAATTCATTTTTGTTGTTTTTTTCTTTTGAAAAAGTACTTAACTTTTAAAATTATTTTGGTTTTAATTTTGGTTTTAATTTCATTTTGGTTTTAGTTCAGCATGTAAATTTGTTTTGAGTTTTGCTGGTAAAGTAAATAAATGGGGGTGAAGAAGTGCAGTGAAGTAAAATTGAAGGAAATCACAATGAAAAAATGTAGATGCATACCTATCATCTTCTCGTACATCAATTGAAATGTTAGCTTTTGCAATGTATATAATCTTTCAAGAAATTTAAATAAATTGCAAGAAATAAAAAGAAAGCGGGAAGAACAGTTCAGGGTGATTCCTACTGAGCTCTTAGTCATAATTTGGTGTGTCCTTATTCGTTGGATTTTGAGGAAAATTCTATTGAGTAAAGACATAATGGGTTCAGTTGTCCTCCAAAAAAACCAAAAGGCTATAAATGGGTGCGGGGCATAACCCTACAATCAACAAAAAATTTGATAGCTTTTTAATGTCTATTTCATACCTATTTTTTATGATATTGCACTTTAAAGAAAGATATTTTTCATGATTTCATGCAGTTACAATGATTTTAGGCATTTGGAGCAAGAGGAAGTAAAAAAGGAGAAAATTTGGAGCAAAAAGAGGCAAAATGCAGATTTTAAACTTGAGCGCTAGACGGCGCTGTCACCAGCACCGGACTGCACCAATTTACAGAGAGTTTTGACCAGAAGGCGGAAAATAGCACCGAACGGCGCTCTATCTTATTCCGGATTACGCCCTATCCTGATTTAAAACTTGATTAAATGTATTTGGCCAAATTTTGGAAGGGTTCTTGAGGAAACTCTTGGGAAATCAGTTTTAGCCAAATTTAAACTGTTTTGGAGCAAAATATAGAAGGGGGAGAGTCTTTTGAGTGTGTGAGTGAAGAGTGAGAGTGTATTTTCAATGTTTTAGTGTAGAGAGTCCGTCTAGGGTTTGTGTGTGTTGTCTTCTAAGGAGTGTAGTAATAGAGGAAAAGTGAGAGATTTCTTCTTCGTTACTTATCTAAAAAGAGAATTGTGTGTTGTTGTGAAGAAAGAAGAGGAGTCAAAGGAATTCCTTGAGATTCGCTTAGGGAAGAGTTTAAGATAAGATTTATTTTCTTTACACTGTTTGAATGACGTTGCTTTTATATATAATATCCATATTTTGTCGTCTTTTCCTCATGAGTCTTGAGTAGATTTATTTGTCTTCCTCCTTTTCATGTGATGTGTTCATGTTGTGATATGGAAATGATGTGTCGATTTATTATGGACAATTTGTGAAGACCTTTTCACTTCGTACTTCATTTACTTTTTGATCTGGCCAATTGAATTGTTAAAAATTGTTGGGAAACATATGTTCCGAAAGGATTATGAGTTTCACAACAAAAGTAAAGGTCATATTCAATGTTCTTTATATTAAGTAAAGGTCACATGAATGAGTGACGTAGTTCATGGGGGTTGGGTGCAAATAAATAGGGAAATATATTTTGATGGGCGTAGAATTGGAGATTTTAGAGTGACAGGCTAAAATCCCCAATTTGGTCCCAGTGTTTGGAAGCCAAAGTGAGAGTTAGCCTTCAGGCGAAGGGAAGTGGGAGCTCTGGAGTGAGAGCCAGTATCCTCCCAGCCTAACCGCGGATTTGGGGACTGCACTTAGAATTAGCCAATGTTCTTTATATTGCTCGAAAGAGGGTAAAGAATAGGAATGCTTTTATTTGGCACAATACATTCGCATCACTCATCTATGTCACTAAATCATCACATTATTATTGGAGATGAGGAGGATTCTTTCTTACATTTGAACTTTTGTTATAAATTTATTCTTATGTTAATTAACTTTGTTAGGAATTTAGAACGTACTTTCGTAGAATTAGTAACTGCAACTATTTATTTATCTTTTATTATTAGTAATTACTGCAATTGTGTTGTAATTCATGAAGTGATTTCTGTGCTACATTATATAATTAATTGCCTCCCTGTGGGATCGATAACCAGGACTCAATTAGAGCCATTTATTAGTTGAGTGATACGTATATTTGCGTTTAATTGTGTGACTCAATAGAAAACTAAATCAATATATATATCTGAGTTCATAAATTTTGACAATTTAAAAAGGTTGCACCAATTTTTTGGCGTCGTTACCAGAGAGGTAACTGTAAAAATTAATTAGGTAGTATTTGAAAGCTTATATTTGAATTACAAGTCATAATTGTGTGTGTTTGTTTATTGTCAATGTTCTTATTGTGATTGTATGAGTAGTATCGGATCTATAGGCTTAGTGCCTTACGATTCAAAATTAGAGCGTACTATTAGAAAAATTTGAAAACAACAAAAACAATCTGAAAATCCTCACAAAATGGCAAAAAACTTAAACAATCAAAATAATCAAAATGAAAATATACCAAGACCTTTAAGAAATTATGCTAATCCAACATCAGATGAAATTCACTTAACTATCCAAAACCCTGATGTTGTTGCTAATTCATTTGAGCTTAAACCTGCTATTATCCAAATGGTACAGAATAATCAATTTGAAGGAACACCTAATGAAGATCCTAACTTACATCTCACTAGTTTTCTAGAACTGTGTGCTACCTTTAAATACGATGGAGTGTCGAACGATGCTGTTAGGCTTAGACTTTTTTCTTGTTAATTAAGGAATAAGGCTAAGGCGTGGTTAAATTTGTTAACACCTGGATCTATCAGAACTTGGGGAGAATTTTATAAAAGTTTCTGTCAAAATATTTCCCTCCTTCAAAAATTGCTAAGATGAGGAATGATATCACATATTTTAGTCAGTTTGATGAAGAATCTATATATGAAGCTTGGGAAAGATTTAAAGATCTTCTAAGAAAGTGTCCACATCATGCTTTACCAGACTGGTTAATAATTCAAAATTTTGATAATGGATTAGTGGGATCTTTGAGATCGACTATAGATGATGCTGCTGGTGGATCATTAATGTCAAAACCTTTAATGAAGCATATTCGTTAATAAAAGAGATGGCTACTAATAATTTTCAATGGCCCTCTGAGTGGGTAAATCCTAAGAGAGTAGCTATTATTCATGATTTTGATGCGATAACTATGATGGTCTCTCAAATTGCTGCACTTTCGAAGAAAAAATATCAATATGGAATGAATTATTCCCAAACACCCCCAGTGTTAAAGGAAAATTCATCAAAACAGATGATAAAATCTCAAACACTTTATGAAACCTTGAATGATATAAATAATAAAGTTAACAATCCTTATTCGAATTATTATAATCCTGGTTGGAAGAATCACTCAAATTTCAATTGGAAGAATAATAATGTTATTGTTAACCGCAATGGGGAAACAATTCTATGAATCCAGTTGGAAATCCGATCAACTAAGGAAATACCAATTATAGACTTTCTTATCCTCCTGGTTTTAATAGTAACCCACAATTTAAGGAAAAGAAATTGTCTACTGAAGAAATAATTCTGAATATGGGTACTCCAATTCAAACTCAAAATGTTGCGATGAAGAACATTGAGAATTAATTGGGACATATTTTTACTGCTCTTAATAATAGACCTTCTGGAAATCTTCCTAGTGATGTTCAGATCAACCCATAAGATCAAAAAAATGAGCAAATTAAGGCTATTCAATTAAGGAGTGGAAAAAAATTGGAAACAAGAGTACAAAAAGAAGTTGAAGTTGAGAGAGAGGAACTGGACATTGAAAAAGGTTCTAATAAGATATATCCAGACTTAGAATATCCAATTGAACCAATGAAGATTACTGTTGAAAAACCACCTTCTCCATTTCCTCAAAGACTAAAAAAACAAAACTGGGGGATAATATATTTGCAAAGTTTTTGGAAATCCTTAAGAAATTAACGATTAATATTCCTTTTGTTGAAGCATTAGACCAGATACCTAATTATGCAAAGTTTATGAAGGATATTCTTAAAAATAAAAGATATTTCAAAGACCAAGAAACTGTTGCTAGGTCATAGAACCACTTAGGCTAATTTTCATGACTTTTTAAGTTTTATTTTAATTATTATAATTTTTTATTTGATTTTGAGTATTAATTAAATATAAAATAGAATTTAACTTAAAATTTACTTTTTATATTTTTTAAATCCCTCTAAGTCCAGGAAACTTAGAGAAATAAATTTTATATTTTTGTGATTTATATTTTATTTGATTGTAATAATTTTAGTGCAAAATTAAGAAAAGTTAATTTTAAGCCTGTAAAAATTCATAAATTTACTACGAAAATTGGGAAAAATCTTTTAATTTATCCTAAGTGATCAGGAAACAAATTGGAATATTTTGGTGCATTTTTGTATTTTAGTGATTTTTGTGATTTTTTAATTATTTTTAATTAATTTTAAATTAAAAATTAGCTTAAATGATGTATTTATTTTAATATCCATTTTATTTTTCTTAAATTCCTCTGGTCAAAGGAACTTCCAAAACCATTTTCATAAATTTTGAAAGTATATTTTATTTATTATAATTTTTTAATGAAAAAATCCCATTTTAATTAGAAATTCAACTGTGGTGATAAAATTAATTCACATTAAATTTCAAATTTTACAGGGGGTTTGTTTGACTGTTTTCTTTAATTTGGATTCAATTTTGTAATTTTTCTAATTATATTTTATTTAGTTAATTTTTTAGGTGTTTTAATCATTTAAATACATAAAATGCTATTTTTTAATCATTTAAATCCATTTTATATTTTTCCTAGGATTCTCTGACCACAATAAGCCTACTAAACTTATTTGTATAATTTTTTTTTTATATTTTAGTTTTAATAATTTTTTGTTTAAAATAGAGACGGTTTACCTTGAAATTAGGGCTTTCAAACTTAGAGATATTCTCT
This sequence comes from Papilionanthe hookeriana x Papilionanthe teres, assembly GCA_022702705.1. Lineage (NCBI taxonomy): Eukaryota > Viridiplantae > Streptophyta > Magnoliopsida > Asparagales > Orchidaceae > Papilionanthe > Papilionanthe hookeriana x Papilionanthe teres. The sequence continues at coordinate 14,171,329 of CM040434.1, forward strand.
GACCTAGAAAAAATCAGAGAACACACCTCAGATCATGTAGTTTAAACCTCCAAAATTTCAAGTCAAGGTGATTAATATTTATTTAATTACGATTTAGAAAAGTTTCTGAGTATTTAATCAATTAAAAATAAAATACATGGTAAATCATTTTTAGTTCACATTTTTCTCCTTTGTTCACAGAGTAATAAGATATTTTTCTTTTGCTTTTAGGAAGTTTCTACACCAAGTTATAAATTTTCTAAGTTTTTAAATTAAATAAATAAAAAATAGGGAGATTTTTCTATTTATCCGCGTCTGCGTCGGGTCATCCTAGACAGCCTCGAAAGCCAACGAGTTACCGCACCATTGGACGTCGTCATCTGTTTCAGCTCCTCGCTTTATGCTCCATTCCCTGGTCCGTTCGCATCGGTGTCGTCCGTTCGATACACAAGCGATCGGATGGTCCCCGGTCATCGTCTTCATCTGGTGTATCCCATAGACCGTCCACCTTCTAGCTTAAGATTCCTCACTACACTTAACCAAATTGCATGAGATTTGTTCCTACACCTTCATCTAGTCCAGACAAACCTATCTATATGGTCACACACATGAATTTAAAGTTTTCTTCACAAAATCCCAAGTTGAGCTCAATTTGGGGGAAAAAGGCGTATGCCTTGGTCTGAGAGGTGAGGCCACAATCAGATGCTTGGAGAAGCTTCAATGGAGTCCAACAAAGGTGCATGAAGTGTTGCTTTCCTTTGGTGAATGGTCTGAGTAGAATTTCCTCCTATAGGTGGAGAGGCTGAGGTAGAAGTCAGGTAAAGAAAGATCACGAGATGGGGTTTTCAGTGGAAAGCTTCCTCTTTTACTTTGGGAAAGCTCAGGGACAATTCAATTTGGGATTTGGTGGAGTTTCAGAGAGTGTCCTATTTCTGACCTATTTTTTAGGTGAGGAAATTAGCCTCAGGAAGTGGGGGTGAGGGCTGGAAAATGACTGGACTGATCTTAGGAAGGTTGAAGGAAGCTCGAGAATGATTTTGGTCAGGGCTTCGCCAAGGTTCTGAATCCTCTCCTCTTTGGCCGTGATGGGGTGGATCTTATAGCCTTGGTCAAGGGGTGGTGCTCTAGCTTTGATTGGCTGGTGCCAATGAGCTGTGGGGAGGAGTTTGGCGCAAGTGACCAATCGATGATTGCCACAATGAATGGGCTCAATTTTAGGTTTAAGCCATGGATGGCCTTCTCGGTTTTGAGCTCTCCGGTGACTAGGTTTTCTTTCCAGAGCAGAGCTGGTGGCTAGCAGGGTCAAGGAGCTCAGAGGAAGGATTAATGGTGATCATGATGGAGGTTTAATCAAGGGGTGCTTAGCATGAGTCACTTAGCCAAATATGGGAAGAGTTTCCCTAATTTGTGGATCCTTTGGCCCATGGCTCATGTAGAGTGGGCTAGGTAGATCTAGCTTGGTTCATAAGGTCTAAATGGTAGCTGTGGTAACCATCATTTGGTCAATTTCAAGTAGATTAGCCAATTTTAGGGTTTGGGTTCACAATTGGGGTCTTAGTTTGGACTTGGTTCTAGGTTGGGTTCGAAATTGGCTTCAATTAGGTTGGAATTTGGTTTCAAATGTGCTTAGGCATGATGAAATTTGATTATGATTTGAAATTGGGGAATTGGATTGATCATGAAGTTCAATTTGATGAATTTTGGGGATATGGGCAAATTGGAGATTTTTGAATTGGGCTTCGAATTTGAGTTTGAAATTGGGTTAAATTAAGCTTTAATTTGGTTTTCATTGGGATTAAACATGGTGAATTTTGATTTGGAATTGAAATTGAAGAAGTTTGGAATCAATTTGGTGGAAATTTTGGGTGATTTAGGCATTTTGGGCCTTTAAGAGAAATTTGAGGATTTTGGTCAAAATTGGTCAATCTGTGTGCAATTAGGGTTAAGATGTGGTTTAAATTGATTTTGGGGGAATTTGGAGTGATTTTGGATATTTTGAGAATTTTTAGAATTTTTGGAGCATGAAGGGTATTTTGGTAATTTTGGCATATTTTGGGGGTATATTGGGAATTTTGGGTATTTTGGTCAATTTGAGTGGTTTGGAATGATTTGATATGATTTTTTAAGATAATTTGGGAAATTTTGAGAGATTTTGGAAAAATTAAGTTTTTTGGGGCATTTTGGTAATTTTGGGTGTTTTTGATGGATTTGGGGAAATTTGGGAATCTTGGTGGATTTTGGGAAATTTGATGGTTAGGATTAGCTTGAGTGAGGTTTGGGACAAATTTTGAGCCTTTTGGTGGATTTTAGGATTTTTGGGTAAAATGGGAATTTTAAGGTTTAGGGTTAATTTCGGGTTTAGGATGGAGGATATGCAATCCCATAGGAAGTCCTCATATGCTGGTCCTGACCACTCTAGCCAAAGGCTAAGGGTTTGGGTCCACCCATATGAGCCTCCAAAATGGAGCAAGGAGGGGATTAAAGGGTAAGTGATCTTCAAGTGTATATGTGCATAAGACCAAGCTCCAGCTACCCAAATTTAAAAAGGGATGCTCCTAAGGCTTTACGCTCCTATGGGACTCAATTTGAGCCTTCCCATGTTGGTCCCAACCTCTTGAGTGTTAGAGGTCAAAGCCACACATGTGAAATTCCAAAAATAACAAAGAAGTGGTTTGAATTTCTATATGGTGGGTACCATTGCTAATCCTCTAAGATAGTCAACATAAAAGCCTTATGGCTAGATCCTAGGCTTCTAAAGAATAGACTAAACCTCAGAAAAAGTGAGGTCAACAAATGTATTTTTATTATAGTGAGATAACTTTCTAGTTGGGCCTTTGTGTCGGGTTTAGATTATCAAAACCTACAAATGCATTACCAAGTATAGTTGTCAGAGTTAAAATAAGGGGGAAAATCACATGTTATTGTAAGCTTTTTCTGTATCATGTAGACCTAGTCATTTATGGAAGACTTATATTTCCTATATAGTGGAGTATTTTTTATGAAACCTTTCATTTTGGATTGCCAATATGCATTGTTATAGTGAGCAATCCCAAAGCCAAGTTATCCCACTATATGACTATAAAATTCAAAGATAATTAAAATTTCCTAGTGAGTTTCTATGGTGTAAGTTAAATATTATCATTTGAAATGCTACTTGTATTTGATCATATGTGCCACATGAAAATCTCATTTATAGTTGAGCTTTTATGTTTGGTCCAGAACATTAAACTCATTTATGCCACAATAAACTTGATAATTGCCCAAGTATAATTTAGTTTATAATATACTAAACTAACATCTCGATTAAATTTCTAATCAAATTGATCATTTGATAAACTCATTTTGGTTGAGTCTTAGTATTGGGTCAAGAATAACAAAATCATTCATAATACAGTGACATGGCTACCGTTCTCATGGACTTTACTTGACTTTAGTACAACATAAATCATATCTTGATCATATTTCTAATTGTATGATCACCTCATTCTAACTAGGCCAATAACCTTAGTTTGAAATAATAAAACCTAAATAAATTGATCAATTGATTGATCAAGATATACTTAATAAAATGCTTCAATCGATCATCCATAACTCTCCCCAATAAGAATCACTTGGTGGTTAGATTATTCCTAGTGGGGTTTAACCATGATTTATGATGTGAATTATTCTAGGTTTTTCTCTATTATTTACTTCATTTGTAATAGATTGGGTACTTTCTTTGACTTCACCTTAGTCAAAGGACCTGTAAATCTTCTCCCTAGATAGATCACCATCTTTATCACACTAATATAAACTGAGAAATGCATTAATTGATTTAGCCACCTTACTTTACCTAATTAATTTATAAAACTTTATTTAATAGAACCATTTTATACATCTAGTTAGTTCTTATTGAATTGCTTTTTACTTGACTAAATCTCCTAAATTATTTACCTAACCTTTATTTAACTAGGACACCTTGGTTAATTAATTTAGTTCTTATTTAAGCTGCTTCATTTAACAAACCCACCTCGATAACTTAGTGGGTTCTTACCAAATAGATTTTTAGTTAGCTAAATCACCTCAATTATCTAGCCAACAACTATTTAACTATGATACCTTAGTCACCTAGTATGCCTAGTTAATTTATAATGTTTTACTTAATAAGACAACCTCGACTACCTAGTTGGTTATTATAAAACATTATTCTATTTAACTAGAACACCTAAATTATCTAGTCAACCTCTATCTAGAAAGCCTCAATCACCTAACTTATCAATTAACTTATCACATGCTACTTGGTTAGACCACCCCAATTACATTGTTGATTCTTATGAAGTAGCACTGTCTTTGGCCAAACCACCTTGGCCATTTAATTAATATATCGTGATCACAACTTGTTTACTCAAGATCACTTTGAACATCTAGACAATTCATACTCGAATTAGTTGAGGTTTAAATAAGCTATCATGAATGAGTGTATTGTGTCTTATTAACATGACACGTGTAGTTGACTTGTTCATTTACATATTTTTCTATGAAAATCATGTTTGAACGTATTTATAAAACTTTTAGACCATTTTAAATTTTCATGTGATTTTAAATGGATTAATACTTCCATAAGAATTATTGCAATGTTAAAAGAAATGACACTACTCAAAACTGTGTTTAGCATTGGCCATGGAACAATATTTTTTCTTGAGAGCTAAAATGTGGTGTTTATGCACCAAGCGTAACTTTGGGCCATTTTTTAACTTTTTGGAGCCTTTTCTCTACTTCTTCATTGAAGGCTAAAAAGAGCCAATAAATTTTTACTTGGGATAAGTTGATATACCTATAGAAAGAGTTTTTCTTTGAAAAGAGTTATAGAGCTAAAGAATTTGGTGAGTACTTCAGGTGACAAATCTTTTAGGAAAAGAGCTTGAGTGAACTTCCTCAGAAGATACCATATTTTCCTTGAAGATAAATAGGGAGAAGAGATAGAAAAGCTAAAAACCTTCAACTTTCTTTTGGAATTTAAACCAAAACTTGAAGAGGGTGTCCTTCCAACTCTGAAATATTTTACTTATGCATGAAGGACTTGAAGAGATGGAGAATGGCCTCAAACCCATAACAATGAGCTTCTAAACTCCTTTCTCAACTTCCATCCCTCTAGAGCCTTAAGTTTCTCTATAAGTCCGTAAGTTTAGGCTAATTTTAGTGGAATCCCATAAGTTAAGAAGCATTCCTACACCTCTTTGTTCCTTGAGTGGGTCTGACCTTTAACTTCACTTTCCTCTTAATTTAATGTTTTAAGGTCATGGTTTTGTTCCCATGGACTTCAATTTCTTTAAGGGTTTTGATGGAAGTTCATACCCATGGAAGTGTGAATTTTGAGAAGTTCGGGTTTTTATTCATGAGGTTTTTTTTTTGGTAATATTTTCATGATTTTATAGTAACTTAATCATGTATTGAGCTCATACTCATTATACTAAGATGAATATATTAGTTACAAGTGTTTCGCCACCTCAAATTCAACCTTAGGAGGATCAAATATAACTTACATAGGGATTTTCTCATTGAATAAGTTGCGTTAAGAAAATGATGATAAAATTTATGTGTTTCTTTTTATGTGTTTACATGTTAAGATGCTAACTTAGTATGTTGGTTTACATAAGTGTGTATTTTGTGTGATGTTATAAGGCTACATAGTTACACATAATTCATTCCATATTATGTAATATTATGTTTTCATGTCCTTGTTTTTATATTCATCTTAAGATAGTAGTTTGTTTATTCTTTTTTTCATAAAGGAGCATTATTGCTCCACATTTTATTCCATAAAAGAAGAAATTACAAAACCGGGAAAGAGGTCATACGCACACACCATACAATCACCATAAAAAGATAAAATAAAATAAATGGTCCTCTTTCCAAGGAGAAAAATACAACTCAACACACCCGACAAACCATGCCAACTAAAAATCCAACAAGACTATGCTATAAAGATCAATAGGTAAAACATGAGAAATAAAAGGAGCTCTTAATAAGGATCCAGTTTGCAGCAGCATTCCCATCGTTTTTAGTATAAGACCACAACACATTAAAATCTTTAGCCATTTAAGAATCCTTTTAACCTGCAGTAGAATACTTAAATGACAAATTGAATTAGCCCTGCAAATCTTCCATAATGTAATAGAATCAATCTCTAAGATAATATTTTTCCATCTCATCTTCTAAGCTAACAGCAAAGAAAATACCATAGCATCAACCTCAGCAACTAAAGGAGAAACAAAAGGAGAAGGAGCAGCAAACCAAAAAAAGGACAAAACCATTCTAATCCCTACAAACTCCACCAATACCAGCATTATTCAACTTCCAACTGCCATCAGAATTTATTTTAATAAATGGTACAGAAGGGCTACACCAAATATTACCACAAAAAGAATGACTATTATCAATAAAAGTAATATAAAGATCAGTAAGCATGGCCTTCATAAGCATATTGCTAGTATATTTCATACCATGCTCACAACGACATTTAGCCATATAAGAACAAATTTGACATAAATTGGTTTTTGTATGAAGATGTTCATTAGAAAATCTCATAGTGTTCCTAGAGACCCATATAAACCAAATCACAATAGAAGGGATATTGGATAGAAAATCATGTCCCTTGTTCTTCCAATCATCATAAATATCATTAACAGAAGAATATATAGAAAAAATATCCTGCCTATTACAGAAAACATAAACTCTATTCCAAATATTCATTGCAAAAGGACAAGCACAAAAAAATATGAGTAAGAGATTCTTTAGCATTATTGCAAAAAACAAACTTTGAAAGAAGTCGTAAACCATTAAACTTAAGAATATTATCAGTAGGTAAGATCTCATGAAAATCTCTCCAAACAAAAAAAAATAGAAGGTTTAATCCATTTATTCCAATTCCAACTAAGATCCAAACCCTGATAAGAAGACATATGATTAGCAAAGGTCTTAGTAACAAAATCACCAAGCTTCCCCTTAACTCTAGGAACATCCTTCTTATCAGAGATAATAGGAATCTGAGCAATGAAATTTGCATCATTAGAATGAACCAAAGTATTAAGTTTAGTCAAATTCCAATTATGTTCATCCCAAAAAACTTTTACTTTAATGTTAACATCATTAGGACCACCATAGAAGTCCCAAGGGGACCCTTATCAAGCCAGTCTTCATACCAGAAAGTCACATTACCATAGCCCACATCCCAACAAAGCAATTCTTCAACCTGAGAAGAAACCATAATCATCTATTTCCAAATAAAAGAATCAATTTTTGAAGGAGTAACTGTAAGAGGGTGAGCTTGAGAACAATATTTAGCACGTAAAAGATAAGCTCAATTAGAATTATTCATTCTAAAACGAAGCCACAATTTCATAGAGTTAAATTTAATAGAATCAGCAAGTCTCCGAAAACCCAAGCCACCCTTATCAATTGGTTTACACAGCTTCTCCCAACTCTTTCAATGAACATTTTGTTTACCAAAACCTTTCCAAAGAAATTTATTAAACAAAATCTCAAGTTTTCTTATAAAAACCTGAGGCATACACACAACCTGCATAGAATAAAGAGGAAAAGAGGTAAGGATGCTCTTGAGTATAGTAACACGGCCTCCAAAAGATAGGAATTTATGCTCCCAAGAGAGGATTTTCTTTCTAATTTTATCAAATAAATCATAGAAAAGATAATTCTTCTTAACTTTCCTGTCAAGAATAAAACCAAGATACTTCATGGGTAAATTAGCCTTAACACAATAAGTATAATCAGCAATGCAATTTCTTTTAGTAGTAGATATATACTTAGAGTCATAGAAATAACATTTAGCAGTGTTAAAGCATAAACCATATACATCCTGAAATGAGAGATGACCTTCCAAACCTTTTTAATGGTTCTCTTATTTGAATTAGTGAAAAGAATGAGATCATCAGCAAAACAAGATGAGAAATGCTAATACTCCCTTTATGTTTATAGTTAAGACTAGGATACTTGGCAAAAAGGTTATTAAAACACTTAAAAATATAATCAAAAGAAATAATAAAGAGGTAAGGAGAAAGTGGATCTCCCTGCTTCATTCCTTTGGAAGCCATAAAATAACCACAAGAAGTACCATTAACAATAACAGAGTAATAGTTATTTTCTAAAATCCTTTTGATAATATTGCAGAAATCATTATTGAAGCCAATAGCTTTAATAACATCAAGTAAGAACTCCCACCTGATAGTATCAAAAGCCTTTTTAATATCCTAAGTATAACATTACCAAAAGTTTTAATTTTATCAATATCCAAAAGAAATTCCTGAACATTAAGAGCATTATCACCAATCAGCCTATCCTTAAAAAAAGCAGTCGGATTTAAAGAAATAATGTCACATAAAAAAGGCTGAATTTTCTTAACCATAATTTTAAAGACAATCTTGGAGACAACAAAATTTAAGCTAATAGGTCTAAAGTCATTCCAAGTGTTCCTACCATTATCCTTTGGAATTAAAAAAATATTAGAAGATTTAAAATATTTGGGTAAATTGTTACCATAAAAGAAGTATTGATTATAATGAATAAGTTCAGGATGAATAACATCCCAACTAACTTTATAGAATTCAACAATGAATCCATCCGGGCCAGCAGCTTTGTCAGTCTCCATACTATCAAGAATTTCTTTAATTTCCTCTTTAGAAGGAATATAAATAAGATTTAAATCTTTAATCTTATCAAAACTTTCATGCAAATCCACATTAATCTTATCCAGAAAACTCCCATCATTATGAAATAAATTAAAAAAAAAACTAACACCATCATTCATAATATCACTATGATTAGAAAGAGTCTTACCACTGAGAGTAGTAACATTAGAAATCAGATTAAGCTTTCTTCTAGTTTTAATGTAGGCATGATGAAAAGCAGAATTCTTGTCACCATCTAAAAAAGAAGGACGAGCAGACTTTTGAGCATAAAAAGATTCCTCCATATTAATAGCATTAGAAAGCTCTTGTTGCCCTTGAAGTAACAAATCAAAACTAATATTGTTATTACAATAATCCATTTCTAACTCTTTAACACGACATTCAGCATCAGCCACAACCCTAGTGAGTTTTCCAAAAACATTTCAATTCCAATTATGCAAAAAATTAGCAAGATTTTTCTGAAGTAACCAAAGTATAACACCATGAGTAAAATGCACAAAGTTAAAATGACTAGCATTCCAATTCTCTTTAACTCCTAAGAGAAAAAGAGGATGAAAGGTCTACAAATTATAAAAATGAAAATGATAAATCTTTTACCAAAATCATCTTGAACCTTAATCAGAATAGGGATATGATCAGAAGACAGAAAAGCAAGATGATGAACCTTATGCATAAAAAAAGAATTAATCTAAGCAGAATTAGCAACAAGTCTATTAATTCTTTCATATACAAGTCCACGATTCTAAGTAAATGGATTACCATGGAACCCTAAATCAAACAGACCAATATTCAACAAAACAACATTAAAATCAGAAATAAGATTGAGATTAGGAGGTAAGCCTCCCTTCTTCTCAGCCACATAAGAAATAACATTAAAATCTCCCCCAACCAACCAAGGTTTATTAAGGTACCAATGGATTTCAGTAAACTCCTCAGCTCAATTTTGTCATCTTTATGACAACTAGCATAAATAATAGAAAGAAAAAAATGAATTCCATTAAAATTAATATGAAGATGCAATAATTGTTTATGGTTAATAAAAATATCAACCATAACACAATCATCCCAAAGAAACCAAATCTTATTATTAATATTAGCAAAATAATGATATCTACCTAGATTTCTAACATATTTATCATTATTAGAAGATAGCACCAAATGTTCAAGAATACCAAAAAAAGAAAGATGATGAAGACGTAAGTTCCTAAGTCTATTAGAAACATTACCTTTAGCAATGCCCCTAACATTCCAAAATAATGTATTAAATTTCATCATTCAGATCTCTCCTACCTCTAGTAAATTTAGAGGCAAAAGTTTTAATATTAGAATCTAAATTCTTACCCAGTTTGTGATCCTTAAGAGTAGTAGGCTTCAAATTACTAAGTTCCCCACTACCCTTAATTTTCTTCCTCCTAGAATTTAATTTTAATGTCTAATCATCCTCATTATCAGATCGAGACATCATATGATCATTATTTGCAATAAAATCATCAGTATTAACATCATTATGCACAATAGTACATAAAGAAGTTCCATCCCTCTCTTTATCAACTTTAGGAATTCTATCTTGAAGCACAACAGTATTAGGAATGTCAATATCAGCATCTGCAGATTCAAGATGAGAATCAATAGGGTTAACTACAAATGAATCAGATTCTTTACCAGTTTCAACACCTTTAATAGATTCTTCAAGATTGATTAACACTTAAAGAATTCATAGAATTCTGCATTTGTTTGTGACCATGCAAATCAACCATATCAACATTAACAATATCATTTATATGCAATTTATCATTAGCAATGATAACCACCTCATCTTGCTTATCCAAGGCTTCACAATCATTAGGAACAATTTCAATTTCAGCATTGCTACTAATCGAATCAACTTGAAACTTACCATTATCATGAATAGAATTCCTTTCTTTATGCTTACGCAATGCAGGATGAGCATTATAACAAGAAGTATATATATGCCCAAACATTCTACAATGTGTACTATAACTTGGAACAAATTCCAATTCCACAGGTTGCCAATATCCATCAGCATTATTACCAATCCAGACCGAATCAGGAACTTTAAAGTAACATTTTTTTCCACCAAAACACTAGCCACAAATCGCTTAGTAAAGTTAGAAGTAGGATTATCTAATTTCTGAAGATTTCCAAATATAGCTGCTAAAGAATAAAAAAATTCATATTGTATAAATGAAGTTTTAAACCTGGAAATTTAATTCAGATTGGGACAATATGAGGTTCTTCTCGAGGATTAAATTTCGATGTCCATTTTAATATCTTCATATAGGACTTCTCAATAATTAAAACTTTTCTTGAAAATAAAGAATCATGATCTTCCTCTTTTTCAAGTTTAATCATAAGGTGCCTACCATCAATGAAACCTAAATTCCATTTTCCCGCAAACTTAAGTTCAAAAAAGAACCATTTAATCACATCATACTTAGGATGAGTATAGGAAAATTTTCCAACCAAAGTAAATTTCAGAGGTTCAACAAGAAAATTGATAACCTCATCATGGAGAAAAATGGCAGGTTTACCATTTTTCCATGCAAATTTTTTAAGAAGACCCGGAACAGAGCTATCAACTAAGTTAGCTTTGAAAGAATAAGGAAAAATAGCATTATCCGGTTCCTGAGAACTCCTAGCCACACTATCACGAAAAGAAGGTGTGGATTCATGCAATGTGACATCCATGAATGAGGAGAAGAAAATTAGAAGATCACCAAAGTAGAAAGATTAGTGCAAACCTCAGAAGAACAACGCTCCAAGAAATCATCGCACTCCAAGAAACCATTCTCCCCCCCTCTTACATGTCTCGTTACATATCTGTCGGAAATGCCTTTGCCTGTTTCAGAATCGTACCGATCAAAAGCTTGCTCACAGAAGTATCCGGCGGTGCAAAACCGGTGATGAGGAAACTCCTCACAAGCGACGAGAAAAGAGAGTGGCTGGGGCAAGAGAGACGGGCGACGAGAAAAGATACTGGCTAGTTTATTTAGTTTGTTTATTCTAATCAAACTAGTTTGGCACATTGTTTGTGTTTCATATGTTTGTATATTTTTTGTTTGCATGCCATTTAAAAACATGGTTTAATGTTTCAAACCAATATTTTAAAATTATAATTATCTAGATGGTATAATCTTCCTTTGAATTTGGGATTATATATGACCAGTGATGTTATACCACTTTATGTTTATATTTGTATTTTGATATATGCTTAATAGTTTAGATTCTTATACTTTGACTTGCAAGACAATTATATGTTAAGATGTTTAATATATCATTTTTAACTTGCACACCGTTTGTCTTTAAACACTGAGTGTGGTATATCTTATTTTCATTTGATAATGTGTTAAAATAGACTATATCATTAAAGTCAATTTTCAAATCTATGATTTCTCTTGTTTGTTGCCATTTTTGGGTGCATTTTAAATCAAGTTTGCAAATGGACTAAGTGAAGTTAGCACTTCAATTGTAGATTTCCTTTAGATGTGAGATCAACCCAAGGTTATAATGCATTATGATCATTCTCCCCAAAGGCAGAGCCTTAAAAAAGTGTCATGATGTTATCTTTTGTTGGTGCTAGCTAAATAATTCTCAAACCAAACTTAGTTCATTTTAAGTTTGCATGTTTTATATACATGCATAATAATTTATTTTTTATATGCAATAGGTCCTATATGTTTTAGATTTCATCATGCATTTTTTAGAATTTGGGATTAAAAATGTATTATAAATAAGACCTATGCATGGGTTCTTCAGAGTGGGAGACCAGAATCAATCTTAGATGATGATCAAGAGCTAATTCGTCATGTCTTATAACTTAATTTTAGATTATCCATTATTGTATAAATATAGAATCGGGTTCTATATGTAGAGCCTAACTGTCATTTTTCCTTTCTGACGTATGTTATCTACCTAAGAGGACCCGACCTCTTTATTATTCACTCATATTTGTGTGTTTATTTTAAATGGGCACATGTGCTATTTTGTGTACTTTCTGATGGATTATGTTTTGTCTGGGCTTACACATGCAAACTGTTAGGGCAAAAAATAAAGTTTTCTACTTAAAATCTAATAAAGTTTTCAAACATCTTGAATAAAATTTAGGCTCAATTCAATAATTTTCATAATAAAATCTTCCTTTTCATGAGCATGGCCTATAGCTAAATTTGCAAAATAATAATAATAAAAAAGTCAATATTTAAAATTTAGAATTCCTATTACAGTTATGAATCCACATAATGTCATTAAGGAATTTTATACCTATAATAATAGAAAATTTTCTCCAACATTAAACCATGGCTAAATTATACTTATGTTATTATAGCTTAATTTCTAAATAAATAATAGTCTTCATATCAATGACATATAATATTTGCATCCTTTGTATGTCTGTTATGAAGTATTATTGTTTTCTTTACCTGACTAGTTATACGATTTATATCGATTAGGTTGTTGATTATACTTCTTAGGACATTGAAAGGTTATTTTGACCAAAATAGGATTGTAAGCCAATATCATTGTGATTGAAATACATTTTCCTTCCTTTCATATGTGCGTCATAATCATTTTTGAGTAAAATCCATTTTAAACCTTGTTGTAATTGGATTAGTCTTAGGATTCTAAGTTGGAATCTTTCTTAGCCTTAGAGTCTATAGAGTCCACTTGGGTGAACCAACTCATGGATTGCTAATATGAAACTTTAAGCTAGGTTGAGTTGACTACATTTGTGGCTAAATATATTAGAGACTAAAGACCTAGAAAATGGATCCATTAAATCTTTAGTTGAGCCATATCCACTCATCTAATATTTCCTTACCCATCCTTTGCTATCCACTTTTTGCCACTTTTGTTTCATAAACTTTGTTGACGTTATTTCATGGGACTTTGTTTGTTGAGAGGCTATTGCTCATTGGGACATGGTAATTTATCCTCTATCCTGTGTTCTAATCAATCTTTGATGCATGAGGCAAATCCTATTGAAATGACATCCTTCACCTTTAATATCCTTATTTTAAAATTAAAACACAAGAAATACTTTTTTAATAAAAAAATAATATAGCGTATACCCAAGACGTGATTAAACAAATAGAATATGTTCCGCTGGGAGTGAGCATTTACATATAACAAAAGTAAGTTTGAGTATATGGTTATATGGTAGTAGTATTCATGCCTTTTTTGAGGTTTAAAAAAAGTGAGAAAGTGTGATTCTCTACGAACTTTTGTTCTTATTTACCTTACAATGAACTTTTTATTAATATCTCTCACATCTTTTTTTTTATGTTAGTGTCATTTCTTCTACTTCTCACCTCTCTCTCGTTCTTTCTTGAAAAAAAAAATTTGATAAAGTTATTATTTAACAAGGGAATATAGAAGTATCACATTTGAACACAACAAAATGGGAGGCAAACGGGGGGCTTACTTGACACCTAGAATTTTAATCTTCCAAATTATGGCCTAAGCAATTAGACCATTGGAAAGCTTCATCACCCATTTGAGTGGAAAAAAGATAATACCATACTAAATTAAATTCCTTAACTTAATTACAATGCTACTCGTAATACATTTTCCATAGTAAATCTATTAAATCCAATATAATCTAAGGCATTCCATTCCACAAATGGAGGATAATTATAATAAAAGACGTGCAATTTTCTCTTTTCATATGTTCTTAGTAAAACTATTATTGATGTGAGAAGAGCCCTTTTCGTCACTTTTTGTCTTATGTGTATGGTCCTCAGGTAAAAAGCCTCTTCATAAAGTTGGTCTCATAATCTAAACCAAAGCCATGTTATTAAGTTCATTCTAACTTCCAAATACCTTGATCAAAGTCGAAATAACTTCCCCAATGATTAATATCATCATTTGTCCATCATGGTGAAGCTGAAGATAAAGATCCATTTACGTCATGGTAGGGCACCATAATGATATTTCTCATGTGGTACATAAGACAAGCAAATAGTAGGACTACAAGACAGAGTATTGGCCTCCAATTAAATGACTACGTCTAAATCTCATTGCTAAATTATTCTCATGTTTCATAAAATACTTTTTAGTTTGCATCTATATATTGAAATTTTCTCAAACAACTTTTTTTTTAACCAACAAAGGGGCAGAGATTTTGGAGAAGTCCTGATATTAAAAAACTTAATGAAATTTATTTATTATTGCTACTATTTTTAGTCATTAGAATATATACTTACTTTTCTAATATTCTATTTTTTTGTTTTGTTTTTATTATTTTTTTATTTTTTAATCTTTTTTTTAAAAAAATTTAAATTTCTATGTTATATCTTGAGGGGGTAATATGTTAAATTTTATCCTTTTATTAATATGTTTTTCAAAGTAAATTTTGCATCTGTAAAACGGGAGATTTTAAAACTGTAAATTGGCATAAAAAAAATATATTTAAAATTTAGTCTAATAATTATTTGATATTTTGTTCATATAAACATGAAAAGCCATCATGACGAATAATGGGGCATGCAAAGTTCAATATTTTGAATAAAAATATTATTTATTCTTAATATGTAAGTGGAATATGCATTGTAAAATCAAAGAAAGCTAAATAAAATAAGCAATACTTAAATTTTCTAATAACAAAAATCAGTATATATTTAATTGTCCTAAAAGATCATTCTGAAGTATTAAAAAAAAAATTTAATTAAATTATATGGTAGAAAAAATCATTAAAAATAAGAGTTAGAGCGTTTGTAAATATCACAAAGTTTGCAAAATTATGCAACATTGTATACTGTTGATAGTTTAAGAACTTTATTCAAATTAATTAGGTAGCCTCAACAAACATAATGGTACATCGTAAATCCCTTAATACGTGCCACCGATGAGCTTCTTGAGTACCGATTAAACCAGTTTTTTCAAAAACAAATACAGATTTCAAAATTTTCTGTCCAATGTTTAAGTTCTTGCCTTATTTGTTAATATCTATCATTGCAATTTATATGAATGATTCCATTTTAGGCTTGCTTATTCCTATGTGACAATCAAAGTTAAATCAATCTATAATATGTATTGGAAGAAAACAACCTTAATCATCCTATTGCGAGAAATTCAATCACCGAACAAAAACCTGATAAATAAAAAAAGCTTGCATGTTTGACCTACTTCATTTTGACCTTTGGTTCTCAGTCTTTTCTAAAAATGCGTTAAGAATATCTAGTAAAATTGTTCTTTTAGAATTTAAAAAAAAAGTGTAAATTATATTCTTGTCGTAACTATTTAAAAGATCTTAGAGGAATGCTCACGTCAATAACAAAGGTGAGGATACAATTTTCTTCTAATATTTGTACACGATTCACCCCCAAGTTGACTAAAAAAAAAGAAAAAATTTTGTTAAGCTAAATCATATAAAACTTGGGGCTTATTTGCTATCATTTTATTTTTTTTATTTTATTTTCATTTTATTTTTTATTTTCTAAAACAACTTTGAATAATATAATTTTATGCTCTTCTTTACAGATGAATTCAATTGCTGGTAGTATTAGCTGTTGGAGAAACTATGGAGGTCAATTTTTTGCTTCTATTCTTATTGTGGTGTTTTGATTTTTATGGTTTTTAAGAAATGAAGCTAAACATAATGGAAAGTTGATTACTGTTTCTGATGATTTCAATTACATTAGAAATTGTGTTTAAAATGTTCTTATTTGGTAGGTTTAAAAAACCTATTAATAGGTATACTTTAAGATTGTTCTATAAATTTAAAATTACTGTTCCTGAAGAGCTTAAATCAAGTTGTAAACTTGTGTTATGGTAAAAACTTGAATTTGAGTTGCTGAAGTTCAATGTGGATGGGAGCTAGATTTGTAATTTGGCTGGCACCGGTGGGGTTTGTAGGAATTGCTCTTGTTGTTTGTTATTTGGTTCTCAGTACCTGTTTTATCTCATTCTCCAATTGTTGTTGAGGTTGAGGCTATGATTAATGTTTTGGTTATTGCTATAAAGTGTGGTTGGACTAACATTGTCATTGAGATGAATTCTCTTCTTCTCTGGATGATCTGTACTTGACAGATGGACTATGGTTGTGATTTGATGATTCAAATGAAAAAGATCTTTGCCCTTCAAACATCTCTGCAGGTTGATTGATCTTTCATTCATCATGAAGGAAATAAAACAGCTAATGGGGCAGCTAGATGGAGTCTTAAGTTGCAAAGAATTATGGTTTCTAATATTGTTCCTGTGGAACTTTCTCATTTGCTTATTGGAGACAATTTAGACATTCCTTATGCCCGATTTGATCATTGTTTTTAATCTTTTTTGTGTGAGTTGTGATAAGGCTAACGATTCCTAAGTTTTTTCTTTATTGTGTAAGTTGTATTTCTTTGGTTGGGGTGTTTAGATGAATTATTAGTTATTCTTTTGTAACATTCTCTCTGTAGAATAAAATTTCCTACAAGATTCAGTAAAGAAAAAAAAACAAAAAAAAAACTTTGATTAATATAATTTTATATATTTAATTTTTTTTTACTTTTAAAATAAATCGTATTGTTTTTAAAATACTAAAAAAAATATTTTGAGTGTTTTTAAGAAAAATTAATTCAATCAAATATAATTTAAGAAACATCAAAAAACAAAAACAAAAACAAAAACATGTATTGGTTTTTCGATTTGAAAAAGCAAATACGAAAGAAAAACTTTTTTTGTGTATTGTGTAAGTGATTCTTCAAGTTTTTTTTATTCTCTCTCCACCCCCAGACCCTTGTTCAGAGAGTTGCAATCATTTCGGCTCCAATACGGCTATGCTTCAATTGATATTGCCGCGTAGCGTTATAAGAAAAAACCATTTGTTCTTTTGAGAATAGTTTGTGCCCAAGATACATATTGTGACGCTTGATCTAGTTGTTGAAGAAAATAAAGGCGAAAGAGATGTCCGAACCTTTGTTTTTCTTTTTCCTCTCAAGGCAGGCAAAGATTAAGATATAAGTTAGGCAGTCTAGAATGAAAGTTCCAGCAATCATAAGGTGTTAGGCAAGCTAGCTAGTAAGTTTTTAAGCTCTTTTATTTACCAAATTCTCTTAATAAATCTATAGTGGGTAAGTAAGCTTTCGTGTCCAATGAGTTCAAAATATATAAGCCCACAATGAATGGTACGATGTAGGCTATATGTAGTATCTCCCTTCACGATAATATGAATAAAGTGTTCAGTCCTTCCTGTTTTCAATCAAAACTATCGACTTTTGATTAGGAAACATTTGATAATTGATGGAGTTTTCTTGAGTTGCCTTCCATATAGAAATCCAATGACAAGTTGTAACTATCCAATTGATATTGCGAGGAGTTAATATGGTTGAATTGGGGCCAACACTAATCAGTTCATATTCAATCAAATATTCAAGCATGGTGATCCTATATTGGGATATATGCATAAGAAATGGGCACGGCTTAGCAACCATGTACAAGTTTAATTCTAGAATTTACACTCTTTTGGAGTTTACATAAATGCATATTTTCTTATAATTAGACATACATTTTCTTATAAATAGAATTGATCATGTCATTGATAATGACTAGTCATAAATCAATTGGATTTTGCATCCATTAAGGAAAGGAGATACAAAATTAAATCTGCTTCGCTAATTCAAAGTAACAGATAAAGGGCGACTCCACTGTCGAAAAAGGCAAATCATCATTCTAATTGACATTTTTGACACCCGTGGGATTGTCAGATCGCTTCTTATTCCAATCACTTGTTTATCAATTTAGAAAGATTTTGCTCGGTCAGAGTGCTGATTAGTTGAAAATAAGCATAGAAATCCAAATTAGTGGCACAAAAATGAAAATATGATTTGTTTTAAAAAAAACTCGTTGCGCGCATCAGTTTCGAAGTGAGGCGCCCAAAGGAGCCATGGGTAGGAGAGGGTGAATAAAATAAGGTCTTTATGACCTTCTCTGCCTCTCATTTACTTTTTTCATGTTGGTCAAAAATCAATCACCACACTCTAATTCTTCACCACTCCTGCAAACCTACCTCTCCTACAGGAAAAACTGTCTGGAGAGAATTTTTTTGTCTCAACTAATATACAACGAATCTGATGGCTCTCTGTTTAATGAAAATAATCTTAATTCAAGTTTTAGTGACATCTTCTAGAACTCCAAGTCACATTCATTTCTTATTGCCATTGCATGATTATTTAAATCTTTATCCTATAATCGTTTTCATTGAAATCATTTATCTTATGAGAAAGTGTATACTAAAAAGTAATCATAATTTTCCTTTACCCCACACCCCTCCCCTTGAGACATGCGCACAGCCGTTTTCCAATTTAATCATCTTATTTCCTATTACAAGAATCAGTGTCTGCATTCATAACTAAATAAAGTTATCTTCATAAAAGAACGCTTTAAGACCAAAACACCTGAAGTTTCAGCTGCACGCCAACTGAAACTTCTATATACACATCAAATAAATAATAAGAGTAATGTTTGCACCCAAACTAAATTAGATATTTACAAAATAAATTTTCGTGTTAAAGTTGATGGTCAAATGATATCATTAGTTTTTATTAAGACAATATGTGGAAATGATAGGAAAAAGCATTATTTTAAACGAAAATTTATTTGTATTTGGAGAGTAGCATCACTCGACAAAAACCAACGAAGGCATTATTTACAATGGTAAGTTGATACAATTTACAGGGTTTCACAATGATAAGTTGGAGAGATAACACCTGAAATTTATTTCGAAAAATGGAAGGATTAAAAAAACAAATAAGAGACGATTGGAGAAAGAACCTTTGAGTTCCGTCCATCAACTACTGCTTATAACTTCAAGTTGAACTCCTAGTAAAGACAGATCCTGCTTTAAAGAATCAGCATTTTTAAAATGTACACCTACCATGCCTGCATTTACAGCTGCCTCCACATTAGTCAGCCTGGAGCGAAAAAGATATTCAAATAAGTCATAGGAAACTCAAAAAAAGTTCATAAACTTGGAAAAAAGTTACAAAAGTTCTACCATCAAATGAAATTAGACAAATGTGTTTTGATAGCTTTTTATTGTAAAGCAGCAACGAAATGATTGTTCTATATTTGATTTTTTAATCCTCTTATGGTGAAAAGATGGGATGGATCAAAAACAATGATTAGGCAATCTTTATTGTGATATGGATGCCTAGAGTTTGATTCGCGGGTCGATTCTCACAAAAAGAACTTCTTCGTGAGGGAAGCGTGAAGTTGCATTAGCAGGAAGCCTCGCTAACTATGCCTTTGTAATCTCCTCTGATGAGAATTATTTAATATTGATCTCATGATAGCACAAATCAATTCTTTCTATCTTTTTGGAAAGGCTAGTCAACTGCGTTCTTGTTTATCAACACCCTTTAGGTTTTCCATTTCCTTGCAATCATTTTTCTTCTAAAGGTAATACTTTCAATGTAAAGAATCACTCCTGTCAAAGCTACAATTACAATGGACAAAAATCGTCACAAAATAGCCAGAAAGTTGGATAGTGAACAGAAGGAGGGCCAGAATAATTCCTAAGCTTTTGGTTCTCCTAATAAACAATCAAAATACGCCCGTTAAAAAAAACATGAAAGAGGCAGCGTCATGATAGAAGAAAAGAACCTGTCGTCAATGAAGATACAGCTTGCCGGCTCAACTTTCAGGAGATGTAAAACCTCTGCATATGAATCGGGTGCAGGCTTCCTTTTTCCTGGATAAATATGCAAGAAAACCATATCAATGAGAAAACAAATGCAAAAAGAAAATCACAATCACTATTAATTATTTTAGATAACAATTGATTCTTTAAGTAAGGAATCATATAATCAAGCACACTGCATTTGGTGGACTACTATTATATGAATAAATATCTGGACAAAATACATAGAAGCATTTCCAAAGTCATATTACTGTCAAGAGGAAGAATATTTTGTGAAGCAAAAAGTACCTATCAGACAAGAAGAGAACGTCCAAGATAAATATTTTGAAAGTTCTAGCTTCTCCTCAATCATCTGGTACCTGCAAAAAATATAATAACAATAAAAACTCAAAGATGAGATATTTTTCTTATGCTGACCAAGTTAATAAAATAGTAAAACTAACCAAACAGGATAATTCGTGAAGGCATGCAATTCATAGTTGTTTTGTTTCAAAGCATTTAGCAGTTCTTCGATTCCATCCACATATGAATATCCACTACGCATGCATTCTTTGAGACCTACAAGATTAAGTTCGCAATAATGGGTTGAGCAAACTGGATCTGCTGATAAAGCCAATATTCTACAATACTCATACAGAAGGCAAAACTCCCTATTTCAAGCATGGATGAGGAAAGAGTCTAAGAATGCTGAACTCTCATCACATCAGAGCAACAACATAAAGCGACTATAGCCCTTCACTGTTATAACTAACTTGAAGCTAGAGGAAAAAAAGGATTCAAGATAGAAAAGCAACTTGAAGGTTCAAGAGGATTTCAAGAGATCCTAAACAAATCAAACAAACTATATGAGAAGGAATGAAAATTTACAATATATCTACTTATTAACATGTTTCAGCCGCTCTAATTAGAAAAGCTTCAAAATTCTCCATAGCAGTTGTCAAAAATAAATTCAGGTCATAAATCTCTATAGCAGCTGTCCAGCACAAACCAATTCCAGTTGTACAGCATATTCAATTAAGGAAGTTCCCCACGCATGTTCAAGTCAATGAGATCTTGATTTTTCAAATAATGATGATGAATTATTTCCAGGTCAAGGGAAATGCATCAAATATTTAAATCCTTGGATTTGTGGTCAAAAACTATTTTGTTTAAGGCTCTACCATATCTGGATTTTTCTAAGAACCAATGAGGACCTCTGTTTATTTTACTTTTTTAAACTACGGCTACCAATGGGGTTGTCTCCCCCATAAAATCAATTGCAGTAGCAGAGAAGCTTGTGCGAGAGAGAGTCCAAGCCTAGATCTCAATATGAATCTCGCGAGCAGAGGACGTATTCAAGTCGAATTAGAAGCGAAGAAGATTGTGCGGGCCGGGTCGAGCTTTGGGGAGACCAAAAGTAAGGTAAGGATTTAAAATAATAAATTTAGGAATTTAATATATCATTTATTATTATTTATTAATAATAATGTTTAATTAAATCAGGATTCAAGTGAAAGAAGTTTCAGTTTTGGATCGAGGGAAGGCTAGCAGTAGAAAGAAAAATTATAATTTGATTTATTTAAGTTTTAATTGTTTATAAAATATCTAAGACAATATTACATATAATAAATTTAAACATGAATAAATAATAATAATAATAATAATACCTAGAATTACATAATAAAGAAAATTTAATAGTTAGATAATGTAAATTTAATAGGTAATTAAAATAATAACTAATTAAAGTTTATAATATAAATACCATGTTTATTTTAGATTTTCAATTTTAGAAGAGTTGACGTCAGGATAAATCAAATAACAAATTAATATACATCAACGTGAGCATTCATGTTCATATACTACAGTAATACGTTGTTTCTTCTAGACCAAAAACATTTGCTACTACTGTCATTAGTTAGATTGAAATTACTATAAATTCATAATTTTAAATTGCAGTGAATTTTTATTCATATTGTAGAAATGATATATGTGACAGTATAATTTAAATTATCATTTAAAAGATTTATAGCTATATTGTCTGATACGCATATCAGAAGAAAATATATTTATAGTAGATAGTGAATTTCATATAATTTTTATATGTGCATGACTAACTATGATGGAGTCACCCTTTTTAGTATTAGCAGGGGAACGCTAATAAATAAGTGCACGTAAATGGAAAAAAGATATATATTAAAATAGTTTAAGTGATACAATTTTTAGATGATTCTAATGTGATAACTGTGCGTATATATAATGATATTGATATGTTACAGATATGATAAGATTCTTTGAATAACATTAGATATTTATATTGATTTAGTAAAAGCTTAAGTGGCGTGCATATTACTTTCTTTTCTCTTATATTACTGTAATTCAGATGTATTCACTGATTTGTTTAGCTTATAGTTTAAACTAATTATTCAAGTTAACTAAGGATTAAAAGATGAGCCATAAAATGAATAACATTTATAGAGGATGTCAACAATTAGTAATAAGCTAAATTTAAATAATGCTTTGATTTAATTTGATTAGTGACTCTTTCATCTGTTAAATGATAAATCAATATAGAAAACTTTGCTCCCACCGTCCAACCATCTGTACCCACATTAGTTAATTCCAAATCCCGAAGATAAAAGTGATATCTGAACCAAGTTTAGGAATAATTAATGTAATCTTAATGAAAGAGATAATAGTGTAATTATAAGAATATTTTAATAATTGTAAAATTAAAAATTTAAGTTAACTCAAATTAATAAGTATATCCATTCAGGCATAGGGCAACACCCAAAACTATAAAAGAAGGGATTCTAATAAATAAAATTTATGGCTAGATCATCTCGATCTGTTTAAGGAGAAATGGCTTGTTGTTTGTTTTAAATTTCGAGGATAAAATTTTGTAAATGGGGAAAATTGTGACGTCCGATTTCGATTATCCAAAGGAGAGGAAGCGAAGAACAGAAGGGAGTAAAAGTGAGGAGTCAAGCAAATGAGAGGTGAAGGGAAAGGGTCGGAAGCCAAGGAGATTTGTTTGCTTATAAAACATCGCAAGCAACTTACCTATAGCGTTGAGCGGCTTCTAGAGCAGAGGTGGAGCAGGTCTGCTACTGGTGTATGGTCGGTTAAGGAAAATACGCTCTTGTGGCGTCGGCGAGCGTCAAACAGGCATTCTGTGTGAAAATAGATGACGATTCGAGCTTAGAAGAAGAAATCAAAAGAGAAGAAGAAGAATGAGGAATAAGAGGAATAAGAGGTCTGCCAACCATAGTTGTAATGTGAGAAATCATCTTCATTACAAAGGAGGAGATTGAGTGCATCTTGCGCTTATTGCAGGAGGAAGAGGTGACGTCGATTGCAGTAGTAGAGAAGCTTGTGCGGGAGAAAGTCGAAGCCGAGCTATCGATCCTAATCTCACGTGCAGATGATGTTTTCGAGCCAAAGGACAAGGGAAGAAGAAATTTGTGCGGCTCAGGCCAAGCTTCGGGGAGACAAAAAGTAAGGGTTTAAAATTATAAATTTAAGAATTTAATATATTATTAATTGTTCATTATTAATAATAAGGTTTAATTAAATCAGCATTCAAGTTAAACAAGTCACAGTTTTGGATCGAGGGAAGGGTTGCAGCAGCAAAAAAGATTAGGATTTGATTTATTTAAGTTTTAATTATTTATTAAATCTCTAAGATAATATTAGATATAATCAATTTAAATGCGAATAAATAATAAAAGTAATAATAATTCGAATTACATAATACTGAAAATTTAATACTTAGATAATATAAATTTGATAGGTAATTAAAAAAATAATTAATTAAAGTTTTGTATACAAATACCAGTTTATTTTAGGCTTCCAATTTAGAAGTGTTAACGTTAGGGAAAATCAAATAACAAATTAATCGACATCGGAATGAATACTCATATTCTTATACTATGGTAATATGTTCCTTCTAGACTAAATGCATTCACTAGTATCATTAATTATATTGAAATTACTCTAAATTCAGAATTTTGAACTGCAGTGAATTTTTGTTCATATTGTAGAAATGATATGTGTGAGAGCATAATTTAAATTATCATTTGAATGATGTATAGTTATATTGTCATATACGAATATTAGCACGAAATATATTTTTAGTAAATAGTGATTTTTATATAATGTTTCATGGGACTAACTATGATGGAATCAGATCTTTAGAGTACTAGCAGAGAAACGCTAAGGTACTCGTGCACGTAAATGAAAACAAATATTGATATTGAAGTATGCTAAGTGATGCAATTTTTTTATAGTACTCTATGAAGGTTGTACGAATAAATAATTATATTGAAATGTTACTGATATAATAAGATTTTTCGAATAGCATTAAATATTTAAAAACTAAACAGGCATGCATATTACTTTCTTGTCTCTAGTATTACTGTAGTTTAGAAGTACGAATATTCATTTGTTTGTTTAGTTCATTGTGATAGAAAGAACAATGTTTATAGAAAATACAGATAACCAGTAAAGAGATAAATTTAAATATTGTTTTAATTTAATTTGATTATTGACTCTTTTATATGTTAAATGACAAATGAATATAGAAAATGTTATTCCCACCATCCAACTATTTATACTCACATTATTTAATTCCAAGCCCCGGGCAGATTAATGACAAAAGTGGTATCCTAGCCAGGTTTAGGATTAATTAATATAATCTTGATGAAAGAGTCAATAGTGTAATTATAAGAAAATTTTAATAATAATAAAGATTAAAAATTTAAGTTAACTAAAATTAAAAAGTATATCCATTCAGGTATAGAGCAACACCCAAAATTATAAAAGAATTGAGTCTGATCTAAGAATTTAGGGGCTTTTATATATATAACACCCAAAACTTTCATATTTACCTCTCACACCTAAACTTACATAATTACAAACATCATATGAAAAGTAACCCTCATTATCACCTTTTAATGGTTAAATCCATCTTTTCATCAATAAGTAAAGTGTTATGTGCGTAAAACAAAAAGTATAGGTGTGAGATAGGTAAATTCATAAGAATTAGGTGTTGTGCAAGTAATTTTCCCAAAATTTTATGGATAGATTATCTCAACTTGTTTAAGGAGAAATGAATTGTTCTCTATTTTAAATTTAGGGGATGAAATTTTTGTAAGTGAGAAAGATTATGACGTCCAATTTCGATTACCCAAAGCAAAGGAAGCAAAGAACAGAAGCAAGTAAAAGAGAGAGTCAAGCAAATGGGAGATGAAGAGAAAGGGTCAGAAGCCAAGGAGATTTGCTTGCCTATAAAATGTCGCAAGCTATTTATAGCATCGAGCGGCTTCTTGTGCAAAGGTCGAGCAAATCTACAACTGTGCTTGGTCGATCAAGGAAAAGAAGATCTTGTGACAAGCGTCTAGCAGGCATTCTGTGTGAAAGTAGTCCATCGTCAAGCGTCGAGCAAGCATTTGGCGCCAAAGTAGATGACAAGTCATGCTTAGAGAAAGAAATCGGAGGAGAAGATTGGGAAAAAGGAGGCGGCCAACCTTAGTTGCGGCGTGAGACATCGTCTCTACTTCATGAGAGGAGATTGGGTGCAACTTGCACTCAATGCAGGACAAGGCGAAGTTGATCTCCGTGGCAGTGAAGCTTGTGCGGGAGGGAGCCGAAGCTGAGCTCTCGATCCGAATCGTGTGCAAGGGAGGTGTTCGAGCCGAAGGAGAGGAGAAGAAGAAATTCATGCGGGTCGGACTGAGCTTCGGGGAGACCGAAAGGTAAGGATTAGAAGTGATAAATTTAAGAAATTAATATACTATTAATTATTAATAATAAGGTTTAAATAAATTAGGACTCAAGTTAAAGAAATTTCATTTTTGGATTGAGGGAAGGGTGGCGGCAGCAAGAAAGATTAGTATTTGATTTATTTATGTTTAAATTATTTATTAAATCTCTAAGATAATATTACATATAATGAATTTAAATGTGAATAAATAATAATAAAAATAATTAGAATTACATAATAAAAAAAATTTAATACTTTGTTAATGTAAATTTAATAGGTAATTAAAATAATAATTAATTAAAGTTTTGTAAGATGAATATCATGTTCATTTTAGGATTCCGATTTTAGAAGATTTGAAGTCGGAGCAAATAAAAAAACAAATTAATCGATATGATAATATTTTGTTTCTTTTATACCAGATGTATTTACTAGTACTATTATTACAACAACAACAAAGCCTTAATCTCACTAAGTGGGGTCGGCTACATGAATCCTTTTTCTCCATTACGTCCTATCTAGTGTCAAATTTTCGTTTAATTCTAATAAATTAAGATCATTTTTTATGCAATAAGCCCAAGTTTTCCTAGGTCTACCTCTGTCTTTCTTAACATAAGTTGTATTTAAAACATCTACTCTCCTAATCGGATCATTAGGTGGTTGACGTTTAATGTGACCAACCCATCTAAGGCGACTCTCTCTAATTTTATCCGTCACTGGTGCAACACCAACCCTATTACGGATATAATCATTAGTTATATTAAAATCACTGCAAATTCAAGATTTTGAATTCTAGTGAATTTTTGCTTATATTGTAGAAATGATATGTGTGACCTCATAATTTAATTATCATTTAAATGATTTATAACTACATTGTTCAATTCGCATATTGGAATGAAATATATTTTTGGTAAAAAGTGATTTTCATATAATGTTTATATGTGCATGACTCACTATGATGGAGTTACCCCTTTATGGTACCAGTAGAGGAACGCAAGGTACCCATGCACGTAAATGAAAAAGAATATTTATATTGAAATACCTTAAGTAGTATAATTTTTAGACGGTATTCTTGTGACAGTTGCATGTATATATAATGATATCGACATGTTACTAATATAGTAAGATTTTTTTAGTAGAATTAAATATTTATATTGATTTAGTAAAAAATTAACCGGCATGCATATTATTTTATTTTCACTTGTATTACTATAGTTAAGGAGTATAAGTATTCACTAGCTTGTTTAGCTCACATAAAAAAGTGTTTTGTGGTAATGTCAATCATGTCTTATTTAAGCTTGCATCTCTTCCTAAACTATTTAAATCCCATTCTTCTAAACACTATGAAAACTCCCAAGATCACATATGTTGCACAAAAGACAAAGATTGTTTACTAGAGAGAACAGGAAATTCAACTACCAAAGCATATCAAAGAAACTAAACCCAATTTCTTATTCAAGCCTAAATCATAATATCCCCATTGCTCAAAAGAAAGGTACAAGGCCTCTTATGAATATTTGATTAATAATATACTACTTATCACAAATTATCTTCAATGTTTCAAGCCTTTAAAACAAATTGTTTTAGCATGAAAATTCCAAACAAAATTTAGAAACTCAAAAAGAAAAAAACTAAATGTATGAAAATAGTTCATGAGAAAGTTTAAACTCCTGAGAAAAAAAACACCTGCAAACTTTCAGCTCTTCTTAAAAGAAAAGAAAAAATTTTGTTGGATGCAGTTGAATTTTCAATACCATGTATAAAACCAATAGTAGAATATTAAAGTACAAGACTAACTTGGTTGCAAAAGAATTCACCCAAACATGTGAAATTGAATATGGAGATACCTTTACATTAATTACTAAGATAAACATTGGAGAAGTTATATTTTCTCTATTTACTAATCTAGATTCGACACTTCATTAACTATATGTAAAAAATTTCTTCCTAAAGGGTGACATAAAAGACAAAGTTCAATGATTATATTGCCTAGTTTGAGACCATAAGCCATTCAAATCAATATTCGAACTGAGAAAATCTTCATATGATCTATAATAGTCACCAAAATCATAGTTTGACGGATTTGCGATGGCTAATACAAGTCATGTGTACTCTCAGCAATAAACAAACCACATTTGTCAGTGGAAGAATCATTTTCAATGATATAGCCAGAAGTTCTTCATAATTGAGGCTCAAAATTTAATTTTTTTTATTTTGAGAGGATAAATATTTAGTTCTTACTGTTGATAAATAAAATATATTAAAGATTTAGAAGCGCGCATGTTTCCTTATGCCCCCCATAAATTGTCCCTTTCTAATCATATATGTTAATGATATTAGCTTCATCGATAATCATGAGAAAGAAAATAGTGTAAAAAGTGTCTTAACTAAAGAAATGGTAATCAAGGATTTTGGATACTTCAAAGTATTCCATTGGAATCAACATAAGAAAATTTAAGGAAGAGTAAATCAATTTATCAACAAGAAATACACTTTGAATTGCTAAATCAAAATGGTTTCCAACACCTAAACAAAACCTCTCAATAAAATTAGATCCGAGAATGATATAAAGGAAGATACTAACAATTCATAGGAAAACTTTTTATATTTCTCGCACTAAACATAGCATCAACATTCTCATTACTATAGCTGTAATAAGTAATCTAGAGGGGAACACCTTCAAACTGCATAGATACAAGTAATATAATATCAAGGTCCGCAAGAAAAGGCATATCCTTCAAAAAAGAAACAAAAAGAAGCACTAAATCTTCCTTGATTCTAATACCTACATCTGGTTATTTCGCCAATGTATGAAAAAAATATTCATCTAAAGAAGAAAAAAAGGTTTGTCGTTGCTTGAAGTAGTGCTAAAATAGAACTAATG
Organism: Papilionanthe hookeriana x Papilionanthe teres; assembly: GCA_022702705.1. Taxonomy (NCBI): domain Eukaryota; kingdom Viridiplantae; phylum Streptophyta; class Magnoliopsida; order Asparagales; family Orchidaceae; genus Papilionanthe; species Papilionanthe hookeriana x Papilionanthe teres. The sequence goes on from CM040434.1 coordinate 14,200,248, forward strand.
GTTATGACCCATGAAATTTATAAAAGAATATAGCTTAAATGGCTTCTTGAAGAAACAAAATTTTATATTAAACCAATGATAATGACAGAAGACAATCAAACTACAATCAATATTGCCAAAAGTTCTGTCTGCCTTGATAATTCCAAGCACATTATATTACTAAAAATCCTGTCTACCATGATAATTCCAAGCTCATAGAGGTTAATGTACGCCCAAATATCTCAAAAGATCAATTCAAGCGAACTTGACTTAGTTCAGGGCAGATTGGACAAACAAAAAAGCTAAGGATGGTAAAGTCACCAAACTAGATAAAATCACAAATCCAGAGTAAAAACTTGTCAGGTTCGAAATGAACTATTCATGATCGAAATAAACTCGCTAAGATAAAAATAAACTCGCTGGGATAAAAGGAAATTCACCAAACTCAATATGAGCTCATCAAGCTTAGTGCGAAGTCACCAAGCTAGACATGAACTCACCAAACTCAGCATGGACTTAACAAAGGTCTTAAACATAAAATCTACTTGTAAGCCTAAACCAAACAACTGACTTCATCCAAGCTATAATTTTATCCAGCTGATGGCATATATTCAGCCATGATTTCAACCAACTGACAATACATATTTTCATATATTTCAAGCTACATGCATCATGGATTTAATAGAAATAACTTCAATCATGTTCCATTTGATATAGCCTTTTTAGTAGCGCCAAATTCTAGCTCAAATCTATAAACAGGGTGTTACTCAACTCTATATTTTTTTGCCATCTAGCAAAAAACTCAGGGCTTCTCCCTCCAGAATTCGTCCTTTATCTCCCTCTACTTCCTGTCCTGTAATTCTCAGTCTTGTGAGTTAAGGATCTAATCTGGCCTGCAACTAAGATTAGGTCCAACATCCTCTAATATATGATGATCAAGGATTGATTTCATGAGCCAGAAATTAGTATTGCAAGAATTAGAACAACAAAACAAAAAGAAATAGTATAAGTAAAAATTAAGACTCAAAAAGAAATAGTATAAGTAAAAATTAAGACTCCATCACCAACAGGTTAAGGTTACTTATCCAATGAATTTTGTAAGTACTTGGAAAGCTCATCCACCAGGTTTAACTCATCTACCAATCGAAGTGATCAAATTGAGAGTTAAATCAAGATTATCTAAAGTAAAGTTAACCTCATCCAATAATTATGAAAGTCCAAGGGAGAGTTCAACCAGTCCAAGAATCAAAGTTATCCAAGAGAGAATTCAACTTGTTCAAGTATTTAAATTGTTCAATAGAGAATTCAACTTGTTCAAACATTTAAATTGTCTAAGGGAGTGTTCAGCTCCTCCAGAAATTAAAGTCATCCAAAGAAGAGTTAAAACTCATCCAAGAACTAAAATCATCAAACGGTTATGTCGGCCCATTTAAGAATTGAAGTCATTCAAGATAGAGTTCAACTTGTCAAACCATTGAAATTGTACAAAGGCTTTAATTTAAGGGACAATTCAACTAGTCTAACAATAAAAGTCATCAAAGAGAGGGTTCAACTGAAATCGCCATATGAAAAGTTCAATTGGCCCACAAATTAAAGTTGTCTAATAGAGCATTCACCAACTAGATAAGTTGAAACTCAAAGAATTTGGCAAACTCGTTAACCGCTTAATTTTTTTTCCTTCTTACTCATAAAAACTATAAAAAAAAAGGGGGTTAGAAAAAAATTATCAAAGAAGTCGGATCCAAAACCTTGAAAATCAATTTTTGAACTTGAGCTCAACCAACTTCAAGTTAAAGTGTTGAAATGTTTGAAACTTATATCTATGAAATTTTTATTCCAATCATGACAAAGAACTTAAGTCACACGGATCAAGGTTTTATATCGTTGGATTTGTTTACTTATGGCCCTCAAATAGCGAATAAATTAAGAAATGTGGATTGAGGCTCCACACAGTTACATGTCTCCCGATGACCCCCGAATTGTAATCTTTTTTTTATAGGATAGATGGCCCCTAATATTTTTATTCCTTTTTGAGCTCTATTCTTATTTTTTAATGCCTGTGAAAGGTGTAAAGATATCTCCCCACTTGTACAAATAAAAGTAAATACTCTTGAGAGTTTCTTTCATTATTTTATTTTCTACATGGTATCAGAGCAAGGTTATGGTGCTCTTTCCAACCTTTGTTCTTATTATCTAAGGTTATGATTTTTATTTCTAATATTTGTTCTTATTATCTAGAGTTAGGGTTTTCACTTCCAATCTTTTTTATAATTTACATAAGGTTAGGGTTTTCATTACCAATATTTGTACTTATTCACTAAGGTTAGGGTTTTCACTTTAAACCTTATCCCTCTTACCGAAATCTCCCTCTCATGATTAATGGTAAATATCAGACCAAAGGAGAGCTCCAAGTATTGCAAACATATTATTTCATAAACGGGAAAAACTACCTTAAATGGTCCCAAAGCGTAAAGACCTTTCTAAAGGGAAAGAGAAAGATCCAATACCTTACGGATCTACTTTTGAGCCTAAAGATCTAAAATTGTTACTTTGGGAATAAATTGATTCCATGCTCATAACATGGTTGTGAAACACCATGCTGCTAGAAATCAATGGATTTTTAATGTTTCTCTCCTAAAAGAAATATGTTATGGACCTATTGAAAGAATCCAAAATGACAAAGTAAAAGCTATGTGAAACTCTAACTAAATCAAGACAATATTTATACTTTGATGAAAGGACTAATGTGAATACGGAAAAATCACATGAAATCAATTGGTCAACATATTCACCAAAAGATTTTTATTTCCAACATTTGCTTTGATTATCTAAGGTTAAGGTTTTCACTTCCAACGTTTATTCTTATTATCTAAACTTAGGATTTTCAATTTCAACATTTATTCTTATTCTTTAAAATTAGAGTTTCCACTTTAATATTATCCCTTTGTAAAGTTCTCCTTATATTCACTATGTCAAGGTTCTTTGACTTCAATTCAAAAAAATCGACCATGATTAATGATGAAATCAGACCAAAGGAGAACTTCAGGTATTTAAAGCATCTTATCCATGAACAGGAAAAAATTCCTCAAATTGTCATAAATTGTGAAATCTTTCTAAAGGAAAAAGGAAAGAACCGACACCTTGCAGATCTAAGTATGGAACCCAAAGATCAAAAGTTGTTACTTTGGGAAGAAATCGATTCCATGATAATGACATGATTGTAAAACACCATGTTGCCAAGAATTAGAAAGTTTTTAATGTTTCTCTCAACATAAATATGTTATGGACCTACTAAAAGAAACCAATATGACAGAGTGCAAGTCATGTGAAACTCTAATTAAATCAAAACAAAAATTAGACTTCAAAAATTTATATCATTAGATTTGTTTACTTATAACCCTCAGATAGCAAATAACTCATGGTACATGGATTGAGGCTCCATACCATTAAATCTATTTCTCTATAACCCTCATAATTGTAATGTATAAGCTTTCTTATAGGATCGTTAGACCCTATTAATTTTTTGTTCATTTTTAGTTTTATTCCTATTTTCTAATGCCTATGGGAAATATATATATATATATATATATATATCTCTATATTTTTTTTTATTTTTTTTTTTGCAAAAACCGGTATAAAATTTTATATAATAAGAAAAGGGAGGACAACACTTTGGGTTTGGAAAGATCCTGAAAGTAGGATATTTCCCCCGGTATACAACGCACCCAAAAGCTCCAAAAGATAGTTACATGTATGCCCAAAAAACATAATAAAGAAAGAAATTGTAACGGAAAAAGAAGAAAAGTAAAAACAGATAAATGTGGTATAACAAAAGTTAAATTAATCATCAGAAGGAGCCTATTCCTCGGCAGAAGGAGCAGATATGTAAAAAGATGAGGATTAATAATGCAGAAGATCCTCCCCCAAAGCTAGAATTGAAGACCTTTAGGGGTGAAAAGAGACCGTAAGCCATGTCATGGTAAAGATCTGACATAAGGAATATTCAAAAAATCTCCCCTTCAAAGTATATTAAGCTCCCTGGGAGGAACCAAACTAGTAGAGACACCCGAAAAATCACGTTTAGATAACCAATCCGCTGGTGCATTTCCCTCCAACAACAATAACAATAACAACAAAGCTTTAATCCCACTAAGTGGGATCGGCTACATGAATCTTTTTTCTCCATTGCGTCCTATTTAGTGTCAAATTTTCATTTAATTCTAATAAATTAAGATCATTTTTTATGCAATAAGCCCAAGCCTTTCTAGGTCTACCTCTGCCTTTCTTAACATAAGTTGAATCTTAAACATCTACTCTCCTAATCGGGTCATCAGGTAGTCGACGTTTAATGTGACCAAACTATCTAAGACGACTCTCTAATTTTGTCCGTCACTGGTGCAACACCAACCCTATTACGGATATATTCATTTTGCATTTTGTCTCTAAGTGTAAAGCCACTCATCCACCTAATCATTCTCATCTCGGCAACACTTAACTTAGCATTATGCTTCTCTATTAAAGACCAACATTCAGCACCATAGAGCATTGCAAGTCTCACCACCATCTTATAAAATTTTCCTTTCAGTCTAAGAGGTACTTTTCTATCACACAATAAGCCGGACGCATTCCTCCACTTCAACCAACCAACCTGAATTCTACTATTAACATCCCCATCTATATCACCATCGCTTTGAACAATGGATCCGGGATATCTAAATCGTTCGCACCTTTTAATAATTTGATTGCCCAAAGTTACACTTCTGTCACTAGAGCTACTATTACTAAAATTACATTCCATGTATTCAGATTCAGTTCTACTGAAACGAAGACCTTTAACTCCAATGTAGACCTCCATAATTTAAGTTTTTCCTGGATTTTTTCTCTCGTCTTATCCACGAGGAGGATATCACTAGCAAAAAGCATACACCAAGGTATATCCTCTTGTAAATGTCCAGTAAGACCATCCACAAATAAAGCAAAAAGATATGGGCTTAAAGCCTGTCCCTGATGTAAACCAACAGAAATAGTAAAATATTTTGTCAATCCTCCTTCAGTTCGAACACATGTCACAGCTCTAGTATACATGTTTAATGACTTGAATATAAATCATATCAACACCTTTTTTCTCAAGAACTCTCCAACGAACATCTCTAGGAACCTAATCGTAAGCTTTTTCTAAATCAATAAAAATCAAATGTAGATCCTCCTTATTATCTCTGTACTTATTTATCAAACCTCTCAATAAATGCATAGCTTCCATAATAGACTTGTCTGGCATAAATCTAAATTGATTATGAGAAACATTGGTAATACGTCTTAACCTATGTTCAATTACTCTCTCCCATAATTTTAAATTATGACACATAAATTATTTCCTCTATAATTTGCACACTCTTGTGCATCCCCTTTAATCTTAAAAATGGGGACCAAAATTCTCTTCCTCCAGTCTTCGGGCATCTTTCTAGTTTTTAAAATCATATTAAAAAGTTTAGTAAGCCAAGAAACCCCAAAATCACCAAAACATTTCCCTCCCTATACATAAAATTCCATATGATCTGAAAGCTAATAAGAAGTTATAAATTGTCAAATCTTATTAAGACAAATAATTAAATTCCAAGAAGGCTTTTGTTTTCTAGTGATGAAATCTAAAGAATAGAGGAATCCGATTCAATAAAAATTGTAGGCTAATTAAAAGTAACAACAACATTGAGAACCAGAAATACTACCCAACCCTTCGCTACAGTAGGAGTTAAAGCCCAGACAAGAGAAGAAAAATAGAATAGACACTTGCCAAAATAATTTCTGAAAATGGCCCAAACACTGGCCATACAATTTTTCCAACTTCCATCAATATTAATTTTGATCCAGTCGAGGGTAGAGGGCTGCCAATATATTAAAAATGGCCTCCAACCGTCCTTAGGCAAAGATCCAGGCATCAATCGTATCTGTTTAAAAGCCTTTGCATGGTAGGTAAGAATGTTAAAAAATTGTGGAGAGGGGAAGTGGAAGAGAGCTCATGTTTCACATTGTTTCGAGCACACCAAATAAAGCACAAAGCTATATAAGGAATGAGATGCATTGTTGTGTCCAATGAAACACAAGATTGCCAAGCAAGTTAACAATCTTCCATATAATGCCAAGTAAAATTTTTCAAACCAAAAATCCTTCCCAAACTTTGTCATATGTCCCTAGCAAAGGGGCAAAGAAATATAAGTGTGAAGCACTTTCTTGAGAGCATTTACACAAACAATATTGTGAGGCCAACCGCAGGCCTTTGAGTTTTAAGATATCATCAAAAGGCAACAACTGTAAAAAATTCCTCCATAAAAAAACAGAAATAGAGGGGGAGAATATTTATGTTAGATTTCAGGACCCCATTTCCATTTATCAAAATGATGCAACTTATCATAGATCATTTTAGAGATGGAGACTTTTTTGCTTAGTTTCTAATGGGGCTTGTCTTTAATATTATTGCATATAGGAATCATAGAAATTTGTGAGGCTGCATCACCTACCAGTTCTCATAAAAACAGCATATTCCATTGCCCATCAACAACAACATCAGAAACCAAAATATGAGGATGAGAAAAGGTAAGAGAAGAGTTACCCAAGAAACTAGCTCCCCAATTATCATGCCAAAAGGAACTATTGTCATTACTAATTTTCCAAAAAATGAAATTATTATCCTCACTTCTTCCCTTTAAAATCGCTTTCCAGATTTTAGAATCACGAGTTTTCCATTGAACAACAGAAGGATGGTTAGCTTAGCAATATTTATGTAATAAAAATTGAGTCTAAAGAGAACTTCCTTCATGAAATTAAACAAAAGTTTGAATTTATTTATATCAGCAATGTGATTAAGACTTTTGAAACCGAGTCCACCAGAAGCCTTAGGTTTACAAACCTTATGCCAGCTAGCCCAGATTTTCCTGGAGATATTATCCACCCATAAGAACTTATTAAAATCCCTTCCAAAGTTATTTGTGTACTTCTCTTCAAATTAAGCACACGTAAAACATAAAGAGAAATGCTATGTAAAACACTAAAGAGTATGTCTTCCCCATTAGAAAGAAAAATAATGCTCCAATCCCGAATTATAATTTTTATTTTTTCAACAACCGCATCCATTTGGATTTATCTCATTCTACCTCTTAGAATATTGACCCAAGTAAGTGATAGGAAGAGAAGATGAAAAAAAGCCTGTGAAATTGACGGATCAACTGATAATGCTTTGCTTTATTGCTTTCACAAAGTAGAGATGACATTTGGTTTTGTTTAAAGTGAGGCCATATGTAGTGTCCATCAATTTTCTTTCTTACTTGCATTAGTGAAGAGGATAGCATCGTCAGCATAAGATAAATGGCTCACTCTAATATTAGATTTGTGAGAATATTGTGTGTAAGGCAAAAGGATTGTGAGAGATAATCAAAAGCAAAAATAAAGAGAGTGGGAGAGAAAGAATCTCCTTGCTTGATACCTCTTTTTGCTGAAAAAAACCCATATGACGTCCCATTGATAAGCACACTATAAAAATTATTTTGCAGCCACCATTTAATAAGCAAACCGAAATCCATATGGAAACCTTTTGCAAGCAAGAAATCTAGGATAAAATCTCAACTTATTATGTCGAAAGCTTTTTTTTATCGAGTTTCGCCACCATATTGCCACCTCTGCATTTCTTATCTAAATCTTCAATGAGTTTATGGGCTAACAAGATGTTATCAGTAATATCTCTACCTTTGATGAAGGTAGATTGTTGAGGAGAGATAAAGGTAGATAAGTGAGGTTGCAAACCTGCTAACCAGAATTTTACTGATAAATGTGAAAATGACAGAGGTTAGGCAAATAGGCCTAAAATTGTCCAACTGCATTTTTGTCACCTTTAGGTATGAGAACAATAAGAGAAGAATTGAAAATTTTGCAAGGATTTTCTCCAGTGAAAAAGCTTTGAATAGCAAGAGTGACTTCCCTCTTAATAATGGGCCAACATTTAACATAGAACTCAGAAGAGAAACTGTGGCGCTGCAGTCTTGTTTTGATTGATATCCTGGAAAGCATTCAGAATTTCCTCCTCAGATAAAGGGTAGCGGAAAGAGAGCTTGGAAATGTACTCGTTCTCCTCAAGAAAGAGAGTGTGATCAACCGGAGTGAGTTGTAAAGTAGAATCAAATAAAAGAGTAAAGTAATGGACAACACTATTACCAATGTCAGTTGATTCCGTAATCCAACCCCCATTAGCATCTTTGATCTTGCGTATGACATTCAGATTCCTCCTGTGTTTAATAGTGGCATGAAAATACGTTGTGTTTCAATCCTCATTCTTAAAATAAATATCATTAGCTTTTTGTTGTAGAAAATTTTCCTCAATATTGATAGCCTCAAGCAGGTACTCATGAGCTGAAATTAAGTCAACAGCAACATCAAAATTATTAGAAATTTGGGCTTTCCTAGAGTCAACCTTAAGTTGGGCCTTTGTAACCTTGTGATGTATATTACCAAAAGTTGACTAATTCCAATCCCTAAGGTGGTATGCAACCTTTTTTTGGAGTTGCCAAAGCAAGAACAACGGGCTTCCAGCCTCATCTATCTCTCTCTCTCTCTCTCTCTCTCTCTCTCTCTCTCTCTATATATATATATATATATATATATATATATATATATATATATATATATATATATATATATATATCCCATCTTGTACGAAAAAATTTGAAGAGTCTCAGAGTTTCTTCCATTAATTTATTTTTTATAATATTAATATTGAATAAGCTTATTCTCTAAATGTATACTCAGTTAATTAAGAGAAAGTATAATTACTTTAAGTTTGGTACCAAAGTAATCATAGCTAATAATTAAAGCCTAGAAGTTATGAGATTACTCTCAGCGTGTAACCTAAGAGTCCGACGTAGGACAAAAATCAGTGCTTAATAAAATCGCCTTTTATTCTTAAACTTTAGCTTGAGTTTCATTAAAAGAAAAAATTGTATCCAATGAACTCAAAATAAAAGATGTAACAAAAAATTTGACATTTAAAAAAAAAAAGTTTACTTTATACTTAAGTTTGCTTATGCTTAAGCCCATCAACAACTATTTAAAGTTGTATTTTTGAAGCTTTAACTTGAAGTTGCCCAAATTTAAGACTTTGAATCTGACAAAATTCAAGAATTTTACATTTCCTTTTAATACAGAACTTAGCCATATTATTTTACATATTAAAACATTTGTGCACTCAATTATTTAACAAAATTATTCAACTTAATGATCTTAAAAGTATACTCAACTCAATAGTCCATCAATACAAAATACTCGGAGCAAAAAAAAAGACTTATGATTCAACTCTAAGTCAGCTAAAATCAAATATTCAAACTTTGCAAAGATAAGTTGGGCCCATTGGACAAAAAATCTAGTCCCAGAGTCTGAAATATCCCTTCCGAAAAGATCTCGATTGAGCAAAGAGAGTCCATTCTAATCTAGATAGCTCCCCATGCAAAGAGAATATCCAACGTAAGTTGAGGCTCATCCAAGCTGAAACTTACCTAAGGATACATAAAAAGATGGAAGTTCAAAAAGCTTGAGAGAAGTATCTGAAAACAATTTTTTCAAATATTCATAGACTCAAAGATCAGATCAATAATATAATCGTCCAATTTAATAGCTTTTGTGAATATATTCAAGTATAAAATATTTTAAGATAGAGAAACAAACATATATGATAGTAAAGATTATATTTGATACTTCTCATATAACAATAAAATCTTTTAAAATGGGCAAAAATGAAATCGCAAGTTCATTTACTATATTATTTCGAATAGCCATTCTTTCTTAAGAGTCATTAATCATTTTTGTTTATACTTAAGAGTCATCATTACTGCTTTAAGAAAAATCGCTAACTCATTTTTTTTATGGATCAGCCCAAGAAGTAGTCAATTTAACAATCAACTTAATTAAGAAATCTCTAACTTGATTGATGGTTCACTCAATGGAGGATTTATGAAATTTCTTGATTAGCAAGAGTTTAACAAGATTTTCTAACATCTTACTCGCTTTACCTAAAATTTAGCAATGCTGATACAAAGCATAATGTAGAGTAAAACTGAGGAAGATGATACAATCGAGCAATTTTCAAATGGCAACAGTGACTATTTATAGGCTTGACTGAAGCTAACCTATATAACCAATTAAACCACTCATCATTGATGTGATAGCTTATCAGGATAGTAAATTTCTAAAATACTTTTATATTTAAGAAATGAAAATAATATGTTATTTACATTTCTAATTCTTTTTACGTACAAGAGAATCAAAAACCAATATATATCCAAATATATCAAGGGTCTGGGTTAAGCAAAATCGGCTCGATTCAAGGCAACTAGGCAGAATTTGATGAAGAGAGAGTCAAAATGACAGGCAGCACTCCAACAATTCAAGAGCCAGTTTTGCAATCTTCAAGATGACAAGCAACACTCCAACAATTCAAGAGCCAATTTTGCAATCTTCCAAGTAGCTGTCAGCAAACAACTCAGCTCAAAAATCATTCAAGCAGCTGTCCACCACCACCAAGTCCAGCTATATAGAAGTTTCTGCTAAGGGAAGTACCCATACATGTTCAAATCAATGAGATGATTTTCACGTTATGATCACATATCATCATTTGACGTGGAATGATATCATATATTTAACTCCATGGATCTTATTAAAAATCTTTCCAATGTAAGCATATCCTAAATAATATCTCACATTATATATTGCAGCATAAATTTTGGTAAGCCCAAGAAGCGCATGAAATATATGTTAACACAAACATAAAAGAACACTTCATTGAGCTCCCCTGATTAATTGACCAACTTTGTTTCCTCATCATTACAATAGAAAATATTTCCCTAATCCCAACTATGCAGGGCTACGAAAAGACCATGCCTGTCAAATGTAACCAAAATATTACCCAGTACAATCATTTAGTCTACATTATACCTCCTTCATACAGAATTAGTTAAAGCTGATATATCCAGCCATGTGATGCCGAACATGATTCAGTTATAAGCATTTATATAGATTAGATAATTCGATAGCTAATTGATCTCGTTAATGAGGCCAAAAAATCAATAATACAGGTGGTTAATTAAACTGCTATTTGTAAATGATGTCTACATTTATCAAAGGCTGTCAAACTTAATATGCAACTAGTTTGTCGGTTTATAAACCATTGGTGTCAATGTTTTACCACATACTGTAAGGCGACTGTATCTCTAACAAACATTACTACTGTAATTAAAATGAATTAAAGAAACGGTAGCTCTGTTGTAACATGACAAAGGTTTAAAAAGTAAAATCAAATGCAAATAGAAATGCCACAAAGTGTAAAACATACAGTTTGAATCATTCATACCACAAAAAATAAGTATATAAACGATTCATTAAACATGACATCCCACAGATAAATAAATAAATAAATAAACAAAAGATCTATTAACAAAGAGATCCCTCTGTCTATGCAAAAAATTAACTTGATATCGCCATTCTCATGCACAGAGATGCATAAACATGAAAAAGCCAATATTCCCTTCGTCTATACTTATATTCCTGGCATAGATCAGCATATCTGTAATAATATGCTTGAAGGAATCAAGATTATTTAGCATGCCACTCTTAAGCTTGATTAAAGAAAGGTTTCATACTGGATAAATGTGTTAAGACAAGTAGAAAAACATGTTCTGTATATTTAAAGTAGCAAGGTTTGCAAATGATCAGTTATGTCATTCCTAAATTAGGCTTCTTGAAAAAGTTCTCACCTTCCAAATCAAAAGGCCTTCCATCTTTGAAAAATTTTTTACCTAGTTCAATCTGAAGTGGGAAAAGGAAAAGATATTAGGTGGCATGATATACAAGGGCAATCAGAAGCTAAATAAATATAAGAAAACCCTATAAAGGGTAAAAATCAAACAAGTGAAAACCAAAACAAGATTAAGCAGAAGGGAAAAGATTTCGGCTTGTCAAAGAAAGGCAATTCATCTTCCCAAGAATAAAAAGAATGAATGTGCCAACCTAGGTTTTTATCCAATTGTCAAGCTGTAAGGAAAACAATTTCCCACTTACATGGTACTATCAAAGTAAAGCAAAAAGTGGAGAAAAAGGTAAAAAGCTGTAGCAAGAACTATGAAGCTGACACAACACCATCATGAAATCAGGTATTATAATGAATACAAATCCAAATGTAGTAATAAAGCATAATCAAATTCAAATTCCAAGGATGAGATACTTGATCATCATCACCAGCCTAAGCCTTATTCCATTCATTCATGAAGCACTAGCTTATCTTTATGGTAGTGACATAGTATAACATCTACCAACGAACCTGTTAGGTTTAGTGGAGCCCAGGTCCATTAAATGCTTGAACGCCACCAATAAAAGCTTGCACGCCACATTAAATGCATGCATGCCACATTAAATGCTTGCAGAAGAAATTGGATTAAATAGTAGCTGCTCTCCCTCTGCAATTCTATATAAGGTGTTGGCTCACGGCGAAGAAAATTGAATTGTAAGGTTCCAAGTTCTCCATCCGTCTCTTCTGTGATTTGCTTGCGGTGAGGATTTCCCACTTCCCTGCGGATCGTTCTTCTTCGGTGGCTCACGGGTAAAGGATAGAGGAGGTCGAGGGAGACGAGAGAGAAGAGAAGGAGAGTTTTCTTGTAATCGTCGAGGTGATCGACGGGTGTATTCCTTAAAGAATCAAAATCCTCTGCAACTCCATGGACGTAGGCAATTTGCTGATCCACTGTGTTATTTTCTTATTTGCAAATTTTTTTCGTCCGTTTTTCGTTTTCTCACATCATTTTTTCACAACAATTGGTATCAGAGCCCCGATTCGGATCTGAGAAAGAACGATGGCAATAGACGAAGTGAAGTTTTTGGGGATCGAGAAGTTCGACGGCACAGATTTTGGTTACTGAATGATGCAGATAGAAGACTATCTCTATGGGAAGAAACTTCATCTTCCATTACTGGGAAAGCGACCAAAGCAGATGGACAAGGCCAATCGGAATCTGTTGAATCGACAGGTTTGGGGTTTATTCGATTGACTCTGTCGAGATCAGTTGCACACAACGTCATCAAAGAGATGATCACTGCGGATCTCATGGCGGTTTTGTCAGGTATGTATGAAAAGTCGTCAGCAAATAATAAGGTGCATCTGATGAAAAAGTTATTCAATTTGAAGATGACAGAGGGTAAGTCTGTTGTACAGCATCTGAATGACTTTAATACTATCACAAATCAATTGTCGTATGTCGAAATTGAATTTGATGATGAGATGTGGGTGCTGATATTATTGGTTTCATTGTCAAATAGCTGAGAAAGTATGATGGTGGCAGTTAGCAATTCTGCAGGTAAATCTAAGCTAAAATATGATGATATTCGTGATTTGATTTTGGAGGTGCGCAGGAAAGATTCTAGCGAGACCTCGAGTTCGAGTTCGACATTGAATGTTGATTCCAGAGGGAGATCACAGAACATGAACTCAAACAGAGGAAGATCAAAATTAAAACACAGAGGCAAAAGCAAGTCAAAGTTTGGTCATCAAGCAACATGCTGGAATTGTGACAAAACTGGTCACATAAATAAGAACTGCAAAAATCCTAAGAAAACGGAGAACATCAGTGCTTTATTGCTTGTAGTTCATAGCTCCGTTGACGACTAGATACTGGACTCAATGGCTTCTTTTCATAGATCTTCTCACCGGGAGTTAATACAAAACTATGTTGCAGGTGACTTTGGGAAGGTGTATCTGGCTGATGAAGCAGCTTTGAATGTGATGGGGATGAGAGATGTTGAATTGCACTCTCTAACAAAAACAAATGGATCTTGCAAAAGATCAGACACATCCTGAGCTAAAGAAGAATATAATTTCTGTTGGGCAGCTCAATGGAGAGCATTCAGTAGTGTTCTCAGATATCATTTGGAAGGTAACTAAAGAAGCATTGGTACTGGCTCGGAGTAAGAAAATTGATACATTGTATATGACTACTGGTTTAATTAACAGTGTTGGTACTACAGTTGCAGAGAGCACAGCATAAATGTGTTATTGCAGACTTGGACACGTGAGTCAGAGAGGCAAGAAAGAACTTCAGTCCAAAGGCAAACTGCCAAAACTGAAGTTAGTTGATCTCGACATGTGTGAAGTTGCATTATGGGGAAGCAGAAGAAGGTCAGTTTCTTGAAGGTGCAGGAAAACTAGAACTTGTGCATACCGATGTGTGAGGATATCCCTCGGTGACATCTCTTGGAGACTCTCGCTACGATGTCACATTCATAGATGACCACAGCAGAAAGGTATGGGTTTACAAACATAAATCTAATGTATTTACTGTGTTCAAAACTTGGAAGATCATGATTGAGACAGAGAAAAATCTAAAACTCAAATGTTTGAGGTTTGACAATAATGGTGAGTACATCGATGGTAGGTTTAAGGAGTATCGTGCAGCTCAGATTATCATAATGGAGAAGACCAATCTGGGGACATCACAACAAAATGGAGTTGCAGAGCGTATGAACATGACCATCAATGAGTGTGTCAGGAGCATGAGGTTGCACGTCAGACTACCACTAACTTTCTGGACAGATGCAGTCAGCATTGCAGTTTACTCGATCAACAAAGGGTCATCTGTTCCATTAGACTGTGAAGTACCCGAGGATGTTTGGAGCGGCAAAGAGGCCTAATTTTCTCATCTTAAGACTTTTGGTTATCTTTCTTATGTTCTAATAAATTCTGATGCTCGTAGCAAATTCGAAGCTAAGTCAAAGAAATGTTATTTTATTGGCTATGGAGACGAAGCATTTGACTATCGTTTCCAGGATGATTAGGATCGGAAGATTATTAGAAGCAGGAATGTGATCTTTAAAGAGAAGATGATGTAAAAGGACAAGGCTAGTACAAATACTGAAGCATCTCCTCAGGAATCGGAGTTTATGAAGTTTGATGATCTACCAGAGGTACAGTATAGGGCGAAGATGTGAATGACGAGGAGAGTGCGTTCGGGGCACTCATTCCTATTATTTCGCTATCAGGTTCAGAGTCATTAACTACTCTAGTTATCATTCGCAGGTCAGTCAAGAGCAAGTGTTCTCCACAGCATTACTCACCAACCTTGAACTACATCCTGCTGACAGATAGTGGAGAACCACAGAGCTACGAAGAAACCTTGGCAAATGAAAAATTCTAGCTAGTGGAAGCTAGCCATGAAGGAGGAGATGGATTCCCTACTGGGATTTAGACATGGGAGCTAACAAAACTTCCACCATGGAAGAAGGCATTGCACAACAAGTGGGTGTACCAGGTGAAACTGAGCTTGATGGCAGTAAGATACAAGGCTAGACATGTTGTAAAAGGTTTTCAGCATAAACAGGGCATTAATTACTCTGAGATATTTTGTCCTGTGGTGAAGCTCACAACCATCAGAATAGTGCTGGCTATGGTTGCTACTGAAGATCTGGTACTTGAGCAATTAGATGTGAAGATAACTTTTCCTCATGGAGATCTTGAAGACATCTACATGCATCAATATGAGGGGTTCGTGGTACAGGGGCAGGAAGACTCAATTTGCAGACTGAAGAAGAGCTTGTATGGCCTAAAGCAAGCTCCTAGACAGTGGTACAAAAAGTTTGATAATTTCATGCAAAATGCAGGGCACAGCAGATGTCAGACAGATCATTTTAGTTATGTCATGTACTTTGACAATTTTTATATCATCCTGTTGTTGTATGTGAATGATATGCTTATTGCAGGGGTCAGTATTGATGAAATTAATAATCTTAAGAAGCAAATGTCAGAACACTTTGCAATAAAGATTTTAGGAGCGGCAAAGCAAATACTTGATATGAGAATTGTCAGAGACAGTGTCAGAGGCACGTTGAAGCTTTCACAGGCGGAATATGTGAAAAAGATGCTTAGCAAATTCAATATAGATAAGGCTAAACCAGTTGGCACACCATTGGGTAGTCATTTCAGACTCAAGAAAATCAGTCACCCAAGTCAGAGAAGGAACAAGACTACATGAGTAAGATTCCCTACGCTTCAGCTATTAGTTCACTTATGTATGTTATGGTCTGCACCAGACCGGATATTGCTCATGCAGTGGGAGTTGTGAGCAGATACAATAATCCAGGGAATGAGCATTGTGAAGATGTGAAGTGAATCTTGAGATACCTAAGAGGCTCTTCAGAAACCTGCTTGTGTTTCTCAAGAAAAAGCTTGGAGGTATAGGGCTACATTGATGCAGATTTAACTGGAGACGTTGACAGTAGGAAGGGTACTACAGGTTATGTTTATACTCATGGGACTCAAATCTACAGAAGGTAATTTTGTTGTCTACTACAGATGCTGAGTACATCGCAATGCCAGACGCTGCAAAGAAGATGATATTGCTGCAGAATTTCTTGGAAGAATTGGGTAAGGAGATTCGAAAGGGCACTCTCTATAATGATAGTCAGAGCGTCATATTCCTTGTTAGAAATCCAGCATTTCAATCCTGGACCAAGCAGATCCAGATCAGGTATCACTTCATTCGATCATTGCTAGACGACGGACAGTTGTTACTGAGAAATTTGTGAAAGCAAACACTTGAGAAACTGAAGTTATACTCGACTTCAGTTGGTCTTCTAGCATGAAGACAGAGATTTGAGTTGCAGAGGTGGAGTTTGAGGAAAAGGACGGTGCAGCCAGTGTACATATCTCTAAGTGGGAGAATTGTTAGGTTTAGTGGAGCCCAGGTCCATTAAATGCTTGCACGCCACCATTAAATGCTTGCACGCCACATTAAATGCTTGCAAAAGAAATTGGATTAAATAGTGTCTGCTCTCCACTCTACAATTCTATATAAGGCGTTGGCTCACGGCGAAGAAAATTGAATTGTAAGGTTCCAAGTTCTCCCTCTGTCTCTTCTGTGATTTGCTTGTAGCGAGGACTTCCCTCTTCCCTGCGATTCATTCTTCTTCGGTGGCTCAAGGGTAGAGGAGAGAGGAGTCAAGGGAGAGTTTTCTTATAATCGTCGAGGCGATCGATAAGTGTATTCCTCGAAGAAATAAAATTATCTGCAACTCTGTGGATGTAGGCAATTTGCAGAACCAGATAAATTTGTGTGTTATTTTCTGATTTATATATTTTTCTCGTCCGTTTTTCATTTTTTCGCATCATTTTTTTTTTCACAACAGAACCTAAAATCAACCTCCTTATCTTAGCAAGCTGAGCTTGGAAAATAGCAATAGCAATAGTGCAATAACCGCTTCTAGAGATGAACTTATTTATTTTTCCAATTCTTACTTACAAGCTCATGGATGAAAAGCAAAAAAAAATTTACTACAAAAGAATACTTTTAATAAGAATATTGTTGGATCCAAATTTGTTATGTTGATCATGCCTAAGGCATTGAGCATAGGGACCAAGAGATAAGAAAAGAGCAAGAGAGAGAAGAAAAAGGGACACAGCGATTGCCCTCAACGGGGCAAAGTAGGGTGTTTCCGGGCTCTCAGACCCATTATATTTCACTAAAAATGTGATTACAAGGGAAGTGAAAAATGAATCCTCCCTGCACACCTACATGAAAAAGATGCTCCTATTTATAAATCGTAGGGGGTCCATAAAATTACATCATTTCCCCTGAAAGTTACAAGTCATTATGCTCGAGGAGTTACAAGTCATTATTGTCCTCATTATCACCTTTTCCTATGCCTAGAACCTTCTCATATGTCTTGCATTTTTTCATTGTTGGGTCCATTTGGCAAGGTGGTCAGTCGAACGACTAGGGTGGCCCGCCGAATGAGACGACCGACCGATCTCCGCTACCTTCTGCATTTTTCGAGTATACATAAATGCCCCCAAGTCTCATACTTTATGGAAGTGAAAGTGTGATAAGAACTAGAGACATTAAATATTAAAAAACACAAATGTAATACTTACATTCCATTGATTTCGACATCTCTAAACACCCAGTTTTATCGAGCCCTGAAGTGCTGCTCTCTTGAGACTTTTTCAGGTCTATTTTGATCTGCATTGTCGGTCGGCTAACTGTCCTTCAGCTGATTGAACTGACATTTGGTTGGTCTTATCAGCTTCATCTTTATTTTGACATTTTTCTTCTACTCGGCTATTTATTTGCAATAGTTGCTCAATGATGAATGTTAAAATTGGCTGATTTGCTAGCCCCAGAGTAGAGTTGATTTGCTCGCCTCAGAGTAAAGTGTTAGATTTGCTTGCCCAATAAGAGAGTCTTTGATTTGCTCGCCTCATAATGGAGTCTTTAATTTGCTCGCCCTGGATGAGAGTGTAATGGTTGATTTGCTCACCTTAGAGGGGAGTCTTTAATTCCCTCGCCCGGAAGGGGAATTGATGATGCACTCGCCCCAAAGGGGAGTGGTTGATTCGCTCTCGCCGGAGGGGAGTTGTTGAATCGCTCGCCCCTAAGGGGAAAAGATTTGCTTGCCCCAGAGGGGAGTTGTTGAATCGCTCGCCCCGGAGGGGTGGTTGTTGAATCGCTCGCCCCGAAGGGGAAAAGATTCGCTTGCCCCGGAGGGGAGTTGTTGAATCGCTCGCCCCGGAGGGGAGGCTTTGATTCCTTGCCCCAGAGGGGAGTTGTTGAATCGCTCGCCCTGGAGAGGAAACTTTAATTTGCTCGCACCGAATAGGAGTCTTTGATTCGCTCGCCCTGGAGGGTAGTCTTTGATTTGCTCACCCCGAAGTCTTTGATTCACTCGCCCCATAGGGGAATTGTTGATTAGCTCACCACGGAGTGAAATCGTTGATTTACTCGTCCCGAAGAGGAGTCTTTAATTCGCTCGCCCTGAAGGGGAGTGGTATATATGTAAATCTTCCTTGATTTTTTATGATGGCAAGAGGCAAGCGACCGGCCAGAAACAAGTGGTCGGTCGGAGCAGCGGTCAAACGAGGGAGGCTTGTTAGACGCACAAACTAATTGGGTGGTATTTATGTAAATATTGAAAGTGATCCCATCAGGCTTCCAACACTTTGAGAAACTTTCTCCTATAAACTTTTCTACCTCTCCAAACTCCTCAACTTTGCATAATGCCCCAACGAGTATATTGTAGGTAACAGAAGTTGGTCGATATCCAAGACACTCCATTTCCTCTTATGGTTAAAGCGATAACCTTGAACTATGGGTGCGTAAGTATAAACATCAAGATCACATTTTTTTTCTCCAAAATCCAATACAGATAATCTTTGCCCTTCCCCACTCTTCCATCTTTGACCAAGATGTTGTTAGGGGAGACATTTGAGGCAGCGCCATCAGAAATCATATCCTTAAACAAAGCTTCAGCTTTAGCGGGTTGGTTTTCCTCCACTAGAGCGTTCATGACATTGCTGTACCAGTAGACGTTTACAGTTTGATTCTTTCATCTCGCAAGCTACTCTGAGGACCTCATCAAGTTTCCAACTGCGTGAAAGCCTCCATCAACCTCTTATAAGCAATGGGGATCTCTTGGATGGGTTTTGCAGCCAATATCGAGAGAAGGATAAGTAAATTGAGGCCTTGGTAGCCTCTCCAGAATGAGGTGTAAACTTGTGAATATATCTCAAGAAAACGAAGTTTGGCCAATGTCAACTCCAGTAACAACTTTCGAAGAAAGAATGGTTATGTTACTTCTAAGACCTCTGATCGTATGGAAAGATGCAGTAATGGAGATTGTTCTTGCAGAAATTTGAAACAACGAAGAGTGAAAAGCTATGCCTCGTTCGACTGGTATAGTGAGTTGGACGACAAGTGGAAGTGGCCTTCGTGTCTCGCTGCCAGTCGGTGAGAATCGATCGGCCTGGCACTTAGGAATAAAGCACAACACTGAGGCCAACAGCTGAAAACTAGAAATAAACCGGATATAGTAGGTTCTATAAGATCCCAAATTGTTGTCGCAGCATCGTCGGCACCAGCACATGATTCGACGAGAACGTCATCCACACACACATGTCATACGCCGTTGCAAACCCTAGCAAGTGTGTAATCGATGATGTCGAACGCATGGCATCGTCGGCACCAGAAAATCCCAAGCCAGCAGAATGATATTCATCAGGTTCCGCCGGATGTCCTCTGTCGTTTCCAGCGCTATGTCGGCGGCCTTCACGGCGGAGGCAGAAATGTTATCAATGACTTCTTCGCCGGCCGCCAAAGCAGTCTCAAAGGCGGTCTTTGCGGCTTTGCCGGCAGATTCATGGAATTGGGCGGCTTGCTACTTAGTTTTCTTGGCGATGATTTTAGAAGTAACGAACGCAGATTCTTCGATTTCTATGGCCTTTTGCTTGGCCTCCTGGGCAGAGGATTTAATGGCGTTGGAAACCATTTCTTCCATTAGGGAATCCTCGTGTTAGATCTCTTCAGTGACTAGTTTAACAACGTCGGAGACTGTTTCTTCCAATTGGTTGGGAAGTGATTTTCGCCTTTGAATGCTGAGAAAGGTCTTGCCCAAAATTGGGGAGGACAGATGCAGCGTCGAGGAGCTTCTCCTTGACTTCACCAATGATTTCTTTGACGCTTGATGCGAAGGAGGATTGGGCGATCTGGAGCTCGAACTCGACAACAATCAAGGGATGGCTTTCGCAGAGGACTTGGTGGTTGGAGAATTGGAATTTTGCTTTTCAGGAATAGGAGTTTCTTGGAGATCGAAATCTTTGTATGTTCTTTGTTAAAAGTTTTTTTCGGTGCCCAAGACATAGAGCGTAGGGACCGAGGGAGAGGAAAAAAACAAGAGATTGAGAGAGAGAAGAAGTGACCCAGCGATTGCCCCTAGTGGGGCAAAGTAGGGGTGTTCCCCGGGCTCTCAGCACATTTTATTTAACTAAAAATGTGATTACAAGAGGAGAGAGTGATGCCTCCCTGGCCCCCCTTACATGAAAAAGATCCTCCTATTTATAAATCATAGTGCAATCTAGAAAATTACATCATTACCCCTGAGAGTTACAAGTCATTATGCTCATACGAGTTACAAGTCATTATGCTCCTGAAGTTACAAGACATTATTGTCCTCATTGGTATCTTTCATATTTTCATTGATGGGTCCATTAAGCAAGGTCGCTAGTCGGTCGGCTATGATGGTCAGCCAAATGAGACAGTAAACCAATCTCTGCTACCGTCAGTATTTTTCGGACATACAAATATAAATATTCAAATGGCATGTCTTTGCTATAAATCTTGAGTTTAAAAACCATAATGTTATTCTGAGCTAAAAACTAGAAACAAAACAAGGAGTTGATTACAGTGAAAAGGAGTGGATGGGGATAATTTAAACCGTCTTTTTAAGATCTGGTGAAGAGTAAATTAAAACCAACAGAAGCAGTTTAACCACAATAAGTTAGATTTCGATGGAGATTTTCTGGCCAAACCATATTGAGATTTTAGCTAGTATATAAACATTATAGCGCCAATGAGTCATAAAAAAAGAAAAAGAAAACAGAAAATGTGGGAATATGGGAAAAATGGGGTAAGAGAGATTTAGTATAAAATGGGCTTTCACCAAAGATAATTGATGTCATAATCCTGCAGTCATTCTGAGCCCAGCCTTTGCAGTGAAAAGTCCTTAACCTCATATCCTGATTATTTAGCTAACACAGATATAGAGCATGCCCAAAGTTTCTTTTCTTGGAAAGGCCTAAAATAGGATACCTTCCAAGTTTGCAACATGCAAGTTAGGAAAAAACGAGGAAGACAGCATGCTTGAATTTCCTCTTTTGTACCACCAGGAAACTCACACCCACCTATATTTTCTTGGTTGAGAGTATAACATCCACACCAGCAACAACTTAACGCAAAAAAAAAAATCCATTGGCCTTCCATTGACCAGTCAATGGACAGATTAGGAATGACATCAACACATCATGTCTGACAAAGCAAGATACAGAATGTTAAGCTTTTTACGATGCAAACACAGACGATGCATAAACTTCTCTAAAAGCATGTTTAAATGTTAAGAGTCTTATGACAAGCAAAATGAATAACCATAAGCTCTGTCCCAGAACCTCAATAGGCTTACCTCATCAATCAAACCCTGCTCAAACTCAATCCATGCAGTGGGATGTTTCTCTTCTAGCAATTCTCTCATAGACATTCTGCAAGCAGACATTCAACTTGTCTAACTCAGCAAGAAATCTAAAAACAAGTGAAAAAAGTTATAAAAGAGAAATGGTGAAGATTTTCACATACTCAACTGAATAAGCCAGCAAACATTTTCAGAATCAAAAAAGCAATTGCAAAAGGTTAAATTTCTAGGATTATCTTCTTCTTTCTATAGGCCTTAAGTGATAATAGATGCATGTTTATCTTATGTGAATCAAGTAACACAATTGGAATGTTTAATTAGCAAACTCTCAAAAAGAAAACACATGCTTCAAACTAATATATTAATTTAAATACATATAATATTTCATACCATAAGCCCTCTCTTTTCACCATTTATAATGCCATGGGATTCCATTTAGCCAATCCAATCCTATGGCTAGCCCCTGACCCATCAACCCACATATGACCAATCGATAGCCCTTTTGGCCCACACGTGCATCTGACAAACTAACACATTTTTTACCAGCCAGGAACTTCGCAACATATCAATGCATACCTGACTCACAAACACTCATGTCCCACCAAGTCAACCTTAAATTGTGGATACACACTTAACCTATCAATCACATGACCTGTTAACACTCCCTACCTATTAGCGTGGAACCCTCCCGCCATACTAACATCTAATTGATCAACAGTTTGGCAAGCTATAGGATACTCCTAGATTGTTTGAGAAGCCCATGTCCTATCATGTTACACTTAAGTTATTGGCATGCACCTGTCACATTGTGTTGTATGTTAAATTATCTGCTTGTTCATCAACCCACTGGCTTCGTCCATATGGTCGGTAACGAATTCATCCTCTCCTACAAACTTCAATGAGAGCTGACCAATCCTCACATATTTGTCATTTTAGCATCTTTTTTTTGTATTTTCCTATAAATGACGTTGGATAAAAATTCTCTATTTTATATCCATTCTCGATTTGAGCACTCGTTTCCCCCGGTTTCATCCTATCATATATAGGCCTATGTCCTCAAGCAAAATCCTTTTGTTGGTTTTACTGTTTCCATTTTGATACAAAGAAAAAGGAAATATCTATTAAAAAAAATCCCCATCACCCCAACTATCTTGGGCTCACAAAAAGCATGGGATATCAATTTCTACTCTCTTGGTCAATTCTTAGTGCGAAATTCCCTAGCATGTTAGATGAAGCAACCTCCTTTTCTCCCTTCAGGATCCCCAACTTCCAAGTGCCTCGAGTTTGCCTCTCTATTTTCCTAGTTCTTGGGTTCCTTCAATTGAAAAGCATCTGTCCATATCCTTGATTATAGA
The DNA here is from genome assembly GCA_022702705.1 of Papilionanthe hookeriana x Papilionanthe teres. NCBI lineage: Eukaryota > Viridiplantae > Streptophyta > Magnoliopsida > Asparagales > Orchidaceae > Papilionanthe > Papilionanthe hookeriana x Papilionanthe teres. Next base: position 14,223,611 of record CM040434.1, read on the forward strand.
GTGTAGAAGGTACTAACCTCTTTTCTCCTTCATGTTTTCCTCTTATGAGCACCATCACAGTCATCAACATTGCGTACAAGTAATCCTCCAACCGACATCCCTTCTATGTCCCTTCCTAACCCACCGCCATAGAGAAATGAACGGAAACAACCCCCCTCCCCCACCCGCGCCTTCACAAAACAACAAACTTGTTGAAAAATATCATGGGAACACCTTGGAGGCTAACCTTCCTATAATATTGAAAATGTTAGGAAACCCTGAACAAACCTACATGCCCAATGTCTACTGGCTCATTGCCCAACAAATTCATTGCTCAACACCAAGCAGCCAGCACATATTAGCTGCCCAAAACCTATCAACTATGCACTCATGTAAGCTCGATAACCCTAAAACTCATCACACAAACACATGAAATCGACTCCCAACTACAGTTTCCACTATAAATTGTGGGCTTTATCGACAAATTTGGTCCGTCTTCAGATGTTAACCTCAGAAAGTGAGTACCAAGCAAAGTCGCCAACTACTTTTTAGGCTTGTCGGTTCATGATCTAACATGTTTTCCGATCTAACCGGCAACCTAATGCATGATTTAGGCAAGGTCCACAAACATTCGCTCTTAGTGTTGCTCGAGTGCCACTTTTGGGCCTATCTAGCCAAGGGGTTCAACTCCTTCGAGTTCATTTCTTTCTCCTTTGGTCTTATGGTATCAATTCAAAATGGCATCTAACCAATGGACGCAAGAAATGCAGTGATAAATTTAGGTTATCTAAAGATCTAATCAATTAGGTTCATTCACTTCGAAGAGTAGCATTAGATGGATTTGTAGCTTATACCCAAATCTAATTAGCACAATTCTCCCAAGTAACCAAAATTTTAAACCTATCACTACATCTTCACGCTCCTGGCATTTCACATTTAGCTTGTTTCATCAAAAGGTATACTGGTTACAATTGGGGAAGATTCAACAGAACTGAAATCTCCTCAATTGTTTCTAGATTGATTCCAAGCTAGGCGAACTAAACCATAGACTTATATCATCTGGTCTTCCTAGTTACATAAAACTAAATATGATTATTGTGGTTTAGAAAGACCGTAAAGTTGGACTCTTATAGCCTGCCTACTTCACAGACATTCATCCACATAAGTAAACCCCTTTGGGTTCTACTTTCCTTGTAGATCTCAAACCAGGAGTCAGTATTATATTACTACTTACTCTTTCTAAACACTTAAGATTTATACAATTAGAACACTCTCATGCTTTTTTCTCTTTGCAACATCGATGTAATATCACAGGTTAATATGCTTAACCAATTTGGGCAATAAAGCAAGCAATTTCTTTGTATATCTTTGTGTATGTGTTATTGGCCAAAGCTCAAGAGGAGAATTAAAGATTGAGAGGGTAATGACTGAATCTTTAATACTTGGATTCAAATCAATATTGTGGCATTCGGCTATGTACTTGGTTACAAACTTTGGACTTATGTCAATAAGTGATAGTCTTTGCATACACCCAAACACATATAGCATAATTGTGAGTCATATCAGTATGTAGATCAAAGATGATTCTACAGTAGTACATTTTCTTGCAGAATCTCGTGTGCATACAAGTCATCATTCCTATAAGGCGGGACTATAAAACCCAATTTTTCTCCTTATAGACCAACTTATTTTGTATTACATAGAGCAAGCAATGACGTGGTCTCTAACTATGTTTATGAAGAACTAGAAATCCATCCCTTTCTTGATGGAATAAGTCTTGTTGCTAAACTTCGTGACATGTATTCCACATGATTGGGCATTAAGAGGGCGTTCACATAGCACCGCGTCCCTTCTCCTAGTTTAGAAATTTCTTTGGTTGTTTAGGAAAATTATAAGCCCAATCTCCTTTACTAGGTCTATTGGTATTGACTACTCCCCTCCATCATTGGGAATCCCACTCTTGGCAAATTAAAAAACCAACATTTCCACAACACAATGATGATTTCATCAAGCCGTCTCACTCATTTACCCCAACATGAAGCCCCTTATGATTGATAAATAAACGAGTCTGTCTTCTTTTACTAGGACTATTGCCAAGATCCGCTTATGTTTAATAAGGAAAATGAAATATTTCTCAATTAAATGTACTCTCAAGTATTGCTTCTAGAATATATTTAATCATGGGGGCATTACTCATGAGAAATCACTATGCCATAATCTATAAACTGGCTATAACATCCCAATCTTCTTCCATTGATTCTTATGTTAGAGAGAATGTTAATGACCATCTTTCATCCTTTAAATTAGTATGAGCATTCCTCTCAAGCCACAACAGGTACTTTCAAAATTATCAAATATGTTCACAAATTTATTGCAAGAACCAACAAACTTTACAACAAACCATTAAAATATTTTATATTGAAAAGTTGCTTGTTTTTTTTTCAATCTTATAGGAACTTTTTTATGCGTGTAGTATCTTTATTTTTCTTTTTTTCTTTAAAATATTGGAATCATTTGCATTGTCAATTAGATGCTTGTATCAATAGTACAATAATGTCTACCCAAAATCCTAGTTCTATGCATCATCATCATGACTTGTCCCTTGTTGCACGCAAGCATAAAGCAAAACAAGGAAATATGGCTGCATAACTTACGTATTCATAAATATCAAACTCACATTCATAGCGCTAGCCTTATTTATAAATCCTCATTTTCAATTCATTCATACGAGGTGTTGTCTAAGCCGTTAAATATAATCATTACAAAATATTTTAAATAATTTATATCCATATAACTTTAGATCTATTCTTTCAATTTTTGAATTCTCTAAGACTATATTATTAACTCATCTAACAAATGCATTTTTTAGCCTTCATTCTAAATGTTCAGACCATTTGAGTTTATAATCAGTCAACTTATCTTTGATTAATATCACTACAAATCTTCCATTAATATAATCATTTTTTCATTTAACCCTTCTGATTTTAACATGCATCCATTTTAATTTTTTTATTTATGCTAAGGAGGATCAAAATTTGAATTGTATTACTTAGAAAAAGCTTACGATAATGTTCCAAGAGATATCCTTTGGAGAGTCCTTGAGAAGAAAGGTGTTGATATGACTTATATTCAAGTCATTAAAGATATGTATACTAGAGCTATTACTTTTGTTCGTACTGAAGGACGGTTGACCAAATATTTTTCCTATTTCTGTTGGTTTACATCAGGGATCGGCTTTAAGCCTATGTCTTTTTGCTTTATTTATGGTTGGTCTTACTAGACATTTGTAAGAGGATGTACCTTGGTGTATGCTTTTTGCTGATGATATCCTTCTCGTGGATAAGATGAGAGAAAAAGCCCAAGAAAAACTTGAATTATGGAGGTCTACATTGGAGTCTAAAGGCCTTCGTTTGAGTAGAACTAAAACTGAATACATGGAATGTAATTTTAGTAATAGTAGCTCTAGTGACAGAAGTATAACTTTGGGTGATCAAATTATTAAAAGGTGTGAACGATTTAGATATCTTGGGTCTACTGTTCAAAGCGATGGTTGTATTGATGGGGATGTTAATAGTAGAATTCAAGTTGGTTGATTGAAGTGGAGGAAGCTTCAGCCCTTTTGTGTGATAGAAAGTACCGCTTAGACCGAAAGAAAATTTTTTTAAGATGTTGGTGAGAACTCCAATGCTCTATGATGTTGAATGTTGGCCTTTAAAAGAGAAGCATATACTAAGTTAAGTGTTGTTGAGATGAGAATGATTAGGTGGATGAGTGGTTTTACACTTGGAGAAAAAATGTGAAATGAATATATCCGTGATAGGTTGGTGTAGCTCCGGTGACGGACAAAATTAGAGAGATTCGCCTTCGATGGTTTAGTCACATTAAACGTCGACCATCTGATGATCCGATTAGGAGAGTAGATGTTTTAGATTCGACTTATGTTAAGAAAAGGCAGAGGTAGACCTAGGAAGGCTTGGGCTTATTGTATAAGAAATGAACTTAATTTATTAGAAGTAAATGAAAATATGACACTAAATAGGACGCAATAGAGAAAAAGGTTTCATGTAGCCGACCCCACTTAGTGAGATTAAGGCGTTGTTATTGTTGTTGTATTTATGCTACGCTCAACATAGATGTCGATGATGTTTGTCCGACTCAACATTTAAATCGAATAAATACAGTGATATGACTCCAATTTTATAAATTTATTATTAAGCTTCCACAATATACTTTTATCAAAATTTGAATCCTATCATAACTGCTTCTAAATTTTTTTAACTTTTAAATTTTGATAGTGAGAATAAAGAATCCAAGCTATCACTTTGTTTGAGAGTTTTTTTAGCCCTAGTTAGACTATGACTTTTCTACAAATAAGTTGAAGACATAATGACCAAAATATTAATCAATGCATTCAATGGCTTATATTGTCCCTTGACTTGATTGCAACATCTAGATCATAGCAATTCATAAATTATTTTCCCTGAATAACCTTAACTATCATCAATTACTAAAAGTGCATTTAACGCTCCATTCCTAGAAATTGTCTTCATCTTCTATTCATGCACAAAGAAAATTCAAAGAATGTCCATTAGATGTTCTTTTTTTTCTATCTCATATATCTCAATAGGACACAATAGAGAGAAAGAATTCAAGTACTCGAGCACACTTAGTAGGACAAACGCTTGTTGTTGTTGTTGTTGTTGTTGTATAGATCCAAAGCTTCTGGATTTCACGCACGCATATGTTCATAATATTTAGCCTCCTACCCATCCATTCTCACCAACTACAGTTCTAAAAGAAATATTTCAATGAACATGGTAGATTGCATTTTCAAATGAAGAAACTTCACTCATTGCGCTATATAAGTCTCAGTTTCTCATCAATATTGTAATGTAGTAAATTATAACAAAGAAATAAGGGCAACTTAAAATTAACAATTTCAAATGATGCTTATACCTTTTCACCATTATAAACAAAAAATATTATTTTCTATTCCTCATATTCAATAACAAAAACTTAGAGCCTCATTCTAACAGCTTGACCCATCAAAATGCTCAATATAACATTTATTTGGAAAATGAATATGCATGCCACACAATTCTTATGCATTCATATTCTTCTTATTTATAACACTTCAGTGTCGTAATCACATCAAAACCTATTGTCATATGAGACAAATCATTTCAAAAGGCCTTGATAATATCAACAATTATTTATTAAATCCTTAGCTTTGACAACTTCAATATTGAATATATTGCAGCCCTTGATGAGTCTATAAAGGCCTTATTAGCCAAGATTAATAATAAAGATAGAAATGCTCTATATTATCTCGGCTGGTGATTTGAACTGGTAGAAATAAATATCTGCACATTTAAAAACATTGCCTTGCATTGATATTTGTGGTTCAGAATTTGACATATTATATTAGTTTTGCAAGATAAGTTTAATTTATCGAGTCAACCATCTCCATAATTTGATGCCAAAACCAATACTCTAAGAATGTCGATCCAGATGGGCAATGATTTTACTACAATTCAACACTAAAAATATGTATTTGATTTTTAAAAAGTTGGTAAAAACTCAATTCCTGGAAATATTGTTGATAGATTAACGTATTTTTATTAAAATTTAGAAAAATGAAGAATTTAAGGGCATTTGCGGTTATAAATTTCTAAATTCGATCTACAATATTAATTGATAGAATAAAGACATGACATTAAAAATATTTATATAAATATAGAACTTATTAAAATCCTGTGAAACGATTCAGGATATGGTTCTTTACAAATATTTAGATAAATATAGGATTATAAAAATTCTGAAAAATAATTCAGGATATAATTATTGAATGAGAAGGTTGTTTCTCAGCATGTATTTTCAGATTTATCCCTCGATATCAAAAAACAAGGTCGATCTAAAACCTTAGGGATTAGAAAAAAGGCCAGAGTAGCCATCTACTACTAAAGCAGAATAATACAGCTTGAAAAAGCATGCAAAATAAAGAAAATAATTTGAAGACATCTGATCGCGATTAACAGTTGTCAAAAAGTTTACTTGAAGAACGTGGGAATGTCGTAGTAAAATGGATCGCGGACGATAGTGTCCATAACATCGAAGAGAAGCACCGGAAGCTTTCGTTTCTCCATGGTCGAAAGGTTGACGGGGCTGAGAATCAACGGCTGCCTCGCTGCGGCGGAGGTAGGCTTGAGATGAGTGCGAACGGTGGCGGTGGGGCTGAAAATCGCAGCCATGGCAGGGAATCGCGAGGGCGATCGAATCATTTACATGAGCACTCGCACTATAGAATAGCCTGCGGAGTGGATCTTCCGGGCCCCACCCACGAAGAGAGTAAATTTATAACATGTTTGCATTGAACCAATTGCAGAGAAGTTTCTGAGCAGTAGTGTCCAAAATGAGCAAGAAATATATGAAAGCTATCGTGTTTATGTACATCATGTAGGATTCATTGTTCGATAGGATCATACTAGCTACTGGCTGAACTTCAAGAAACTGAAGACCAAAGACTACATTTCATTGAAAAGCTGGCTATAAGAAAGAGTCTAACAACATAGATACAGTGAAGTTCAAAAAAGTTGACACGAGGATAGGTTGTAAGGTCGTGACTCGATAAGCTGTTGATCTCGAAGGCATTTGGACAATGATGAAATTCATTAAAAATCACAATCATCCTTTGTTTAAAAGTAGTGATAAGCATCTTTTTCGTTCCAGCAGATGGATAAGTGAGTTAAATGCAGATGTGTTAATATCAATGACTTGATCAGGGATCAGAGCAACAGATGTATACCACTTCATTGCTACGGAGGTTGGGGGTGTGGAGAATTTGGAATGCATTAAGAGAGATACATTTAATTACATTCAAAGAAAAAAGAAGACAAATAATTGAACAGGGAGATGTCAATGCTCTAATATTATTATTCATGGAGAGGCAAGTTGGGGATATCATATTTGCTTGGAAATTTCAAACAGATTAGTCTGGTCGATTAACAAGCATTTTTTGGAGTGATGGGTTATCCATGTTGGATTATCACTGTTTCGGAGATTTGATAATTGTTTTATATAATTTACAGATTAAATTAATATAACTTATGTTGCGCTCCTTTTATGAGGCTTAACAACCACTGGCAGAACATCCTGTTAGGAGTTGGATTTTTGTCCGATGAGACTATTGAGTCATTCAAGTGGTTATCTAAATCATTCATTCGAATAACGGGAGACAAATATCCAATAACAATTTTCACTGATCAGGATCAAGCGATGGCAAGAGTCATTACAGAATGTCTTCCACAGACACGTCACAGATTATGTCAATGGAATATCTACAATAAACTGTCTTCAAAAGTACATTTTGGAGTTCGTACTTAGAGCATCAGTGGGCTTTTTTTATAAATGCATGAGTAAGTGTGATTCTAAGGAGGATTTCAAAAGTTTGGTCCTTAATAATTGAGCTGGGAGAGCTACAAAACAATATCTAGTTAGATGAAATATATCGTATAAGGTACAGATGGTCAAAAATATTTAATAAAGATATATTTGGAATGAGAATTTTACCAACGCAAAGAAGTTAGTTGAATAATAAAATTTGTCATAGTTTTGCAAAGTCCACAAGCTCTCTCACAAATTGTTTTATCAGTCTTGAAAACATAATGAAATTGTAGCATCGGAATGAGAATAATGAAGATTTCAAATGCGGTCAATCCGTCACAACACTCGTAGTTAAAATCAATCTAGTGCTGAGGCAAGTTGCCACATGTTATACGAGGAAGCTTTACTCAATGTTTAAGCAAGAGCTATTGAATGACTTATGTGGGCTTACAACTGAATTATCCATAGAGATTGAGGCTAAATATTATGTAATGCGTTTGGACGTTGAGGGGACAAGGTAGCCCCGGACTTTGTTAGTTGACAAAATTAATTGTGAGGTTACATGTACTTGAAAAAATTTAAAATGATGGCTTGTTGTGCTCTCATGCACTATTTGTTTTTAATGTAGCCAAAATAAAGTTGATTTCGGACAAGTATTTCTTATTGTGGTTGTCCATGCATGCTAAAAGGGACATCTATAACTAGTTTGGATGCATATATTTAAAGGAGTCTGGGTTAAATAATGTTTCTTTAAGTGGCCTTCTATTCTTGTCATGCTCTCAAAAATTTACATATCAACTCATTAATAAAGCACAAAAAAATGATATAGCCGAGGAGTGTTTGTGGGAAACATTTTAAAAATTATCTATAAATCTTGATGATATTCTAGTAGGGAGAACGCCACAAGTAAAGAAAACAACAAAGAAGAAAAAACTTTCAAATATATAATGCAATGTGAACGACCCTGCAAAGATGAGGCCGAATAGAGGATCTACATCTAGGTTGAAAGGATATTATTAAGAAGCCAAAAGTAAATATTTGTTGATTTAGTACTTCCTTCAATCTATGTATATTGTCTATTCCCAACTTTAACCATTGCATTCAGCAAAGGAACAAGAAGCATCAAATAGCCGTGAAGTTGTTAATCCATTAAAGGAAAGTTTGAAAGATTGGCTGACACAGGTATGTTACTAAAATTCAGTATCACTTGACTGCATTTTATTTAAAATAATTTACTAAAATTGTACTTGGTATTACTCCCCTATAGCAGAAATACTATGCACCGCAACTAACTGAAACATATATTAGACCATTGATGGATTCTATAAGTGAGCGATAAATGTATTGTTTTTCATTGAAAATTTAAAGTTGATTATACTGTAACATTTTTAAATATTGTAAGAAACAAGTAAATGGTGATTTACAATGTGTTATTTGACTAAATATTAGTGTGTTAACATTAATATTTTGTGAATAAATTGAATACATGAATATCACTTGAATAACACGTGAATAACACCTGAATAACATGTGAATAACATGAATAACACCTGATTAACACATAAATAACATGAATAACACGTGTATAACAGTTGAATAACTTGAATAACATGTGAATAACACGTGAATGACACATGAATAACATTAATAACACCTGAATAATATGTGAATAACACATATTATTGGTATACGTTATGATAATATTCTTTGTGTTACTCCGCTTTAAAATGGAATATTGTCAGCGTGTTATGTACGTGTTATTCCATGAATATTCCCTGCGTTGCGGTGTTACCGTGTTACTTCGCTGTGTAATGGGAATATTCTCCGCGGTGCTCCACTGTAAAAGGGAATATTCTCAACGTGTTATTTTTCGTGTCATTCCACGAACATTCCCCGTGTTATGGTATTACTGCGTTACTACGTGACATACTAGGATTATTTCCTGCGTTTTTCTGTGAATATTTCCCATGTTACCGTCGATATAATTGCTTTTATTACGCGGTACGATATGTTATTTCTCGTTATTACGTGATATTTCGTGGTACATGTTATAGGAATATTCTATGAGGTTTAATATGTTATATATCTTGCAATTTAAAAAAAATTGTAAACTTTAATATTGTACGAGTGTGCCATAAAATTAATCTACAACCTTATTAGTTCTTACATACTATAAAATGCAATTAAAAATAAGAGTTTGCACTTAATAAGAACTTGATGACATAACTAAATCAATCAAATTTAACATTTTTTTGGCTAAATTATTAGTGATAGAAACATATATTCAATAACACAATTCATTATTTAAATTTTTTTAGTGGCTGCCACATTTTTAATAAATTATCCGCATGACTTTATTTCAAATTATAAAAGTTCATACAACATGTAATTATAATATAGTATAAAGTAATAACTACTGAATAAAAAAATAAATGCATGTCAGTTCATATTATCAAGAAAAAGACAACATATAATTACAAAAAAATATATGCAAAACAATTGTACAAATGTTCATCTTGATTAAATTATAATAATTATTACAATAATTTAAATAGTACAAGATAAATATATGCTAAACAATTATACGAATATACAAAGTATAGAAAAAAAGAGTTTATTATTCAGCCCTTAGCAACATATAAATGTCACAGGCAATCAACACTAAATCGTTTCATCTATCAGGCAGTTTATCTTCTCACTCCAACTAACTTCTTTGGCCTGCACTAATGTTTCCATATACTTGCAAATGAACATGCTGCAATCAACACTATTGTTTTGTGTAGGTACATTCTTAACAATTGATAGTGACTATTTATGTATTATAGGTACTCTCAATTTCCATCAAATTGATTTCAAATTTCCCTAATTCTGAGGAGCATTGATTTTGAGGGGTAGACCTTATCCCGAAGAGTTCGACCTTGTCCAACACCCTAAAGGCTTACCACCACTGTTTAAGACTTTCGAAGGGACGGGAAACCCCCGACAGCGTATTTCTCACTTCTGCGCAAGTTGTTATAACGCGGGGAGGGGGTGTCAGCGATGCTTTGCTGTTCTGCTAGTTTGTTAGCAGCCTTTTCGAAGTTTCCTGCAACTGGTACGCAGAGTTGATAAATGGTTTGGTAAGAACATTTGTACAATTAGAAAACTTGTTTGTCAAAAAGTTTGCTAGGGCTCAGCACCACATCACCGTCTGTGATCTCCTTGTTGAGAAACATCGTCCAGATAAAACATTAATGGACTATATTCTATGATGGAGGAATTTAAATATGAAATGCGAACCACAACTTTAGGAGCAACATGCAATTGGAATTCTACTGAAGAATATTCATGGCCCAATAACATTTCTCCATAAGGGTTTTACCATTAAGACTTTTGAGAAATTGCTTAGCAAGTCAACCAGTCTTCAAGAAAAGACTAAGCAGTTCTGTTTCTTAGAGAAGAGTGATAAGTAGTAATCGGTGAAAGTCTTTGAGGAGAAATCTAGTACTGTCACAATAGTGGATAAAGGTAAGTAGCTGAAGAAGATTAAGACAGAAAGACAGCATCAAAGTTATCAATTGCTACAGCAGCATGAATAATAGTCATCTCAGGAGAGGTATCATTCAATAGAGGGAAGAAGAACCTTGTTAGAGCTCCTAAGTAAAGTCTATCCTTTTAAAGATGAAACAGTTGGAAAGATGTTCCACAGTCTAATGAAGATCTCTGATTTCCATTTGTCAAAACCCAGAAAGCCAGAAGAAGTGGATATGAAAGATCATCCATTGTACTGCCCATATTATAAGATGCATGGGCATAAAATAGAGGACTACTGATCCCAGTTGTCTTAAATACATATTTATAAGTATTTTCAATTCAGTCACAAAACATAATCAGTCTAATAAGAAACCAGCCAATCTATACACAAGTAACGTATCGCTCAAGTAATACAGGGTCTAGTGGAGTCCTAATTATCGATCTCATATGAAGGAAGCAAACCTTTAAAGCGTAACACAAAAATCCAATATTCAAAATTACAATGCACGTAAATTAAATACTACAGTTACTAAATTTTAACGATGCTAGAGACTTTAAGATCACTAAAGTACTAACCAAACTTCAAATTAAAGTTAACAACTACTACAATAAGTTTTGTACTGAAAGGTTCAAATATGAGAAAGTGTCATTTGCCGTACAATGATGTTTTGGTGAGTGAACGATAAAATTAGTGAAATTCTTGTATTGTATCAAATAGGAGCATACATATTCTTTATCCTCTTCTGAGTGCTATAAAGAACATTGGTTAATCCTAGGTTTAGTCCCTAAATCCGTGACTAGGCTGGGAAGATACTGGCTCTCACTTTAGAACTCCCACTTCTCTTCGCCTGAAGACTAAATCTTGCTATAGTTTCTAAACACTAGGACCAAGTTGGTGATTTTAGTCTGTCACCCTAAAATCTCCAATTCTACACCCAATAAATAATATTTCCCTATTTATTTGCATCCAACCCACATGAACTACATCACTCATTCATGCACATTGAATGTAATCTTCACTTTTGTTGTAGAACGCATAGTCCTTTCAAATCATATGTTTCACAATATATTTTAACAATTCAATTGGCTAGATCAAAAAACAAATGAAGTACAGAGTAAAAAATCATTACAATTTCTTAACATTCATACGACACATCCAATCCACATCATCACTTCACCATTTATCATTGTAAGTAGAAAGACAAAGAAATCTACTCAGAATTCATGAAGAATATATGGCAAAACAAATATTTTATATATAAAAGTAAAGTCATACAAATAATAAGAAGTAAACACAACTCATCTCAATTTCTTCTCCAAGCAAATCCCTTGAAGTTCCTTTGAATCTCCTTCTCTCTTCACAACAACACACAATTCTCTCTTCAAATAGTAGGGAAGAAGCAATCTCTCACTTTTTCTCTCCTTTTACAACTCTTGTGAAAAGAATCCCTCACAAAACAACATTTATACACTAAACCCTAGACTCTAAACTCTCTACACACACTTCCTCTCTACTCACAAAACACTCACACACTAATTTACTACACTCTTACCACTTCTTCTCTTCTAATTATGGCTCCAAATTCATGTTAAAATAGCCTAGGGACAAATTCCCCAAGAGTTGCCTCAAGAATCCCTCCAAAAGTCGTCCAAATACATTGAATTCGGCCTCCACCGACATTGGGCGTCGTCAGCTCCCTATCTCACTAATTAATCTGTCTTCTCTGAAAAATGGCGCCTATCAGCATATTTATAGGTTATGTGTTTGAAAAGGGGGTCGCCTACAAAAATTTTCGGCGCATTTTATTTGAAATTAAATTTATCGTATATATAGTTTTAAACAATTTGGAAAGTAGCATTTGATTTTTAAAAATAATTTTAAGTTTAATTTAATAGGAATTTGTATAACTTTTCAAAAATGATATTTGAAAATATAACTTTAAATTTTAAAATATGAAATCAACCCGATCTCACATCCTTAATGGTTTATATAAACGAGCACCGCATCATAAACCGTGTATCTATCCCGAGGAATAAACACACTGCTTAATAATTGAGCTTGATTAAATAAACTAAAAGATTTGTGACATCCATTTGGTCTGTGAAAAAATTTTATAAGCCGACAAGTTCCCCTGCTTAATATAAAAGAATTAAGCAGGGTTTATATTACCTAGGTTCTTAAAGTTCTCTATAAGGGCAAGCCCCTATAGCTAATTACATCATAAATGTCCGAAGACACTTAAGAAAAATCCCGATAAAGATCAGTGGTTCTGCTTTCAAGGATTTCAAAGTTTAAGCACTCAAAGGATTTGATCTTGGAATTTCAAAGAAGATTGAATCAAATTTAGAATAGTTATTTTCCAGGATCTAAAGGAAGAGAAGTAGGGGAAGCTGAGGATCTAAGAGGAATCTTGACAACTTCCCAAACTATCATATTTGTTTGGCTTCGATTTAGAGAGATATTATTTGATGTTACAATCCTGCCAATTTTAATTAATTAGGACTTATACTCGTATGATATAATCATACAAATAGCCTTAAAGATGTGGAGGTTTATGTCGTACCAAACGACCACCTCAGAGTTCTAAGACGAGTTAGGGCTTAAATTGCATAACCTGATTATGCAAATGCCTAAAGAAAAGTGAGGGTTTATGTTGCGCTAGGCAAACTACCTCAGAGTCCTATAGCTAGTTGTTTAATTTTTAAGGAATGGTTAAGTTGATGAAGACTTGTTTTACTGTTGAAAATGGTCGTACTGCCCACCGTGCTTGCTCCGAGCTCTTTATTGTTGCAGAGGGTTTAGTTTAAGAAGTGACAATCAAGAGATGAGAGAAGTGTCATGGTTTAGAGGTTGAGTTTCAAATTCAATGTCTTAAGTTTTATTAAGGGAAATCTTAAAGTTGGTTAAGCAGAACCGGTTAAGATCCCACGGTTCCATCATCCCGGCACCACTATTTTCATCGGATTCACTTAGTCCAAATGAATTTGCTAAACTCAACTGAATGAGTTCTACACTTCATTTAGACCGATGGGAAATCTCGTCAGCAACACGTGGGTTACATCATCCGAGGGATTCCCGATCATCCAACGAGACGTTTTAATTTTAGTTACAATTGTAGGTTTTGTTTTTTGTTGGTGATTAAATTTTAAGTTGTTTTAAACATGCTGTGTTCGATCATTTTCATGAGTTTATAGAATGTTGGAAAATAAAACATTTAATAAATGTAAATTGCAATAAACTTAAATGTGTACCTAAAGAGTCTTCTTGTTTCCACCAACTACAACTCAAAATGCATGTTAGGGCATATATATATATATATATATATTTGCAACAAACACCTAGGTAAAGCTAAGAGAAGGTTCAGATCATCTACCAACCCTATGATGTCTAGGTTCAGATCCTAGTTGTCTATCAAGTCCTATTACGCCTAGGTTGAAGTCCTAGTTGTTTTTAAGGATGATTTTCTTCATCAAAGAACAATGAAGTCCAATTGTTCTTCTTAAACAACCCATCAGATTGAGGAAGTGCTCAGGGTAAGGACCCGAACATCTTTTCAAAAGTTCTAGATTTATCTTGAGTCCAAATGAATTTCATCATTCAGATGAATTAATCATTTGAGGTTTGATTGAAGTTTAAATTTGTTTTATTTTTTTTTTTGCTCAGTGAATTTAGATGTTTTAATTGTCTTATGAGAGAGGTGACATGTCAATTGACATTTCATTTAAAAGTTATGAAATGAAAGTTTTTAAGGCTAAGTTGGTCTATTAAAGAACCTAACCAATATAATTAAAGTTGCATTAATAGTTTCTTTGAGGTGATTTAATTTAATTCTTAAAGTCTTTAAATCAATAACAATAATGTTCTTAAAGGGTTTTAAATTGATTGTTGCATTTTAAGATGTTTCAATGTTTTAATTAATTGATTATCTAACTTAATTGATTATTTAATTGATTAATTATTTAATTTAATTGATTATCTAATTAATTGATTATTTAACTTAAGATATTTTAATCCATTTTTGTTTAATTGAAAAGGTTATTTAAATGTTTTAAATTATTTTTTTATTTAATTAGAGAAATTATTTTTTTATTTTAAATTATTATATTTTTTTTATTAAAGAAATTATTTAAATATCTCAAATTATTTTTTATTGATTGAAGAAATTATTTTTTAAAATTAATTTTAATATTTCAAATTATTTTTGATTTAATAATTTTAAAATTATTTCAGTTAATTTTAAGTCAAATCTTTATGTTTAAGATTATTACTTATTATTACTTTATCATTATTTCTCTTTAATCACTTTGGATTAATTAGATTATTTTATTTTAAGCTTTGTTAAGAGTTAAATAGATTTAGGGTCTGTTTGGTGTAGCTGCAGATTATCCAGATTATCAGGATAAGCAGATTATTCTGATAATATGCTAATCAGCAGCTGATCCGGATAATCTATCTGTCTGTTTGGTTTGAGCGTTTGGAAAACAGCTGAATCGCATCTGTTTGTGGATCAATGACAATTCGCCCTCGTTCGAATAATCGTTAAGTTCGTTTGGTTTCAGCGGTTTGAGACCAACTGATTTGCAACCATTTGTAAAACTGACCTAAAATTGTAAATAAGCACTTTGTGTTTAGTTCATCCAAGACTGAGTTGAAGTTTCCTAATAGTGAAACAGTGAAATTACTAAGAATAAATATATGTTCTCCTTTATAGCTCCCTCAAAATTGGATATACATGAATGTCAAAGTAAATATTGATGCAGAAAGTATTTTCATACACTTTCAACATTAAAGAGATCCACAGACCAGATTTTATAGATTGTCAAACAATAGGGCAATCCAAGCTCCAATTTAAAATAACAGGTTTTTTACACTAATCTTAACAATATATCTGAGGGCTTAAGATCGAACTCGATCAAAATCTTGATCAAGATATCCTCGCATGAACCTCAAATTTTTTTCAAAATCATTATACAATTTCAAATTCAAGAAAATATTAAAAGCCATAAATTTTGCCATAAAAGATATTTTCAGAAGGTTTGTGGATAGCCTGAGCATGAACAGAGCAAATCCCTAGCTTTCATGATTTGGTTGCTTTTTCAAAGATATTTTAAGAAGGTTTGTAGATATCCTGGCATGATTTGTTCCAATGACTATCAAGCTTGAAGTAATAAAACTTGAAGCAAAATTCTTTCTATATAACTTCTTGCCAGAGTGAGGATACAAAAAAAGTAAATTAAATATTCAGCAAAGAGCTTTTAAAATTAAGAAGGAGGGCAATGAACTAATACATATTCATCTTCAATAGATTTAAATAGCAAAAGATATTAAACATGGATTCAACTTAAAAAAGTTAAACGAAAGCAGCGTAGGAGAGGGAAGTCAACTTTTCTCATCCTTACAACTCAAATGAAGCCATATGACTCAAAAATCATAGTAACGAGAAGTATGGAAACCAAATCATCGATCAAATATAGATGGAGAGCGAAATACCCAGCCTTGAAGAGAAGCACCACGACCCAGACATCAGCAGGGCCTGAGAAACCTCGCGGACAAAATCAGATCCCGTTATCAGAAGCACTGATCCGAACCGAGGAACCCTAGCCGCCGCCTGCATCTCAGCCAGCCTCCGCTTCCTGAGCTGCTACAATGGTATTCAATTAATAGAAAAGGGAAAGAAAAACTTGTGGACACAGGAGAAGGATCAAAAGTTCACACCTGTACTCTTCTAGGAAGCGATTGTCATCGATATCAGGGTCATCTGAGAAGCCAACAATGGAAGGAGGAAACAGGTGCTGTGGGATCAGGGAGGGAGATGGGTGCGGGATCGCGGGATAGCGAGGGGCAAATTTCATCCTTCAAACAAATGAATTGTGGATCGCGGGGAGGACCACGCGATTCGCGTCTAATAGTAAATAATAATGGCGATTTCTAATAAGTCGTTGAAATGGGATTTCCAAACAGATCTATGGCGTTTTGAAAATGCCACCGCTGCAAATAATCTCTCCCAAACGCCCCATTAATTAAATCGTTGGCTAGAGGCTTAGATTAAGGAATGAACATCCTCCTGTATCATACCCCTAACTCTACCATTAATACTTGATTAATCTTCCAAATCTTAAGGATTTTAAGTAATTAGTATTTCCTTTTGATATTGATTGTGATTAGTAAGTTCGTACCACTTCATTCCTTAAGTTTTAATCATCCAAGTAAATAATTAAGATCAAATGTCTCCTCCTTACCCTAGGCTAAGCCGAAATGTTAGTTAGGGTTAAGGTTCCTTAATTACTCTTATGCCCTATTAAACTTAATCACCCCATAACTTACTAAATTAAATCACAATGACTTTGAAATTTTTATGTCACATCTCTCATATGTCAATTAAGACATCAGAGGAGAAAAATATAATTTTCTGATTTTTATTTTATTTTTAGAATTATTTTTAGTGGAAAGTTAGGGTTTTCAAAGGAAATTCAATAACATGACCAAGGTAAAAGTTTATATCCTTAGTAAAATTATGGGAGGTTCACCCATGTTAGAGGATCACTAAAGTATCTGGAAAAGAACATGAACAAGAAAAAGCTGTACAACTTAGAAGTGGAAAGGAAATAATAGAGAAAACACATAATGAAATTGAAAAAGAGAAAGAAGTTGAGAGATTGAAAAACCTAAAGATACCCTTTATCCAAGTAAAGATCATACTGTTGTACCTACTGAAGTGGAAGTTGAAAGACCACCACCACCTTTTCCTCAAAGACTTAAATAACAGAAGCTTGACCATTAATTTTCTAAGTTCTTTAAAATTTTTAAGAAACTTACCATCAACATTTCTTTTGCTGAAGCTTTGGAGCAAATGCCAAGCTATGCAAAATTTATGAAGGATATTTTTAAGTAAGAAGAGAAAATTTGAAGCTTATGAAACCGTTGCATTAAGTGAAGAATGTAGTGCAATTATCCAGAAAAAATTACCTCAGAAACTTAAAGATCCTAGAAGTTTCACTATACCATGTGCTTATTGGAGAAAAATTCGTGGAAAAGCCTTATGTGATTTAGGAGCTAGTATTAATCTCATGCCATTTTCAATCTTTCGAAGGTTAGATTTAGGAGAGATCTCTCCTACCACTGTAACTCTTCAGTTAGCTGATCGATCGATCACTTATCCTAAAGGGGTTATAGAGGATGTACTTGTTAAGGTAGATAAATTTATCTTCCCTGTAGATTTCATTGTTCTAGATATGAAAGAAGATAAAGAAATACCTATCCTTTTAGGAAGACATTTTCTAGCTACCGGTTGAGCAATGATTGATGTGCAAAAAGGAGAATTAACAATGAGAGTTAATGATCAAGAGATAACATTCAATGTTCTGAAATCAATGAGGTATCCTGAAAAAGAAAAATGCTATCAGATGGATATTTTTTATTATATGATTGAAAAACATTACCAAGAAAGATGTAAAGTCATTTTTTATAATAAAAACAAAGAATCTATGTTATATAATGAGTTATTAAATGAAGAGAATTCAGTTGAAGAAGCTCAATATATTCATGAAAATTGGGAAATTTTAGACACAACTACAAATGAGATATTATTACCCTCAATAGAAAAAACCCCTGAACTAGAATTAAAAATGTTACCTGTGCATTTAAAGTATGCATTTCTCGGAGATTTATTAACTTTACCTGTAATTATATCTTCCGAACTAAGCAAAGATCAAGAAGAAAAATTAATTGGAGTTCTGAGGAGTTATAAGAAAGCTTTTGGTTGGACTATTGCATATATAAAAGGAATAAGCCCTTCAATCTGTATGCATGGATTTTAATGGAAGAAAATTGTAAACCCACTATTGAACCTCAAATAAGATTAAATCTAATTATGAAAGAGGTTGTTAAGAAAGAAAATTTGAAATGGTTAGATGCTGGAATTATTTATCCTATTTCGGATAACCAATGGGTAAGTCCTATTCATTGTGTTCCGAAGAAAGGTGGAGTAACTGTCATAGTTAATGAAAAAAATGAATTAATCCCAACAAGACAAGTTACTGGATGGCGAATTTGCATTGATTATCGAAAATTAAACAACGCCGCTAGAAAGGATCATTTTCCTTTTCCTTTCTTGGATCAAATGTTGGATAAACTTCTTTGGACATTCATATTTACGTTTTCTATATGGATATTCCGGTTATCATCGATTACCTGTTGCTCCTGAGGATCAAGAAAAGACAACATTTACTAGTCCTTATGAAACATTTGCCTTTAGAAGAATGCCTTTTGGTTTATGCAATGCACTTGCAACTTTTCAAAGATGTATGATGCCAATATTCTGTGATTTGATTGATAAAGGAATTGAAGTATTCATGGACGATTTTTCAATTTTTGGAACTTCTTTTGAATCTTGCTTGGAAAATATAACGAAAATTTTGAAGAGATGTGAAGAAACAAATTTAATTCTAAACTGGGAAAAATGTCAATTTATGGTTACATAAGGCATTGTACTTGGACATAAACTTTCATAAATAGAGATGGAAGTTGATCAAGCAAAAGTGAAAATTATTGCTGAATTGCAACCAACTACTACCGTTACTGATGTAAGAAGTTTTCTGGGTCATGCTAGATTTTATAGGAGATATATAAAGGATTTTTCTAAAATTGCTAAACCTCTTTGCCATTTATTAGAAAAAGAAACTAAATTTGAATCCAATGAAGATTGTACGAATGCGTTCAATATTACGAAAGAAAAGTTAATCATCGCACCAGATCATTGTTGCACTCGATTGGAATAAACCTTTTGAATTAATGTATGATGCAAGTGATTATGCAATTGGAGCTGTATTAGGACAAAAATATGAGAAGATTTTCAAAGTTATATACTATGCTAGCAAAACTCTTAATGAAACTCAAATAAATTACACAACTACTGAAAAAGAACTGTTAGCAATAGTATATGCCTTTGATAAATTTAGATGATATCTTCTTGGAACAAAATGTATCATACACACTGATCATTATGCTATTTAGTATTTAATATCTAAAAAGGATGCTAAACCTAGATTGATCAGAAGGGTTTTACTTTTGCAAGAATTTAATTTTGAAATAGTAAACAGAAGAGGGACAGACAACCAAATTGCTGATCATTTATCAAGAATCAAAAACAATAATAAAAAGATTTATGAAGAAATTATAAATGAAAAATTTCCGGATGAGCAATTATATGTCATTCAAGGATTATAAATACCGTGTATGCAGATATAGTTAACTACTTGGTTAGCAATATTTTACCATATGAGATGAATACTAAATATATTAAGAAATTCAAGAATGATTGTAAATCATATATTTGGGAAGATTCTCATTTATTTAAAATAGGAAGAGATTTTGTGATTCGAAGATGTGTACCTTATGAAGAAACTTTTGCTATTATTCAAAAATGTCACGATTCTGAATTTGGACGACACTTTGGAGTGGATAAAACTGCATTTAAAATTTTAAATTCTGGATTTTATTGGCCTACTTTATTTAAGGATGTTGGACTTTATGTGAAAACTTGTGATCGATGTAAAAGAATGAGAAATATATCCAGACAAGATGAAATGCCTCTAAATTTTATGCTAGAAATTGAAATTTTCGACGTATAGGGTTTAGACTTTATGGGACCTTTCATACCATCATCTGGAAAGATTTATATTTTATTAGCAGTTGATTATGTTTCAAAGTGGATCGAAGCTATAGCTTTACCGAAATGTGATTCCAAAAGTGTTTCAAAGTTTTTTAAAAAAATGATTTTTACAGGATTTGAAATGCCCAGGATAATTATCACAGATGGGGGAAGTCATTTCAGAAATATAAGAATTCAATCATTGCTGGAAAAATTTAGAATTAAGCATAAAATTGCAACTGCTTATCATCCTGATACAAGTGGAATGGCTGAAGTATCAAACAGAGAAATTAAAAGAATATTGGAAAAAACTATTAATCCTAAAAGAACTGACTGGGTTGATAGACTTGAATATGCATCATGGGCTTATAGAACAACTTATAAGACACCTATCGGAATGTCACCTTATCAGTTAATTTATGGTAAACATTGTCACTTACCTGTTGAACTAGAGCATAAAACTTATTAGGCGATAAAGAAGTTCAATTATAATTTGAATACTATAGAAGAAAAACAATTATTACAACTTAATGAAATGGAAGAGATAAGAAATGAATCTTTTGAAAATGCAAAAATTTATAAGGATAAAATGAAGAAATTATATGACAAAATGATTTCAAGGAAAATATTTGAGCATGGACAAGAAGTATTATTATTTAATGCTCGTTTAAAACTTTTCCCTGGAAAATTAAAATCTAAATGGATGGAACCGTTTATAATTAAGAAAGTATACCCTTATGGAGCTGTGGATACTAAAGATCCCAAAACTAGAAAAGTATTTAAAGTTAATGTATTAAGACTGAAGCCTTATATGGGAAAAATGAAATTAAATTACAAAGAGGCTTATGAACTGAGTCTACCTGATTAATTCAATTAATTAGGTCGGACTGACAATGTTAAACCAAGCGCTTTGTGGGAGGCAACCCATATTTATTAGTTTGAGTTTAATTATCGCTGTAAGGTTATGCCTTGGTTTTGACTAAATTTATATATAACTTCTAAAAATAAATAGCTAACAAGTCTGTATTGGCTTAAGCCAAACATTTTCTTGAAGTATATAGAAATTGGACTTGGACCACTCCATGACAAATGTGAGTAAAAAGGAGATCAAGTTAACCTTCATTTGTGATTGTTTGTGATTTGAATTTTTCGTAATTGTGTTTGTGTGTTGATCATATTCATTTATTAGACCTATTTTTACGATCGAAACTTTGCAAAATTTAACGATAGGCGAATCAGAGTCGATCGAGGTTCCGATTCCTAGGCGCCAAAATTTGGCGCCTAAGCGCCAGAATAACTAGCATATCGATGAATCCGGCGCCTAGGCGCCAGATTACGACACCTAAGCGCCATAGTTACAGATCGTGGAAAAACCGAATTTCTTCAGTTTTTCACACGAAATCTCTTTATTTATAGCCTACTTTTCGAATTTCTTCAGTTTTTCACACTAATTTTGACCAGAGCAATTCGTTTTGGAGGAGTTAGGAAGGATTTGGAGGCCATGGATAGAGGAAATCATGGAAATGAGGTAAGAGACAAATCTTCTAAAGATCCTCAGCCTTATTTTAATGGTTTTATTGCTGTTAGTTTGGAGAAAATGTTTAGTCGAATGGATAAGATTGAAGTGAAAATTCAAAGTATTGGTAATCATCTCCATGAGATGTACCACCAATATGAACACTTGGAATGACAAACCAAACTTGATACGATCGCATGGTCTGCTATCAAGATGCTCAAGTAGAAATGTATGCGAAGAACAAATGGATTGATGAAAAGACTGCTTTGGAATTTCCAAGGGCGTTGGTGTTTTATCCCTTCGGCCCTAGCAAACTTCATTGCGAAAGAGATAGAAATTGAAGATCTGTGTTAAATAGATTCTATGTGTGTTTTAGGTGTGATTGAGTCTTGTTTTACCGTGTTGAATATCTAATGTGTGTATTTGCTTAAATTTTTCAATGTGTATTGTTGGATTTGAATGTCTGCTTTTAATATGTTGTTGATTGTGTTATTTATAAAACGATGAACCTTGATACAAGACTTGTACTAAAGTTATTGAATTTGGAATGGATATTAGGATTTTGAATTGAAGAATTTAGATACATTTATGTGGATCTATGCTATCATTTTAAATTGATTGTGAAAATATTTGGAGGTTATAAATTGGATTAATACTCTCATAAGAGTAATTAGGAGTCGAATTTGATAAGATTTGGTGGAAAATATTTAATTTAAATTGAATTTTTGGAAAGGCGAGTCTGGCGTCTAGGCGCCAGAATTCGGCGCCTAGGCGCCGGTTCGACCTGAACCTGAAAACTCATCTTCTTAAACCCCCCACGCCATTTTTGACGCTTAAGCTTCATTCTCCACAGTATTTTCACGAAAATACCACCTAGAGATCCCATTTATAACCGGATTTTCAAGTTTTTGGGCTTGAAATCACCCGATTTCTTCATCTCGAGGTCAGATCTACATTCTAAACTCATTATTTTTTATTTTCACCATGGATTTTGCTCTCATTAAGAAAACCAAAATTTTGAGAAAACTTTTGATTTTTTATGATCAAATCCATGGGTGTTTAAGCTATGTCAAGTTTGAAAAGCTTAAATTAGTTTATTTTCCTAGATCCGTTGAATTTATTTCGCGTTTTTCTTTCACGTTTAGATGACACCTAAATCTAAGTGAGGAAAGGAACGAGAAAACTTTGATCGTAGCAAGTTCGTCACTGCTACTGTACACTTCCGATATAATGATTTTGCTACGACTCGAAAGTTTATCTCAGAGCAAAGTTTCTATAATCCTGGAGGAAGAATTGAGGAGACAATCATTGCACTCGACTGACAACGATTTTGTTATTTCACTGCTGTTGCCATTATCCCGGTGGTTAGAGAGTTTTATGCTAATTTCGTGGATGCGGAGGAATAAGAAATTTTCGTTCGAGGATTTGGAGTAGGATTCACTCCTGAACGTATCAACATTTTCTATGGCCTGCCGCCAAACATTGAGTGTTATTACTCAAGTTTATCTCCATCTGATGAAGATTTGGACATGATCATTGCCTACCTGACTGATAGTACTGGAGCCTGGAAGACTCGGAATGGAAAAAGGGTAAATTTTTCATCTTTTAAGCTTAATGGTGTTTCCAAGGCATGGCACTACTTTATTTTTGCTCGTCTCCTTCCATCCAATCATCTGAGTGAAGTTACTAGAGATAGAGCTATTCTAAACTACTGCATTCAATAGAAGGAGTCTATTGATGTAGGGAGCATTATTTATGATTCTGTGGAGGCTACTGCTCGTTCTAGCACATCTATTGGACTTGGTTTTCCGTCACTGATCTATTCTCTATGTCAAAGTGCTAGAGTAGTTGCTGAGCTTTCTGAGGAAAAGCTCAAGTCGAAGAAGCCTATAGGAAGAGAGAGTGTTAGCATTTATGATTGACTGCGAGGTAAGAGTTCTACTGCACCTTCTGGTTCATTACCTACTTCAGGTAGAGCTTCTACTTCTAGACCATCTACTTCTACTGAGCCATCATCTACATTTTGGGAAACCATGCATGATCAGTTCATAGAGCAGCATGAGTTATTCTTAACTCACTGCAGAGTAGATACCATAGACAAGAAGATTGATCACCTTTCTGAGTATAGACAGAGAAAGAGTGATTTCGATGCTGAGTATTCAGAATCTCTAGTGTGATCTTGAACTGAGGCTTTTTCTGACTTATCTTTACTACTTCTTTCTTGACTTCTTCTTTAGAATTGCTCTCCCAATCAACATTAATCATCGAATACTTTTGTTCAACTATTCCACCATTTCTTCCTCGACCTCGTCCCCGGCCTCGACCTCGGATGCGAGTTCTGGAGAAACCTTCACCATCTCGCCGTAAGGGAGTGGTGAGTAATTATTGAACTAGAATTTGAGGATCTTCGTCGTCTTGAATTTCTTTGCTTTATTTGGTATGGCACTTCTGGAGAAGATAGTTTTCTTCGGAGGTGCGTAGTAGGCAGCATATTCATGGATTCCAATTTCATGCATGGAGAACGATTGCAAGTCACCTTTGATGCATTGTTCTTGTCCTCCTTCATAATACTTTATACACTGATGTAGAGACGACGGTACCATCCGATTTTCATGGATCTAAGGTTGACCCAGTAGAGCATTGAATGACGTTTCAAAATCAATTATGTAGAATTTTACAGTTGTCCTTGCTAAGTCACCAATCCTCATTGGTAATGTTATTGATCCAAGAGCTCTTTCTCCTTTTTAATTGAAGCCTTTTAGTAACATTTTTCTTGCTTGGAGATCACATGCATCAATTTCCAAGTACACTAACGTCCGAAGATTCATTATATTGATTGAAGCTCCCGGATCAACTAAAATCCTGGAAAGCGTGAACTTTCCGATGGTGACCGAGATGTACAAAGGTCGATTGTGATCGGCTGTCCCAAGCAGTAGGTCATTGTTTGTGAAAGTAACACTGTACTGTTCTCTTAACGAGCAAAACTTGTCTAAAAAGTTACCGGCCATTTGAGCTAAGCAAATTTCTGGATCAAATAGGGCCTTGATCAGAGCTTCCCTCATCTCCTTTGAAAGGATTAAAGCGTTGTAAATGCTCGGTTTGGCGGGTAACTTCTGAAGATGGGCTAGCACGTTATATTCCACATTATTGCCTGGTTCTCCGACTTCTTCCCGAATGGGCAATTCTTCTGCTGGGGTTGACTCTTCCTGAGCAACCACCTGCTTTCCTTTATCTTTAAAATCCATTCTCGGGGGTAGGAATTTTCCACTTCATAAGTTAACTTCTGTTATCTCTTCCGAGTCTGGTTCTGAATTAGCTGGCGCTTCCTCTTTCTGAATTGGAGCAGCAGATTCTTCTGGAGTCACTTCGGGATTTGAGAACTCTAGCTCAATCACGATAGGAGATCCTTGGAATTCACAGATGAGTTCGTCACCTCCCAGGACATCATAATCACTTTCATTGATGTCCTTCTTTTAATGTTACTGTTGAGTTTTTGAATGATTTGAGAATCGTTATTCGTATTAAAATCGAGATTCGGGTTATGTTAGTTGTCGTTAGTTACGTAATCGTTAGAAACAGTCAAAACGTAACCAACACCATAACTCTTATCGTTATAGTACCCCACAGGGGCAAACAGATAATCATACAGAGTCAGAGGTTCGAGGGATTTCTCCCCCGAATCAGAAACAACCATCCTAGGATAAGCAGCCCTTACTCTACTCTTCGGAGCCTCGATCTTCTCTTCTTACGCGATCTTCTCCTCCTTCTGGAGCGGTTCCTCAATTGCAATTTATAGTGCACGCTTGGAGGGTTTTGAACTTTGAATTGAAGTGCGCACCGAAGTAGTTTGGATGTGATTCAATATTTTCTTTGAAGATTTCGTCCATGCGGTACTCCATCCATCACTGACTGCGTACGGGTCTATCAGAATAATAGGATCGGCCAAAATGACATTGACAGAACCTCCTCTTTGGGCCTCCTTCATGTACTCTTTCGGGATCGTTATGTTCCCTTTCCTAAGGTTGTTCTCGAGCCAATTCTTGAAAGTGAAGCAATCCTCTATCTTGTGTCTGATCATCCCGTGGTAAGGGCAGTACTTCGGGTGATCTTTCTTGTCCACTTCCTCTAGCTTCTTGGGCTCTGGTAGCTGGAATCCGTCCTTCTTGATCAGACTACAGAACATCTTTCCAACTGCTTCATTTTTAAAAGGGGTATTTTTCATTCAAAAGTTCTGCCAGGCTGCGCATCTGTTGAACTACCTGCTGGTTATATTATTGAGACTGCTGGCCGTATTGCTGTTGATAATTCTGCTGAGGTGGTTGATAACTTGGCGGAGGTTGTTGATAACTTTGTTGAGTTCGTTCTGTTCGTATCTGCATAGGCTACTTGCCCTTATCTACCGCTGCGATAGTCTCAGACTTCTTCACGAAGGCTCTAACCGATTTCAGCTTATCGGTTTTGTCGAAGAAACTTAATTGCTTTGCTTCCTCTTGCAAGCTTTCGGCCTTGCTAAGTAACTTCTCGAAAGTATTGATTGTGAATCCTTTAAGAAGAAGTCTTTATTGGGCCGTGGATGCTCTTTAGCAAGATACCGACTGTATACTGTTGTTGAAACAGTGGCTCACACTTCATGCTCAAATTTCTCCATCGAAGGATGTAGTCGACCAAGGTTTCGTTCGACTTTTGTTGCTCCACCACTAAATAACCGATAGTGATGTGGTGTTGAGCCCCGGTAAACCATTTAACGAAAAGATTTTCTAATTCCGAGATAGTTTTGACCGAACAATTTGGCAACTCTGCATACCAATCAAAGGTGATCTCTGATAGGCTGCTGATGAATTGGCGAAATAACAAAGCATCATTCTCACCGGCATTGCAACAACTAGTACGAAAATGTGCGACATGTTTCCGGGTGTTTCCCTTACCCTTGAAAGTCTTAAACAGAGGTGGTACGAACCCTTTGGGTATTGAACAACATCAAATTCCTCAGGGTAAGGTCTACCCATATGAATAGTTGCTCCACTCTTGGACTGGGCTAGGGCTTCTCTCACCTGCTGTTCCACCATGTTTTTAATGTCCTTCTAGGGTATTAGACTTTGACTGGAATCTTTCTTGAGTTTTTCATCTCTGTTGATGGAGGCGACCTCTTTTCTTACATCACTGATATGTATGACTTATGGAGGCACTTTTTTGGGTGTCTGCGGCTGACTCTGGAGGCGGCTATGGTGGCACTCATTTCCTCCATTCACTTTTCCAGTTGTTCTATCGTGTTATCTCTTTGTTGCAGGTGTCTTTGCATTAGTTCTGGGTCTTCTTCCGCACTTGCCAGGGTTCCCTGCAGCGATAACGCTCGGGTCTCCACCACGTTAACTTCGGTAAAATCCTCTTCCATGGACTCTGACAGATCCTCCTCATTTTCTAGTTCTTCTTTTATTCCTTTTGCCAACTGCTGGATGTCGGTTCTCAACTTCTCTATAGCAGTTTCAAGTGGTGTCCCCAAAACAGTCTCGCGGTTATCGAGTGACGACTGTCGCATTTCGTCTTTTGGAGTTACTCTCAGGGCCGTAGCACTCTCTTCAAATCCGGGCTCCTTGACTGGACTTCTCTTCTCAGAGCGTTCTGTCAGTACCGGTTCGGCAATATTAGGTAGCCACACCATCCTTCTTGAAGTTGGGAGCCTTGGACCGGACGTTCTGTCGGCTGTATCTTTGGTAGGTGGTGTGTTATTAATATGCTGACCTGATACAATGATA
This sequence comes from Papilionanthe hookeriana x Papilionanthe teres, assembly GCA_022702705.1. NCBI lineage: Eukaryota > Viridiplantae > Streptophyta > Magnoliopsida > Asparagales > Orchidaceae > Papilionanthe > Papilionanthe hookeriana x Papilionanthe teres. The sequence continues at coordinate 14,251,405 of CM040434.1, forward strand.
GGTGACCTCCTTTCATTAGTTCATATTTTCCTTGTTGGTCTCTCAAGAGTAGTGATAGGGGTCACCCTCGGTCCGAGGCGGGATTTGACTGGTACTCGCCCCATCCTTCTCAGGATTTCTGATACGGGGCATCCTTCCTTCCTTGCTAACTTCTCAACCATTAGTCGCAATAGGGCTAGCGGCGTAGTCTTCATCTTCCTCTTCCTACGATCATTGTAGTACGAAGGTCGGGGTAATGCAGCGGCAATCTTCTGGGCATCTTCTTCATCTGAGGCAGCAGAGAGAGGGTGGAACCTACTCCCCTCTAGCAGCGGTGAGATTTCTGGCAGTTCTTCCTCTTCTTCAGGAATTTTTACAGGAATGGTAGCTTCAGCAGCCTTGATCTTTCTGATCCTAGCAGTAGTCCTGTTCCTCCTTTGTGTTCTGGTTAAGGGTACAAATCTTGAACTGGACCCTATCTAAAAAACAAATGGTGCTGTAGCAAAAGTTGAACCCTCCATGGTAGCAGGCTCATCACTGAATTTGACTTCCTCCCCTTTAGTTTGGCAGGAGCCGGGGCAGAGACGACAGTCCTAGGAGTGGCAGCTAATATGTTATGAACAGCAGTGCTTTCCTCAGTTGGGGCCCTTTTCAAGATAGGAAATTCTTGTGTTGACTTCAGGTTGAACTAAATTACAGGTTCCACAGTTCTGGTACTTTGGCCATTAGTGCAAAGAGGGTAATGTCTCCAAACTTGATGTTCGTATTGTTGAATCCTTGTCTGAAGCGAATGACAGCTTTGTCGGGCAGTTTATCCTTGCTGACTGCTAAGTCCAGTCCATCGATGAAGGAGAAAATTAGCTTTGGTGCAGACATCTTCTGCAGGGTAGATTCCGATCAGTTCAATACTATGCTTCTTTCCGTTATAAAACTTCTCGGACGAGAAAAGAATTACTCAAAAAATAGAGTCCGAACACATTCTTATTCATCTTGTTTGCTTCTAAATTTTGTTTTGTTTTGTTTGTTTGTAGTTTAAAAAAAGAAGTTTGTTAGGAAAAAAATAATTAAAGGAGAAAGGGTAGAGAAAGGTAAAGGACCCAATCCAGAACCAGAAAGGAAGAGAAAGCCTCAGTAGACTCTCATCTCAATGATCCGCTCCTAAGCTAACACCTATTTGGGGGTCCACCCCACCTCTGAGAGGCAGAATGATTACGAAACCTCTCTGTTTAGGGATGTATAAATAGTGGCTCCAGAATCCAAGAGGAGTTGACTATACCCGTTCAAGATAGAAATGAACGTGGTATGTCAACGGAAAGAATGGTACTTTGATCCATTAGAGATATGGACTCACTACCGATTTATGAAAGAAAAACCATCTGATCTATATGTAGAGAGGAATAGAACCCCAGCAGAGTCGCCAGAAATTGTCGGCATATTTATAGATTATGTGTTTGAAAAGGGGGTCGCCTACAGAAGTTGTCGGCTCATTTTATTTGAAATTAAATTTATCATATATATAGTTTTAAACAATTTGGAAAGTAGCATTTGAGTTTTGAAAATACTTTTAAGTTTAATTTAATAGGAATTTGTATAACTTTTCAAAAATGATATTTGAAAATATAACTTTAAATTTTAAAATATGAAATCAAATAGATCTCCCATCCTTAATGGTTTATATAAACGAGCACCACATCACAAACCGTGTATCTATCCCGAGGAATAAACACACTTCTTGATAATGGGGCTCGATTAAATAAACTAAAAGATTTGTGACATCCGTTTGGTCTGTGAACCAATTTTATAAGCCGACAAGTTCCCCTGCTTAATATAAAGGAATTAAGCAGGGTTTATATTACTTGGGTTCTTAAAGTTCCCTATAAGGGCAAGCCCCTATAGTTAATTACATCCTAAATGTTCGAAGACACTTAAGAAAACTCCCGATAAAGATCAGTGGTTCTACTTTCAAGAATTTCAAAGTTTAAGCACTCAAAGGATTTGATCTTAGAATTTCAAAGGGGATTGGATCAAATTTAGAACAGTTATTTTCTGGGATCCAAAAAAAGAGAAATAGGGGAAGCTGAGGATCCAAGAAGAATCTTGGCAAATTCCCAAACTATCCTATTTGTTTGGGTTCGATTTAGAGAGATATTATTTGATGTTACAATCCTGCCAATTTTAATTAATTAGGACTTATACTCGTATGATAAAATCATACAAATAGCCTCGAAGATGTGAGGGTTTATGTCGTACCAAAGGACCACCTCGGAGTCCTAAGACGAGTTAGGGCTTAAATTGCATAACTAACAGCGGGATGTGTAACTTTATAAGTGTTAACAAGTGTAAAAATAAATATTCAATAATAGCAAAGTTACCCCTTATCAACGCAAGTATATGTATCGTTCAAGTAATACAGGGCTCTAATGGAGTCTCGGATATCGATCCCACAGGGAAGTTTAGAGATTACGAACTAATTACAACAGTTGAAATAATTATCTAGTAAACGTAAATAAAGAACAATTATACTAAATTCTACTACTAATGTTGAATGGAAAGTTGCAATATAGAAACGTATCTTCCCCCTTGTTAAGAGAATTAAGTGAACAAATAATTAAATTAGTTAGAATTCTATTGTGCCAATAGGAGCATTCCTATTCTTTACCCTTTGGTCCAGGAATAAAGAACATTGACCAATCCTATGCTTGGTTACTGAATCTACGGCTAGGCTGAGAGGATACTGGCTCTCACTTCGGAGCTCCCACATTCCCCTCGCCTGAGGGCTAACATTTACACTTCAGCACCCTAACGATAGGACCAAATTGAGGATTTTAGTCTGTCACTCTAAAATCTCCAATTCTACGCCTAATAAATAATATTTCCCTATATATTTGCACCCTCCTTTCAAGGACTTTGACCTCCCCAAATCTCGGATGTAATCTTTACTTTAGTTGTGAAATCAAGATATTTTAACAGATCAATTGACCAAATTGAAAGTAAATTAAGATTTAAGTAAAAAGATTATCACAAATTTTATTGAATATTTTAGGCACAACTAATTTAATTTTCCATTTCACAAAATCTAAAAACAAGGAAAAAGATAGAGAAGACTACTCATAATTCTTAGGAAGAATAACACAAAACTTGAATTTCATATATAAAATCAAAGTTACAAAATAGTAAACACAACTTATCTTAAATTTCTCCCCAAGCAGACTCCTAGAAGTTCCTTTGACTCTTCTTTCCTATACAACACACTCAACTGAACTCACTTACTCATTATTAGACTCTTCAAAGACACTGTCCTAACTCTTTTTTAACTCTCTAGGACACACACAGACTCTCCTTCGACTCCCTTTTCAGCCTAAATTCGTCTCTTTTTAAATAGGTAGAAAAATTTCCAAAGGTTGCTTAAGCACCTCTTTAAATGGCGTCCATATTCGATGAATCTTTGCCTGAACCAACCTTCTCGCTGTCGGCGGGCTCGTTGGCGCCATCGGTGGGCTTCTAAAACATGGGCCAACTGCTAAGGCTCGCTGTCGGTGGGCTCGATCTCGCCGTCGGCTGGCTCCCTTATAATATTGTCTGTATTTTCTGGAAAAATGTGCCGTCGGCGACCTATTCATCGCCGTCGGCGGCCAAGATTAAATTATATCTCTTTTGGTCCTTTTTAATCCAGATTCACTCCTTTTCGCATCTGTTTGCTCCATTGTCTATTAATCTTCATTCTTGCAACAAAGCATATAAAATACCTTTCTTTAAACTGCAATATCATCAAAATTAATGTAAAATCGGTATGAATTTCTCAATATATTTTTCTTTGGTCAAAATCCCCCAAACTTAACTATTACTTATCCTCAAGTAATCTTGATACTACATAAAAGTAATGATTATTTGTAGTAAAGCTTTAATTCAGAAATACTATGAATTTGATTTAAATAAATATTGTAGTAAAGCTTATTAGAAAGATTTTCAGATAAATAAATTAACTCTATAGATGTAAGGCTATCTAGTTATCAAGTTTAAGAGTTCTAGTCTTCTACTCATTTCAAGAATGACTATATGTGCAATATTAAATTACTTAGGATATTCAGATGATAGGAAATTCATGAAAACACTACTTAGTAAAAATACTGATCCATATATATAAGTTCAGAAATGTAATTTAGTCTACCCTTTATGTTGATTCAAATGAAGCCAATTTTGATAAGACATCTCCTCAAGCTTCTCCTCACTTACTTTTTCTTTTTATTTGGATTACATTTCAATCCTATATTTTTTTTTCTTTTCTTTTCAGGGATTGTTTTTCAATCCTTCTTTTTTTTTCAAGTGAAGATTATTGTATCTGGATAGCCTGTTAATGATTTTGAACTTCACTTTCCCTTTCCTAAATTTGAAACTTGAAACATTTCCTTACATTACATGTATTTCATAGTTTTTACATCATTGAGTTCCAATCTTTTCTTTCTCAACTAAATACTTAAGAATTTAATATTTCAAAATATAATTTTCCTTACTTTAAATAGTTAACTATATTCTTATCCTCTTATTCCAGATATCTTAATCCACAAAATTAATTTAATCACTAAAAATATTTCTTTTAACCTTCTATAATAGTTAAATAAATTAATTCTAGTTTACTGAATTAAATTCACTACAGAAAATCATTTTTATAATAATTTTTCAAAATATTTTATTGAGAGCATTTAATAGTTAATCTTATTTTTCCCTCCCCCAAACTTAAATTTTTCTATCTAATCATATAGGTGGAAAGAAAATATACTGTAAATTTAAATCATACCTTCATGCTTTAGGTATTCCCCCCCTTTTTTTTGAAGTTTTTGCAGGTTCTTTTCACATCTCATCACTTAATTAACATGTACTGTTAAAAACTTTATACACACATATAAAATTAGAGAATTTACTGGGTAAGAAAATTTTGAAATAAGTACACAATACATATCACAATTAGTTACTCTATAAATTAAAGTACTAAGCACATTTCACAAAAATAACCACAAACAGTTTACTAATTTCACTTTTAGAGTTACAATCACAATCAACAATAATAAAAACTAAGAAGCTGCAACTAATTTAAATAACATCGACAACATAATAATTAAAAATACAAATACATATCAGAAATACTAAATCAAATAAAACAAACATACACACATAACAAAAGCATCTAATCACAGAATCTAAGGTCAAATATCAAAATCCCATCCAATATCCTCATCTCCCTGGTCAGCAGGTGGATTGGACTGGAAGTGTGTATAACGAGGGCACTCCAGAAATGTCACATCAAGCTCTCCTCTCCTATAGCGATTCTCAGCATCATAGTAAGCTATTTCAAACTCAGAATGCTTCTGGAGATATTCACTATCATAATCGTGCCTCCGCTCTAATCCTCCAATCCTCTGATCTATATGCTCCAACCTTTCATCAAACTTCTCAAAACTTTTTCACTGCAGAATGAGTTCATTCATCAAGTCATGGAGTGTAGTAGAACTATAGGCAGGAGGGTCATAACTAGTAGAGGGAATATCCCTACTAGTCGAAGGTGCAGAGTTCCTTGTCCCAAATCTCCATCCTTCGTGGGATTCATAAGTCTTTATATTAGCCTTTGTAATGGGTTTCATAGGATGAACCCATTGTTCATCATCTCTAGCCTCTACTCCAGACAACTGGTAGAGTGCATATATCAGACCAGGATGTCCCAGTCCTCCTCCTGCTTCACTTTTTTGCAATGGCTAATATGTTTCTATAAATAATATTTCCCACATTTATACTTACGTTGTTACGAATACAAAAATTCGAAGCCGCTCTATCCCTCAAAACGTCACTATGATGATAAGTAGGTAATAAAGTAGAGCAAACAAAACAGTGCCAAGCGTTAGAGGTGGCATTCATCATAGAAAGAAGGAAGTTTACTCGTTCACACTGCTTTATTTTCCAAGTTTCTTTCCCATGAGTGAGAAAGTCAATCACATTCTCCAGCGGACCTTCCATTGTTCCAAACGTCTCATAATCGCTGGTATAAGGTTATTGCACTTCGTAGAAAGAATTTATCCGAGCAACATTAAAATCAACTAAAAATCCTCTGACCTTTATAGACACGTCCTCTATTTGGGTCAGGTTGGCATAAAACTCCTTTATAACTTCTACTGCAGCTCTGTCCGTCGAATAACAAAAATTTTCCCAATTTCATTCCTTAATAGTCTGTTCCACTTCTCCTCTCGGGTTCTTGAAAACTCTGACCTAAATGTAATTTTTCGCTTTGATGATAGAGTTGTACCTTGACTGAGCCTTAGCGTTTACAAATCGAGTCTCGTCAAAGTCGAGTCGCCTCTTTTATCATGGAGCCATTTCTTGATCTATCAAATTTACAAAAATCTCAACTAAATTCCAAAACAACACTAAAATGGCTTCCAAAGGTGACTTAAAGTAATCTAAAATGAATTCCATGAATTTCTTCCAACTATTTTCTCCACATTTTTTATTTTTCCAAAATTCCTAAATGTGGAAGAAATACACGGTGAAAATAAAAAAAAATTTGCATGGGAGTGAAGCTCTTACCAAGGGAAGATGAAATTCGGCACCAAAATGGGTTGAAAACGCTCCAAATCCAAGATCTCTCAAGCCCAAGGTCGGTTTTTTTGGAGTTTATAGGTAGGGGATGATGAATAGTGGCGGTTGACCGGTCAAATAAAGGTGTTTTTCGGGTCCTCTCCGTCGGCAGGAAAAATATCACTATCGGCGGGCTAATTAATTCAAGTAGGCTCAAATTTCTAGAAAAAGCTGCCGTCGGCGGCGTGCCTTTTCAAATTTTTTTTTTTAAATTTTAAATTTTTGTATTTTTAATTCATTTTAAGCCTCGTTAACGTCCGATCAATCGATTTAAACATATTTTACTGTGATTAGATATTATTTTAACTCAAATAGATTTACAAAACACAAACATCACAATTTATATATAAAATCTAAGTGTTTACAATATTCGTACACAATATACTATAACAAGGTATTTTCTCAACCTTAATACATCAAATTCAGCGTCGCAATCCAAACCACAACACTCAAAACGCTGAAAACAAACAATCTATGCATAATCTCATCTATACTGATATCAAATATCAAAATCTAAAATAACACAAGTGCAAATCACACAAATTTAAATCCAAACTAATTCAGCACATAAGCAGTTACGAACGTCTTCTACTCGTCAGAATCAGTGCTAAACTCATCTCTGATATCACCCATTGAATGTAAATGAACGAAAAGATTGTAGAAGGGTCTGTAAGGAAACTCTTCAGTAGAATATTCTTCTATCCATCATTTTTTTCTCATAAGCCATATGAAACTAGCTTCAAGATGTCCAGAATGATCGAAATGTTCTTTCATCCTCCAGTCAATATGATGAAATAAGTCAGAGATGTTATTAATTGAAGTCATCACATTTTGTACCTCTTTTTCCAGTCCTTTGATTCTCCATAAGATCACTTCAGTTTTATCAGTCAAGGGCCTAATTGAAAAAGAACTTTGAGATGTTTGATCCACAATAATAGCTGCATCATTATCATCATCAAGTATAGGAAACATTTCAGTTGGATCTAAAGGTTTCCAAGGCAGAAGTACCTTCTCCGAGGCTTCATATGAAACTTGGTACTGACTGCAGAGTGCAAAAATTGTAGAAGGATGTCCAAGCCCATAAATTGATCCATGAACAATCAGGCCTAAAGCAGACTTCACAATTATCTAACCAACATCAATAGGTAGTCCCACTTGAATACAATAGTTCAGAATCGCACACTCCATAGAAACTTTACTCACTCTCATAGTAGGTAACAGTTTTGAAGAAATAAAAAGTGCCAGTGTTTAGAAACTGGGTTTAGAAGTGATGCAGAAAAACTAACATACCCGTTTTCTCTCGTTTCCCAATCTTCCGCTTCATCAGTCAAGTAACGATAGATTTCATACATATTATTCCTTATAGGGACAAAGTTGGAGTAGTGGAAAATGGGTGTATTCTCGATCGAATATAACTCATTAATCCTAGAAGGAGTAAAAGTTACTCATCTCCCTCGCACATAGACGACTCTGTGGTTGATTCCGTGTAAATTGGCATAGAATTCTTTTACCACAGGGATGACTACTGCAGAGGTGGTATAACACAACATTTCCCAACGTCATCGCACAATCATTTCTTCGATAGGCGTTGTCGAATTCTCCAATCCTCGATTCACGAATCCTCGTTCCTTGATCAATCTCTTTTTCATCATTACCTTATTGAAGATTCGCTGAGCCTCACAACTGATAAATTTTCTTCTATTGAACACTCGAGATCTAAGAATTTCAAGGTGATTAGATGTCATAGAGATGAGTTTTGGTGGAGTTACAATTCGTTTTAAGGAGATAGATAGTCTAGAAATCGAATTCTAGGAGTTTTAAAGGAGTTAAAACCACTTAAAATCGCCAAAAACCGTCAAAATAACTCCATTAACCGTCCATTCGCCGAACTCACCGTTAGCGGCGTCGATCTCACCGTCGGTGGGATTCTTTAATAAAAAAAACTGAACTTGGCTGGAAAAACTCACCGTCGGCGGGCTCGATCTCGCTGTCGGCGGCCAAGGCAAAAATTACCTAGTTTTGCTCTGGTCCGAATGCGTTCCAAATTTTTCTATGGATCCAATTATCGTAATGATCATAAGGGTAAATACAAGTAGTAGAATTCATTCATACCACAAACTAACAAAAATCAAAAAACTATACAATCATCGCAAATAAATAAATATAACTATAGGTTGCCTCCCATAAAGCGCTTGGTTTAACGTCATTAGCCCGACCTATTCAGGGTGTTCATCAGGTTGACTGAGCATTAAAACCTCTTTAAGATTTGGTCTTTTACCCTCAAAATACGATTTTAATCTGTGTCCATTTACTTTAAATCTATTTCCAGTCTTCGGATCGTCAATTTCAACAGCTCCGTATGTAAACACTTGAGTTATAGTGAAATGTCCTAACCATCGAGATTTCAATTTCCCAGGAAATAATTTTAGCCTTGTATTGTTCAACAATACTTCTTGTCCTGATTCAAAATTCTTTTGGTTAATCTTTCGATCATGCCATATCTTCATTTTCTCTTTATAGATTCTATCGTTATTATAAGATTCATTCCTTAATTCTTCTAACTCATTCATCTGCAATAATCTCTTCTCCCCAACATCTTTCAAATTATAATTAAATTCTTTAATCGCCCAATATGCTGTATGCTCTAATTCAACTGGTAAGTGGCAAGTCTTTCCAAAAATAAATCTATAAGGAGTCATTTCAATCAAAGTTTTATAAGCAATCCTGTATGCCCATAATGCAGTGTCTAGTCTCGTGGACCAATCTAATCTACTAAGGTTTACAGTCTTTTCTAAAATTCGTTTAATTTCTCGATTAGAAACTTCAGCTAATCCATTTGGTACGTAAATGATAAGCGAGTAGATATTTTATGAATAATATTAAATTTTTACGCGATCTTTGAATATATTTATTCCTAAAATGGGATCCTCCGTCAGTGATATTCACTCTCGGCATTCCGTATCTTGTGAAAATGTTTTCATTAAAAAATTTGAAACACTATTAGCATCACAACGAGGTAAGGCCTGTGCTTCAATCCACTTAAAAACATAATCAACAACAACTAATATATATGAGTTTCCAAATGAAGGAATAAATGGTCCCATGAAATCTAATCCCCAAACATAAAAAATCTCAACTTCTAATATGAAATTCAGAGGCATTTCATTTCTTCTAGATATATTACCTACTCGTTGGCATTTATCACAAGTTTAGATATATCTATAAACATATCTAAAGAGAGTAGGCCAATAAAATCCAGCTTGAAAAATTTTACGTGCAGTTTTGTCAGTCCTGAAATGTCCTCCAAATTCAGAATCGTGACATTTTTGAATAATCAATTCAGTTTCTTCATAAGGCACACATCTTATAATAATAAGATTCTTACATTGCTTATATAAATATGGTTCATCCAAAAAATAAGCTTTAGCATCATGAATGAATTTTTTCTGTTGTTGCAGAGTTAACATGGGTGGTAAAATATCACTTACAATATAATAAACTATATCAGCATACTAAGGTATTTTCAACTCATTTATATTATAAAGTTGTTCATCAGGGAAACTGTATGTAATTTTATTGTCAGTGTCAGATAATTCGCAATATTCTAATCTTGATAAATGATACGCAATTTGATTATCAGTTCCCTTCCTATCTATTACTACAAAATCAAATTCTTGCATCACTAATATCCATCTAATTAATCTTGGTTTGGAATCCTTCTTTTGCATTAAATATTTAATAGTAGAGTGATCAGTATGCACAATACATTTAGTTCCAATTAAATAAGATCTAAATTTATCAAAAGCATATACAATTGCTAATAATTCTTTTTCGATAGCTTGTATAGTTAATTTCAACAATATTAAGAGTTTTACTTAGCATAGTATATAACTTTAAAAATTTTATCATATCTTTGTCTAAGAACGACTCGATAAGCATAATCACTAGCATCGTACATAAGTTCGAATGGTTTCTCCAGGTTAATTGAAACTATTATAGGTGCTGTGATTAATTTATTCTTTAATAATTCAAAAGCATTTAAGCTTTCTTTAGTAAATTCAAATTTATTTTCCTTTTCTAAAAGTTGGCATAGAGATTTGGTAATTTTTGAAAAATCTTTTATATAACGTCTATAAAAACCAGCATGTCCAAGAAAACTTCTTACCCCTCTCACTATAGTAGAAGGTGGTAATTTAGCTATAACTTGAATTTTTGCAGGGTCTACTTCCATGTCATTTTTCGAAATTTTATGCCCTAATACAATTCCTCCTGCAACCATAAATTGAATTTCTCCCAATTTATAACTAAATTAGTTTTTTCGTATAAATCTAAAATTTTTTCAAGATGATCCAAGCATGCATCAAATGATGTTCCAAATATAAAGAAATCATCCATAAATACTTCTATTCCATCATCAATTAATTTACTAAATATAGACATCATACATCTCTGGAATGTTGCAGGTGCATTACATAATCCAAAAGGCATCCTTCGAAAAGCAAACGTTCCATAAGGACTAGTAAATGTAGTTTTCCTTTGATCCTCAGGAGCAATAGGAATTTGATGGTAGGTAGTATATCCATCTAAAAAATAGAAGTATTTGTGCCCAACAAGTCTATCCAACATTTGTTCTAGGAATGGTAAAGGAAAGTGATCTTTCCTGGTGGCCGCATTTAATTTTCTATAGTTAATACATATACGCCATCCAGTAACTCGCCTGATTTGTATCAAATCATTATTTTCATTAGCTTCAACCGTCACCTCTCCTTTTTTGGAACACAATGAATTGGACTTACCTAAGCACTGTCCGAAATAGGATATATAATACCATTGTCTAACCATTTTAAAATTTCTTTATTGACTACATCTTTCATCATCGGGTTTAATCTCCTTTGGAGGTCAACTCTTGGTTTATGTTCATTATATAAAATAATTTTGTGCATACAGATTGAAGGACTAATTCCTTTAATAACTGCTAAGGTCCAACCAAAAGCTTTCTTATACTTCTTTAATGTGTCTAAAAGTTTTTGCTCTTGTAATTTATTTAATTCTGCCGATATAATAACCGGTAAAGTTAAAGAATTTCCCAAAAATACATACTTCGAATGAGTAGGTAAAATTTTTAACTCAAGTTCAAGAGGTTTTATAATAGACGGAACTATATTCTTTTCAGCATTTTCCGTAACATCCAGCATCTCAAATCTTTCTTATACATAATCTAATTCTTCATTTTCTGCTTTTTCAAATAATTCTGCCTTTTCTATTTCTTGTTTATTTTCAAAATATTTTTTAAAATATTCATTTCGCAGATGTTCAAGAATTTCCATTCGAAAACATTCATCATCTTTTTCAATAGCAGGGTATTTCATTGATTTTGCAATGTTGAAAGTTACTTCTTGATCATTTACTCTCATAGTTAATTCTCCTTTTTAAACATCAATCATGGCTCTTCCAGTAGCTAAGAAGGGTCTCCCTAAAATTATAGGTATTTCTTTATCTTCCTCCATATCTAAAACAATAAAATCCATAGGAAAGATAAATTTATCCACTTTTACTAACACATCTTCGATAACTCCTTTAGGATAAGTCACTGCTCGATCAGCTAACTGTAGAGTTACAGAAGTAGGTGAGACTTCTCCTAATCCTAATCTTTTAAAAATGATAGAGGCATAAGATTAATGCTGGCTCCCAAGTCACATAAAGCTTTTTCATAAAATTTTTCCTCCAATAGCACAAGGTATAGTGAAACTACCAGGATCTTTTAATTTCTTAGGAAGCTTTTTCTGAATAAGTGCACTACACTCTTCGCTAAGTGCAACAGTTTCATTGTCTGTGAACTTTCTCTTCTTGTTTAAAATATCTTTCATAAATTTCACATAATTGGGCATTTGTTCTAATGCTTCTACAAAGGGAATATTCACCGTGAATTTCTTCAGGTTTTCAATGAATTTAGAAAATTATTTATCCTTTTTATGGTGCTTTAATCGCTGAGGAAATGGTGGTGGTGGTTTTTCTACAGTAATTTTCATTGGTATTAGTGGATATTCTAAATCTTGATCTTGCTGATCCTTTTCTTTTTCAGTTTCCACTTTCTCTTTTTCAATTTCCGTTTCTTTTTGTACTCTTGTTTCTAATTCTTTTCCACTTCATAACTGTATCGCTTTTATTTGTTCTATTCCTTGGTCTTTAGGATTAATTTCCACATTACTAGGAAAAGTTCCAGGAATTCTGTTATTAAGTACCGTAGCGATATGCCCAAGTTGATTTTCAATATTTTTAATAGCAGTTCCTTGGTTTTGTAATTGGTTTCCTTGAATTTGTAACTGATTTCCTTGATTCTGCAAATGTTGACCCATATTTAATATCAATTCTTCCATAGATAACTTCTTTTCCTTAAATTGAGAGTTATTATTAAATCCAGGTGGATAAGAAGGTTTATAATTAGGATTTCCTTGGTTAGATGAATTTCCTGTTTGCCAATTGTTGATTAGTAGAATTGTTACTTCAATTAAAATTAGGATGATTCTTCCAACCTGGGTTGTAATAATTTGAATAAGGATTATTGAGTATATTATTAATAGCATTTAAAGTTTCATAAGAAGGTTGAACATCCACAAATTGCCCAGATGAATTCTCTTCCATTATAGTAAGAGAATAATTCATTCCATAATGATCTAATTTCTTAGATATAGCAGCAATCTGAGAAGCTAACATAGATATTGCATCAGAATCATGGATGCTAGCTATTTTTTTAGGATTTAGCCTTTAAGAAGGCCATTAAAAATTGTTGGTAGCCATTTCTTCAATTAACGAATAAGCCTCATCAAATGATTTTGACATTAATGAACCACCAGCGGCAGCATCAATAATAGATCTAAGAGATCCTACTAATCCATTATAAAAAGTTTGAATAATTAACTAATGCGGTAACGCATGATGTGGGCATTTCCTAAGAAGATCTTTAAATCTCTCCCAAGCTTCGTAGATCGATTCTCCGTCAAATCGACTAAAAGAGGTTATATCATTTCTAAGCTTAGCGAGTTTTGAAGGAGGAAAGTATTTGGATAGAAATTTTTGTGATAATTCTCCCCAAGTTCTAATATATCCAGGTGCTAACGAATTTAACCACATCTTAGCCTTATCCCTTAAAGAAAAAAGAAAAAGCCTGTCTAACAGCGTCATTAGAAACTCCATCATATTTAAAAGTAGCACATAGTTCTAAAAAACTAGCGAGATGTAAATCAGGATCTTTGTTTGGTGAACCACTAAATTGATTATTCTGTACCATTTGGATAATTACAGGTTTAAGCTCAAATGAATTAGCCACTACATCAGGGTTTTGGATAGTTAAGTGAATTTCATCTAATGTAGGGTTAGCGTAATCTCTTAAAGGTCTCGGTTGATTTTCATTTTCAATTACTGGATTATTTGCCATTTGATTTAAATCTATAATTTCTCTTTTCTGTTTTCTAATTTTTTTAATAGTACGTTCTAATTCCGAATCATAAGGTATTAAATTTTCGGTTCCAAATTTGCACATACACAATCGAAATTAAAACTTATGTAATTTAAAATAGTTCGTTACTCTAGTAATTACCTTAATAATTATCTCACTAATTACTTTAATAATTACTCTATTTCCCCGGCAACGGCACCAAAAACTTGACAGCGGGATGCGTAACTTTATAAGTGTTAACAAGTGTAAAAATAAATATTCAATAATAGCAAAGTTACCCCTTATCTACGCAAGTATACGGATCGTTCAAGTAATACAGGGCTCTAATGGAGTCATGGATATCAATCCCACAGGGAAGTTTAGAGATTACAAACTAATTACAATAGTTAAAATAATTATCTAGTAAACGTAAATAAAGAACAATTATACTAAATTCTACTACTAATGTTGAATGGAAAGTTGCAATATAGAAAAGTATCTTCCCCCTTATTAAGAGAATTAAGTGAACGGATAATTAAATTAGTTAGAATTATATTGTGCCAAATAGGAGCATTCCTATTCTTTAACCTTTGGTTCAGGCATAAAGAACATTGACTAATCCTATGCTTGATTGGTTACTGAATCTGCGGCTAGGCTGTGAGGATACTGGCTCTCACTTCGGAGCTCCCAGTTCCCTTCGCCTGAGGGCCAATATCTACACTTCAACACCTAAACGATAGGACCGAATTGAGAATTTTAGTCTGTCACTCTAAAATCTCCAATTCTACACCCGATAAATAATATTTTCCTATTTATTTGCACCCTCCTTTCAAGAACTTTGACCTCCCCAAATCTCGGATGTAATCTTTACCGTAGTTGTGAAATCAACATATTTTAACAAATTAATTGGCCAGATTAAAAGTAAATTAAGATTTAAGTAAAAAGATTATCACAATTTTTATTGAATGTTTTACGCACAACTAATTCACTTTTCCATTTCACAAAATCTTAAAACAAGGAGAAAGACAGAGAAGACTACTCAGAATGCATATGAAGAATAACACAAAACTTGGATTTCATATATAAAATCAAAGTTACAAAATAGTAAACATAACTTATCTTAAATTTCTCCCCAAGTAGACTCTTTGAAGTTCCTCTGACTCTTCCTTCCTGTACAACACACTCAACTGAACTAACTTACTCACTATTAGACTCTTCAAAGACACTGTACTAACTCTTTTTGAACTCTTTAGAGGGCACACACAGACTCTCCTTCAACTCCCTTTTCAGCCTAAATTTGTCTCTTTTTAAAGCGGTAGAAAAATTTCCAAAGGTTGCTTAAGCACCTCTTCAAAAAGCACCTTATTTGATGAATCTTTGCCTGAACCGACCTTCTCACAGTCAGTGAGCTCGTTGGCACCGTCGGCGGGCTTCTAGAACATGGGCCAACTGCTAAGGCTCGCTGTCGGTGGGTTCGATCTCACCGTCAGCGGGATCCCTTATAATATTGTCTGTATTCTCTAGAAAAATTTACCGTCAGTGGCCTATTCCTCGTCGTCGGCGGCCAAGATCAATTTATGTCTCTTTTGGTACTTTTTTATTCAGATTTGATCCTTTTCACATCTGTTTGCTCAATTGTCTATTAATCTTCATTCCTGCAACAAAACATAGAAAATATCTTTCTTTAAACTGCAATATCATCAAAATCAATGTAAAGTCGGTATGAATTTCTCAATATATTTTTCTTTGGTCAATAACCTGATTATGCAAATGCCTAAAAAACAAGTGAGGGTTTACGTTGCACTAGGCAAACTATCTCGGAGTCCTATGACAAGTTGTTTAATTTCTAAGGAATGGTTAAGTTGATGAAGACTTGTTTTGTTGTTGAAGATGGCCGTGCTGCCCACCGTGCTTCCTCCGAGCTCCTTATTGTTGTAGAGGGTTTAGTTTAAGAAGTGACAATCAAGAGATGAGACAAGTGTCATGGTTTATAGGTTGAGTTTCAAATTCAATGTCTTAAGTTTTATTAAGGGAAATCTTAAAGTTGGTTAAGCAGAACTGGTTAAGATCCCACGGTTCCATCATCCCGACACCACTATTTTCATTGGATTCACTAAGTCCAAATGAATTTTCTAAACTCAACTGAATGAGTTCCACACTTTCATTTAGACCGAGGGAAATCTCGTTAGCAACACGTGGGTTACATCATCCGAGGGATTTCCGATCATCCAATGAGACGTTTTAATTTTAGTTACAATTCCAGGTTTTGTTTTTTGTTGGTGATTAAATTTTAAGTTGTTTTAAACATGCTGGGTTCGATCATTTTCATGAGTTTATAGAATGCAGGAAAATAAAACATTTAATAAATGTAAATTGCAATAAACTTAAATGTATACCTGAAGAGTCTTCTTGTTTCCACCAACTGCAACTCAAAATGCATGTTAGAGCATATGTATATATTTGCAACAAACACCTAGGTACAGCTGTCGGCATATTTTTAGGTTGAGTGTTGTATTTTTTTAAAAGGGGTCGCCTACAGAAGTTGTCGGCGAATTTTAAATTTAATTTAAATATATATATATAATTTAGAAAGTAGTATTTGATTTTGAAAATAATTTTAAATTTGAAAATTTTAAGATATGAAATTAAACCGATCTCGCATCCCAAATAGTTTATATAAACGAGCATCGCATCACAAGCCGTGTATCTATCCCGAAGAATAGACACATCGCTCGATGATGGGGCTCGATTAAATAAACTAGAAGATTTCGTGACGTCCGTTTGGTCCGCGAACCAATTTTATAAGCCGACAAATTCCCCGTTTAATATGAAAACATTAAACGGGGTTTATATTACTCAGGTTCTTAAAATTCCTATAAGGGCAAGCCCCTATAGTTAATTACATCTTAAGTGACGGGAATCACCTAAGAAAACTCTCGATAATAATCGGTAGTTCTGCTCTCAAGAATTTCAAAGTTTAAGTTTTGAAAGGATTGAATTTTGGAATTTGATAGGGAATAGATCAAATTTGGAGCATTTTGTTTTGGGAATTCAAAGGAAGAAAGGTAGGGGAAATCATAGATTCGAAGCGAACTTCAGTAATTTCTCGACTATCCTATTGTTTGGCTTAAATTTAGGAAAGTCCTAATATTTATTTAATGTTTTGATCTTGTCAATTTTAATTAATTAGGACTTATATTCGTATGATAAAATCATACAAATAGCCTCGAAGATGTGAGGGTTTATGTCGTATCGGACGACTACCTCGGAATCTTAAGACCGGTTAGGGCTTAATTTACATGACATGCTCATGCAAATGCCTAACGAAGAGTTGAGGATTTATGTTGCACTAGGCAAACTACCTCGAAGTCCTATGGCTTGATTATTTAATTCTAAGAAAGTTCTGCTGAAGTAGACCCAGGTTTTGTTGATGACGATGGATGTGCTGCCCACCATGCTCCGAGCTCCTTTTTGTTGCAGAGGTTTAGTTTTAGAAGTCATAAATCAAGAGATGAGAGAAGTGTTCTGGTTTAGAGAAAATCTTAAAATCCAGGTGTTTTTAATATTTTAATTAAACAAATCTTAAAGTTGATTATAACAACACCGGTTAAGATCACACGGTTCCATCCTTCGGCATCGTTATTTTTATCGGATTCACTTAGTCCGGATGAATTTGCTAAACTCGATTGAATGAGTTCCACACTTTCATTTAGACCGTGGGAAATCCCGTTAGCAACACGTAGGTTACATCATCCGAGGTATTCCCGATCATCCAACAAGACGTTTTAATTTAGTTGTAGTTGTAGTTTTGTTGTTACGTTTGTGATTAAATTTTGAGTTGTTTTATATTTTGAAATGCTTGTGGCGGTGAATTTGATCTTGCAATGACTTTTACTTTAGTTTTGGTTTCGGTTTTGGGGACTATCCTAAAGGTGTGGGTTTTTCATGCAACGATTGTTTATCATGCAAGAAAAGTAAGTGCGATGCGATTAAATAAATTACTGATAAGGTAAATTGCAATAAAATAAAAGCGTACTCGGAGGGTCTTCCCGTCATCCCAAGCTGCACTTAAAACACAATTAGAATATTTAAGCATTTAAAGCAAGTTCCTAGGTAAAGGCTAAGGGAAGGGTTATGGTTTTCTACCAAGTTCCTAATCCTATAGCTAGTCATCTCTTATGACGTACTAGGTTCTTGTATTTTGGTTTGAGGACGATTTTCTTCATCGAAGAACAATTAAGTTCGATTGTTCTTATAAATATCCTATCATATCGAGGAAGTGCTTAAGACGAGTCTTAAACATCTTTTCAACATTTCTAGGATTATTTTAAGTCCAAGAGAATTTAATTATACAAATGAATTAATCGTCCGGGAGTTTAAGTTTGTTATCTTGCTCAGTGAACTAGGACATTTGAATATCCTATAAGTGAAGTAACACTTCACTTAGTGCTCCATTAGGAGTTACGACAACAAAAGCTTTCGAGGGCAAATGGATGTTCAAGTGGTTCATGATTTAATTTCAGTTAATGGATTTAAGTTTGGAATAGTGTTCAACTTGTTTTAGATTTATTTTTGAATTCTTTATGTCTTAGGTGATGTTATTTTTAATTTAATTTAATTTGGTTTAGTTTTAAATTTTAATTTAATTTATTTTTTTTAATTTAATTTTAATTTTATTTTAACTTGATTTTATTTTTAATTTAATTTAATTTAATTTAACATGCTTTAATTTAATTTAATTTAATTTAATTTAATTTAATTTAATTTAATTTAATTTAATTTAATTTAATTTAATTTAATTTAATTTAATTTTAATTTAATTTAATTTAATTTAATTTAATTTAATTTTTAATTTAATTTAATGTGTTTTAATTTAATTTAATTTAATTTAATTTAATTTAATTTAATTTTTTAATTTTAATTTAATATTTTATTTTAAAAGGGTTTGATTTAAATAATTTAACTTTAATTTAATTTAATGATTAAGTCTTTTAGCATTTTAAATCTTAAGTTTGAATTATCATTTTAATTAGGAATTAAATATTATTGAGATGATTAATTTAGGGATTCTTAAATTAAAGAATAAATCTCTTCCTAATGACATCCTTATTTTAATAATTCCAAATTTATTATTCTTCCAAATTTAATTAATTATTTTAATTAAAGTTCATTTCAATTATTTTTGAATTGTTTAATAGGTTCCTACCCTTTAATTATTTAAATTTCAATCATCCAAATCAGATTAAGATCAAATATTTTACTCTTTCATTTTATTAAGCCTAAAATTTTAATTAAGGGTTAAAATTTTAATTACCATTTTGCCCTTCAAGCTTAATAATTTCATAACTCACTAAATTGAGCTCAAATGAATTTGAAATTTTTATGTGACTTCACTCATATGTCGATAAAGACATTAGAGGAGAAAATGTGATTTTTACTGTATTTAATTTATTTATGTAATTATTTTTGGTGGAAAATAAGGATTTCGAGGAAAATTTAATAATATGACCAAGGAAAAGTTTCATGTCCTTAAGAAAATTATGGGACACTCCTAATGATCAGAGGACCACTTGGACCAATTTTGGTGATTTTTTGAATTATATTCTTTTTATTATAATTATTTTGAGTTTTGGAGTATTAATTAATTTAAAAATAAAATAAAGGTTGAAAAATGAATTTTATAATTTTCAAAAAATCTCTCTGATATCAAGGAAATCAGAGAATCAATTTTTACAATTTTCTGATTTTTCTTTGATTTATTAGAATTATTTTAATGGGAATACTAGAAATATACATTTTTTAAAATTTTAAAATTACCTTAGGGCTTTAAAATTTAATATCTCATTATAGAGACTTAAGAAAAATATGGGGTTTGTTCCTAAGTGATTAGAATTCAAAATGTGACATTTTAGTGAATTTTATTATTTTTGTGATTTTTATTATTTTTTATTTATTAAAATATTAAAATAATGCAAAAAATTAACTTTTTAGAAAATTGAAATTTTAATTTTTTTAAATTCCCCTAATATCGGAGAGGCTCCAAAACCAATTTGGTGAATTTTTGAAAAGCATTTTGAAAGTTATGAATTTTTAAAGTTTAAATTGGCTAAATGGCTTAATTAACCCATTTAGTAGGGCTAACCAAGTCCAATTGACTTCAAATTTTTATGGTGGGTTCCTCTGATCCTAAAGGTCAGTGTAGAATTGATTTCAAGTCAATTTGGTGTATGATTAGCTCTAATTAATTAAGGACATATTTTGGGTGTTTAAGCCAATTAGGGTTATTCTAAGTGAAATAATTCAAAACCTATTTTTCCTAGGGTCCTGCGAGTCATAAGAAATATCACCAAATTTTCCTAGAATTTATTTCACAACATGCTAATTATTGAATTTAAAATACTCAAAACGAGTGACATGAATTTGAAAAATCAATAACTTCTCATAGGGATGGCCTCGACTTTGGAAAATTCGGGGAATGTTCCCGAATTCGGAGGCTTCAAAAGCCCTATGGTCTCATGCCATGGTGAATTTCCTATATGCATGGAGAATTAAAACAATGCGAGAGGGTAAATAAATCATTAAAAATAAAATACTTGATGAAATTAAATGATTTCTTTTCCACATTATTCTCCTCCGTTCATCGAGCGAGAGGGTATTTTTATTTTATTTTTCTGATTTTTCTACACAAAGTTATGCATTTTTGAAGTTTAGGGAATTAAATAAATAAGAAAATCCCTATTTTTCTATTTATCCGAATCGGCGGCGCGTCAACCTTAGCATCTCCGAAGCGCCGCGTGACGCTTTTTGATTCAACGCCGCCATCTGACTCAGCGATCCAGGGCCCCGCGGGTCACGTACCAACGCGCTGTCCGACTCAATCCAGATCATCCACTCGATACACGCTCGATCCGACGGCTCATGGTCATCATCTACGACTGGTGTGCACCCGTGACCGTCAACCTTCTAACCCTAATTTCTAACTCGGTTCTCAACAAATTTTTGTGTTCTTATGCTCCATGGATTCGTCTTGAGGAGACGAACACATCCATACGGTAAACATGTATTTAAATTGACTCAAATTAAATGGAGAATCTCTGTAAGCTAAGGAAGAAGAGTGAGTCCATACCTTTGCTCAGAGAAGTGAAGCTTCGATCTGAGAGTTGTATCACCTTCGATTGGGTCCAAGCAAGCTCCAGATGAAGTCCCTTGGCACAGTGAATTGTCCGGCTATGAAAGTGACCACGGTCGATCACAAAGCTTGGAGGCTGGGACAATTGGGTGGCCTGGAGATGGGGCTTTCAGTGGGAAACTTCTCCTCTTGGTCTGGTGAAGGTGTAGGACCAGTCAATTTGGGGATTGATCCACTGTGGAGAAGTGTCCTGGTTTTTGTGCTGAAGTTTGAGCTCAAAATTGAGCTCGAGCTTGGAGGAAATTGGGGCTGGAATTCGGTGGGGATCAAGTGCTCTATGTGTGGAGAGTGATCTGGAATGATTTTGGCAGAGTTTCCTTAAGGTTTGGTTCGGCACCCTCCATGGCCGAGAAGGGGTGGTGTTTAAATAGGAGAGGGTGGAGGGCCTCCGGGGGAGTTAGGGCTTGGGATCGACTGCTCTTGGCATGGGAAGAACGGCCATGGTGGCCATGGGCATGGGGCGGCTCGACGAAGGTGGAATTCCAAAGTTTGGCTCCTCCCAAGGTCTCGTCCATGGTGTTTTCCGGCGACACAGTGGTGGCCGGCCGAGCACTAGTCACCATCTTGTTCGAGTGGGGTTTAGTGTAGGCGATTGGCAAATGCCATGTGTAAAAGGCTTGGATTAGAATGGTATGAGAGAAGGCTCATTTTGGCTCAAATTGGTCGACCCAACCCTTTGGGCTAGGTGCACCACCCAAGGCTTGGTTTAGGCTGAAGAGAAGGTGATTTGGCTCAGCATAATCAGTAGGGTCAAATCACCATCCAAGCACAATTAGGCATAAGCATGGTTAAGGGGAATCATGGAAGTGGTTAATCACCTTTAGGAATTAAGGAAAGAGTCTCCTCCTTTTGCCCAAAATGGCATGGTGACATGTAAAGAGGCTCTCATGGCTTCCATGTGGCTCATGCATGGCTTCATGGCTCATCTTTGGCTTGGGAAAAGTTAAGTCAATTTCATGGAAATGGATTTAAGAAAATTTTGGTATTTTAATGGGAATTTGTATGGGGCTTAATTTGGAATGGCTTCATGATGAGTTTTGAAACTTAGGGATTGATTTAATTGAAAATATGGTGTAGAGCAATTGTCATATGGGTTTTGGATTGATTTTGGCCCTTTGGATTTTGGTGGAGATGGGCTTTAGGAAGGTTTCATGTAAGTGGGCTTTTAAGTTTCAAAATGGGCTTTTGGGTGGAGATTTTTGCAAAGGGCCATGCCAAATAAATCTTGGGTTTGATTTATGGATGTGTCATGAGTGATTTGAAGCAAGTTGGGAGTGATTTGGGTTTGAATTGGGTTGGATTTGGGCTTCTTTGGTGAATGGGCCAATATAGGTCAAATTGGGCTAACTTGGGCCAATGTTGGGCTAGGGTTGAAATTGATGTAAAATAAATGTTGGGAAATGTTTATGGGAGTGTTTCAAAGAGGTTTTGGCTTTGGTTGGGTTTTGATTTTGAGGTTTGGGCTTATTTGGGTTAGGTTTGGGCTTAGGTCAAAATTGGGCTTTTTGATTTTGGGTTGAATTTGAGTGGGGTTTGGGTCTAAATTTTGGGCAAATCATGTTAGTGTTTTGTTTGTGGGAATGTTAAGGAAGGTTTAGAAAAGATTTAGGGTTAATTGGAGTTGAATTGGGTTAGTTTGGATTAGGTTTGGGTCATGGGTCCAAATTGGGCTTTAAGGCCAAAAGTGAAATTGGATCCAAATGTCAATCAAATTGGACTTGGATTTGGCCTAGATTGGTGTTGGGAATGTTGAATTGAAGTTTAGAATTGAATTGGACCAGAATTTGGTTCAATTGGGTAGGTTTGGTTTGACATTGGGTTTACTTTGGGTTAAAATGGGTCAAATTGGGGGTTTTGATAAAAGTGGGGTAAATTGACAAAATTGGCCCATGGTGTAGTTGAACAAAATGAAATTGGGAATATTTGGGATTTTCTGGAATTTTTTGGTAATTTTCTGAATTTTTGGATTTTTGGGTCAAGGGGGGTATTTTGGGTATTTGGAGGGTATTGAGAGGTATTTTTGGAATTTTTGGTATTTTTGGGTATGGATGATCAATTTGAGTAATGTGGGAATGTTTGGGATTGATTTTGAGGAATTTTGGGTAATTTGGAAATTTTGAGAAATTTGGGTAATTTCAAGGGTTTTGGGTAGGCTAGGCGGGTGTAGGGTCCCGGGGGTCAAAAATTGAAAATTTGGAAAATTGAAGCTTGGGTGAATGTAAGTGGAATGAAATCATTTTGGTTGAGCCATGAAGCCATATCAAGCCCACATGAGCCATGAAGGGACTCATTTGAGACACCCACTATGTTGTTCCTAACCCTCTTAGCCAAGGGCTTAGGGGTTAAAGACCATCCATGTGAATTATCTGCATGAATTAGGAGGTCAAGTTGGGTATAGGTGTGGTTTTAGGAGGTGTGTGTGAAAATGTAGTGTATAGGTGTAGTATGTGTGTAAGTCGACCCTTCACCAGACCAGGCTACCCAGGGCAGTCCTAAGGCCAAAGAGTCCTATAGGAACTCATCCTTTAAACTTCCACATTTGATTTCAACCCTCTAGGTGATTAGGGGTCTACAATCAAGTTTGTGGAGTTTGCGAGGAGTTAAGAAGTGGTTTGAATTTCTAAGTGGTGGGTCCCAATTCTAATCCTCTAGGATAGTCAAAGGAAAAGCCTAAGGCTAGATCCTAAGTACTAAAGAGAAGAAGAGAAGACCTCATCAAAAATGAGGTCAACAACAGCTAAGGGAAGGTTCATATCCTAGTTGTCTATCAGGTCCTATGACTTCTAGGTTGAAGTCCTAGTTGATTTTAAGGATGATTTTCTTCATCAAAGAACAATGAAGTCCAATTGTTCTTCTTAAACAACCCATCAGATTGAGGAAGTGCTCGGGGTAGGGCCCCGAACATCTTTTCAAAACTTCTGGATTTATCTTAAATCCAAATGAATTTCATCATTCGGATGAATTAATCATCCGAGATTTGATTGAGGTTTAAAATTGTTTTTTTTTTTGCTCAGTGAATTTAGATGTTTTAATTGTCTTATGAGAGAGGTGACATGTCACTTGATATTTCATTTAGAAGTTATGAAATGAAAGTTTTTAAGGCTAAGTTGGTCCATTAAAGAACCTAACCAATTTAATTAAAGTTGGATTAATAGTTTCTTTAAGGTGATTTAATTTAATTCTTAAAGTCTTTAAATGAATTACAATAATGTTCTTAAAGGGTTTTAAATTGATTGTTGCATTTTAAGATGTTTCAATGTTTTAATTAATTGATTATCTAACTTAATTGATTGATTATTTAATTTAATTGAATATCTAATTAATTGATTATTTAACTTAAGATATTTTAATCCATTTTTGTTTAATTGAAAAGGTTATTTAAATGTTTTAAATTATTTTTTTATTTAATTAGAGAAATTATTTTAATGTTTTAAATTATTATATTTTTTTATTAAAGAAATTATTTAAATATCTTAAATTATTTTTGATTGATTAAAGAAATTATTTTTAAATTAATTTTATTATTTCAAATTATTTTTGATTTAATAATTTTAAAATTATTTCAATTAATTTTAAGTTAAATCTTTATGTTTAAGATTATTAATTATTCTTACTTTATCATTATTTCTCTTTAATCACTTTGGATTAATTAGGTTATTTCATTTTAAGCTTTGTTAAGAGTTAAATAGATTTAATTAAATCATTGGCTAGAGGCTTAGATTAAGGAATGAACATCCTCCTATATCATACCCCTAACCCTACCATTAATACTTGATTAATCTTCCAAATCTTAAGGATTTTAAGTAATTAGTATTTCCATTTGTTATTGATGGTGATTAGTAAGTTCTTACCACTTCATATCCTAAGTTTCAATCATCCAAGTAAACAATTAAGATCAAATGTTTCCTCCTTACCCTTGGCTAAGCCTAAATGTTAAATAGGGTTAAGGTTCCTTAATTACCCTTATGCCCTATTAAACTTAATCACCGCATAACTTACTAAATTAAATCACAATGACTTTGAAATTTTTATTTCACATCTCTCATATGTCAATTAAGACATCAAAGGAGAAAATGTAATTTTCTGATTTTTATTTTATTTTTAGAAATGTTTTTAGTGGAAAATTAGGGTTTTCAAAGGAAATTCAATAACATGACCAAGGTAAAGTTTGTATCCTTAGGAAAATTATGGAAGGTTCACCTATGTTATAGGATCACTTGGGCCAAATTAGGTTATTTTTTGAATTTTAATTTAATTATAATAATTATGTTGAATTTTTTAGTGTTAATTAAATATAAAATATTTTAAAAGTAGAAGATTAAGTTTTATATTTTTCAAAAATATTTCCGAGAACAAGGAATCTAGGGAAACAAATTTTACATTTTTCTGATTTTTATTTGATTTATTAGAACTATTTTAGTGAAAGGTTAAGGAAATTCATTTTTTAAATGTTAAAAATTATCGTAGGCCTTTAAAAATTAATATCTTAACTTAAAGACTTAAGAAACATATTTTAATGGTTCCCAAGTGATTGGGAGGCCAAAAGTGACATTTTGGTGAATTTTTATATTTTTTTATTTTTATTAATTTTTAATTATTAAATATTTAAAAATGATTAAAAATCAAATTTTTATGAAAAATATAATTTTATTTTTCTTGGACTCCTCTGATCACAGAGAACTCCAAAAATTAATTTGGTGAGTTTTTGAAATGTATTTTGGGTTTTATGAATTTTTTAATATTCAAAATAACTATATTCTTTAGGAAATTAATTTAATGGGTTAAATCAATTCCAATTTACTTTAAAATTTTTATGAGGGTTCCTGTTATCTTAAAGAACAATGGAGAAATGAGTTTGAGTTATTTCCATTTTTAATTTGTTCTAATTAATTCAAAATTAGTTTTAGGTTAAGTGAGCAATTAGGGTTATATTTTGATGTTTTAGTTCATGAAATAATTTTCCTAAGTTCCTCTAACCATAGGGAAACTACCCTAATTTTGCTAGATTTTTCTAACCACAACACTAATTATTACATTTAAATTATCAAAATAGGCGCATAAAATTGGAAAATATGATTCTCTGACTAGGGATCTCCTCTGGCCTTGAAAAATTCAGTGAATGTTCCAAAAGACAGAGGGAACAAAAGCTCCATTTTCCCAAGCCATGGTGAATTGTGTGTGTGAGTGGAGAGTTGGTTTAAGGTTTACTATATTTAATTAATTTAAAAATAAACACTAAGAAAATAATTTTAATTTTAATTCCAAATTATTCTGCTCTGTTCATGAGTAAGAGGATATTTTTCTTTTAATTTTTGGATTTTTCTATGCAAAGTTATGAATTTTCTAAGTTCTGGGTATTTAATTAATTCAGAAAATGGGGATTTTCCCACTTATCCAGCGCGGCGCCCCGTTAGCCTACGACGCGTCGAAGTTCCACGCGGTGTCCTACAATTCAGCGCCGCCATCCGCATCAGCTGCCACGCGTCACCGCGGTTCCACCCCAAGACTCCATCCGGCTGGATCAGGACCGTCAATCCGATACACGCGTCATTGGATGGTCCACGGTCTTCATCCCCGTCTAGTTCGAAACCACAACCACACGCGTTTAAACCCTAATTTTTTGCTCGATTCTCAATGGATTTACATGAAATTTGTTTCTACACCTAGATCTAACCTAGCTCTACACATCCATATGGTTAATCAAGTATTAATTTCAAGTTTTTTTCATGAAGTCTCAAACCGAGCTCGGTTTGGGTGTTTTTGAATCATTACATCAATCCAAGAGAGGTATCCTCGATTGGGTGCTTGTGACATGTTCGTTGGGGTCTGGCGAAGGACCTATAAGCGGTACTCGAGCTCCCTCTGAGGTTGGTTCAGAAGTCCTCCAAAGGGTGGACGGCCTGAGGTGGAAGTCCAATGTGGAAGCTCTGAAGATGGGGATTTCTCTGGAAAAATTCTTCTCCACCTCTGAGGAAGGTGTGAGAAGAGTTAATTTGATTTCTGTTGAGTTTCAGTGGATGTCCTGTTTTTGGGCTCGAAATTGACCTCAGAAATTGGGCTCGGGCAAGGAGAATTAGGGCTAGATTTCAATGGAGCTGGTCTTCTCTAGGCTCAGGGAAGAGTTTGGGTTCAAATGGGAGGAATTTCTGTAAGGATAGTTTCAGCAACCCTCTTGGCCATGGGGGAGGTGAGCTTAAATGATAACCATGGCTGAGCTCAGGGGGAGATAAGGGTTGGACTCAGCTGCCTTGGGGGAGTGAAGAACAGCTGCAGTGGCCATTCAGGTTGGAACAACTCAACAAGCCTTAATTCTATTTTTGAATTAAATTAGGGCTCTCGGCCTGGTGTTTTTTGGTGGCTGGGGTGGTGGTCCGGCCAGGGTCAGGTCAAGTCTGAGCTCAGTGAGGTCAGAGAGGTTGAGTGGGGGTTTCAATTTGAGTATTTGCTAGCTACATGGTTAAGATTTAATGGGAACTTGAATTTTGGGTTAAAGGTGGCTAACTTGGGTCAGCCCCTTGGTTCTTTGGCTAAACCCTTGCCCAAAGTGGTTTGAGCTGATTTTAAGGTTCATGGGTAGGTTTTGGTGAGTTCAAATGGCTGGCATTGGAGTTTGAACAAGGGATTTGAAGGTTTGGAAGTGGGGGAAATTTGAAGTGAAGGGGGAGAAGGAGAGGTCACCTCCCTTTGCCAAATTTGGCAAAGTTGACCTTGGATGGCTATGCAATGATGCACATGCCATGCCATGATGCTGATGAGTCATGGGAAAGTTTCATGTAGAAGGAAATTTTGGATTTTCATGATATTGAAATTCTTTATGCCAAAATACCCAATTTTTTATGATGCCATGTATGCATTCATTAGATTGGACATGATGCCATGAAATGGTGTTTGGAATGCCATGGAATGATATTAAGAGGGAATTATGACAAGTGGGCTCAAATTGGGCTTTTGAAATTAAGGCCATGGGCTTTTAAATATGCATATGGGGCATGGGCCTTTAACATACATGGAATGAATTTGAATTTTTTTTAAAATTGATTGTGGTATGATCAAAATTATTAAGAATTGATTGAAACTAATTTTGGACATGTTGAAATTTGATTTAAAATTGATTTGGGAATTTTCATGGGTCATAGGGTTCAATTTGAAGGGAATTTGGGCTTTTGGGCCAAAATTAGGCTTTTTAGGTCAAAGTTGGGCTAAAGTTGGATTTAATGTAAACTTAATGTTGCAAAATATTTATGGGGGTGTGACAAAGAGTTTTCAACTTTGGTTGGGTTTTGATTTTGGAATTTGGGCTTGTTTGGGTTCATGTTTAGTTTAGGCCAAATTGGGGAATTTTGGTTTGAGTTGGGCTTGGGTTGAGTTTGAGTGCAAATTGTGGGTAAATTAATGTTGCCTATTATTTGTGGGGATGTTAGGAATATTTTGGAATTTACTTTGGAGAAAAATGAGGGGTTTTGTGTTTGATTTGGGTAGTTTGAATAATGCAGGTTAATTGGGGAACATTGGATTTTTGGGGTTTGGATGATTTTAGAAAACGCTTGGGATCAAATTGGGGTCAAATTAATAAAAATTTTGTTTTGTGGGAGTGTTATGAAGGTTTGGAATTTTATTTGGAGAAAATTGGAGTTAATTTGGTTGACATTGGGTTTAATTGGGTTAAGTTTGGGTTTAAAATAAATCAACTTGGAATTCTTGGTAAAATTGGATTAAT
Organism: Papilionanthe hookeriana x Papilionanthe teres; assembly: GCA_022702705.1. NCBI lineage: Eukaryota > Viridiplantae > Streptophyta > Magnoliopsida > Asparagales > Orchidaceae > Papilionanthe > Papilionanthe hookeriana x Papilionanthe teres. The sequence goes on from CM040434.1 coordinate 14,280,349, forward strand.
TTGTCAAAATTGAGCTATGGTGTAGTTGAAGAAAATGAAATTGGGAATTTTTGGGGATTTTTTGGAATTTTTGGGGATTTTTTGCTATGAAGGGCATTTTGGTAATTTTGGGGGTATTTTGGGAATTTTGGAAATATTGTCAAATTTGGGTAATTTTGGTCAAATTGGGTAGTGGGGAACAACTTGGAATGATTTTGAAGGGATTTTGGGAAATTTGGGTAATTTTGGGAATTTGGCCCTTTTGAAGGATAATTGGGTAATTTGGTAGGTTTAGGGCCCCTAGGGTCAAAATTGGAAATTTTGGAAAAATGAAGATTGGTTCAAGGTGAGTAACATGGAATCATTCTGGTTGAGCCATGAAGCCATCTTAAGCTCACAAGGGCCATGAGAGGACTCATTTTAGGCACTCAATATGTTGTTCCTAACCCTCTTAGCCAGAGACTAGGGGTTGAGGTCCATATGAGACTCTTAAAAAAGTCAGGAGGCTAGGTTAAGTGTGAGTGATTTTAGGGTTCAAGCATGTGCAACAATGTGGTGTGTTCAAGCTGGACCTCACTAAGACCAGGCCACCTAGGGTTGTCCTAAGGCTTGACCATCCTATAGGAACTCATCCTTGTTTTTCTACACATTAGTCCTAACCTTCCAAGTAATTTAGAGGTTGATGACCATCCATGTAGGATTCTAAAGAGAGTTTAGATTTGGTTGAATTTCTAAATGGTGGGTTCCATTTCTAGTCTTCTAGGATAGTGAAAGGGAAAATCCTATGGTTAGATCCCAAGCATTAAAAGGAAGGAAGGACCTTACCAAAAATGAGGTCAACAGCGCCGTCGGTGCCCGGCGCCAGACCTCAGCTTTCTGATTTTTGCCCTTTTTTGCTCCAAATTCGTTCTTTTTTACTTTTTTTTTCTTCAATTGCCTAAAATCATCACACCTGCAGCAAAAAATGAAAAATATCTTCCTTTAAAGTGCAATATCAGAAAAACGAGTACAAATAATATATGAAAAATCCAACATATTTTTGGTAATCTCCCAAACATAACTATTACTTATCCTCGAGGAATCTTTTTACTACATAAAAATATGACTCATAGTAGTGAAATTTACTTAAATCATACTATCATTTTTGATTTAAATGAATATAATAGTGAGACTTTTAGAAAGATTTTTAGTAACTTAGGTCAAAAGTATAGGTGTAAGAACCTATAATACTCATGTATAAGAGTTTTAGTCTCCCATTCATTTCAAGAATAGCCATAATTTATCACATTAGGGGTTATTTGAAGGTTCATATGAAAAAATGCTCATGAGAACTCCATTAATAAGAATGCTAATACTTAAATATAAATTCAGAAATGCAACTAAGCTCTTCCGTTAAGTTGATTCAAGTGAGCCAATTTTTTATTAGGCATCTCCTCAAGCTTATCCTCACATATATTTTCTTTTTCTTTCTTTTCTCTTTTCTTTTTGGGATTGCTTTTCAATCCTCTTTTTTTATTTTTCTATTTTTTGTGAGGATTACTATATCTGGATAGCCTTTAATAATTTTGAAGTCTACTCTTCTCCTCCTAAAGTTGGAACTTGTAAGTTCCAACATCGCTTTACTTTATAGATATATATATTAGCTTTTAAATAATCATCATAGAGACCTAATCTTTTCTCCTCACATAAACCTCTAAAACTTTTAATATTTCAAAAATACAATTTTCTTTACTTTAAATAGTCAACTATAGTCTAATCCTATTTATACTAGAAATCTTAGCCCCGTAAAGTTAACCTTCACTAGTAAAAACTTTCATTCAAATCTAATATATTTCATACACATAAAATATATAGTATTTTATGCACATTTTTATACCTATTTTTTGATGATATTGCACTTTAATGGAAGGTATTTTGTGTTTTTCTTGCAGGTATGATGAAAATGAGTGATTATAATGAAAGGAACAAAATTGGATCAAAATTGGAGCAAAAAAATGAAAAAAATGAAAAATTGGACTTTGGCGGCTAAGCGCCGCCTGGTTGGCGCTTAGGCGTCACAGTTAAAAATCAAATTTTCTTCATTTTTGGCGCCAATTTTAGGGGGTGTTTGAAGAAACTTTTGGTGGTGACTTCCTTAACTTCCCATGTGCGGCAAATTTGAATGAAGGGATGCATCTTTTGGTGGATACGTTGAATCTAGTCAAGATTTGAAGAGACACCAAGTCACCTTTTGGAAAATTATATCATGAAGAATTTTAGTTCTTTTGTGAGTTTTCTCTTTTAGTGAGTGTGTGTAAGAGTATTTTAGTTTTTAGTGTGTCATCTTTTAGTTTAAGTCTTCTTCTAGTTTCAAGAGTTCTTTTCTACTTTTACTTTTACTTTTTAGAGTTAATTAGTTTAAGGAGAAAGGGCTGGTGTGAAATTTCCATTCCACTAATTTTCTTCCATCAATTTATCTAGTTTTTATTGAAGTCTGAAGTCAGTTTCCAAGCCAATAGAGTTGGGCGCCAACCTCTGTAGTGTAGTCCTATGGAAAGTCAAGTTTCGAAGGAACTTCCGGAGTCTTGTGGAGAGGATTTTCAGAAAATTGTTTACTTTTATTTTTATATTTATTAAATCTTGTTGTGTTTTCTTTATAATTCCTCTTTTTAAATCAATGTGTGCTTGTGTTTTCTTAATGAAATCTGAGTAGTTTTCTTTATCTTTTTCTTTCTTAAATGAAGAAGTAATTAAATTATGTAGGATTGTTGTGGAATGTATAAATGTTTAAAGTTGGAATACGTTGTGAAGATTTAATTCCATGAACTTAATTTACTTCTTAATTTGGCCAGTTAAGATGTTAAAATTTGTTATGAGATTATGTAAGATCTAATGCGGTATTGTCTCAAATAACAATTGGTAAAAATCACATGCAATTAGATGGATGAGAGTTGTAGTTCATATAATTGAATGCAAATATATTAGGAGATATGTTTTTAATGGGGATCAAAATTAGAGAATTTTATAGTGACAGACTAAAGTTCCCTAATTTAGTTTGATATTTTAAATTTTATTATGAGAAGTTAGCCCCCAGGTGTAGGGAATCGAGGGAATTCTAGAGTGAGAGCCAGTATCTTCCCTGCCTAACCATTTTCAAATTTTAAAATTTCAAATTAACCAATGTTCTTTATAGAACCAAGTAAGGATAAAGAATAAATCTGCTCCTTTTTATCACAACACATTTAAATACTTCCACAATAATACTTTCATAATTATTACTGCTTTATAAGAGAAAGAAAAAGATATTTTATTTCCTAGTGTTTTATATCGTTATTCAGTTCTGATAATTTTCATTTCCTGCTTAACTTTTTATTAAAAATACCAAAAACAATTTTGAACTTTACAAATCAAAACATACTTTCAAAAGTCATTTAAAAAGTAAAAATATGATTTTCTTATTTCTTTAAAAAATTTTTACATTTCCCTGTGGGTTCAATATCTCGGGGCTTAATCAGAAAGTCCAATATTATTTGATAAATGATTTGTATACTTGCGTAGTATCCCATATTATAAAATCATAATTTTCATATCTAAAACGTAAGCATAAATATTCGGGGATCAATATTAAATAAAATAAAAAATTTAGTTATCTAAAGTTAAGCTCAACTACTTTAAGTCATGTTAAAATAATTTTGAAAATATATTTTAATTGAGAACAAATAAAAGTTAATTTTTCCCTCCCCCAAACTTAAGTTTTTCAATGTATATCAAATTAATAAATGAGAGAGCAAAACAAAAAGAAAAGTAACCTTTTGTGCCATGCTTTTAATACTTCTGAAGCATACATGTATTAATAAAAAATTTAACTATAGGCATAAAACAATTTGAAGCATTATTCACATATATATTAGAGATTTGAAGGGTGAAGAAAATTTAAAAACATAACTTTAAACACCTAATACAAACATACATCCATTACGATTTCCATACAATTGATGAACAAACCAACACAATTTTCATTCCAGCTTAACTAATTTAAAAGAATACGATCACTACACTATCAATTACATAAAAGCAAATAACAAACAAAAGTTTACACAACAATAATAAACTAAAAGAATACTACTCTACCAATCATCTTCTCTTTATTCTTCTCCTCCTTCTTCCTCTTCAGTTTGGTATGGAATATAGCGGGGGCAAGTAGGAAATATCACACAAGCTTCTCCTCCCATGAATCTCATCTGAGCATCATGATAAGCTATATCACATTCCAATCTTCTCCTTTGATAATCATCATTAATGTCATTTCTTGAATCTAATCCATCAATTCTGCTATGAAGCCTCGCAATATCACCCTGTTGTATCATTAATTGCTCCATAACATTAGAAATAGTAGGAGTTCTAGAGGTAGAAGGTATGTCATGACTAGTAGAGGGGACCTCACTAATCTTACTTCCAAATCTTCATCCTACATGAGATTCATAAGTGCGAATATTGGCCTTACTAATAGGATTTAATGGACGGACCAACACTTTGCTATTATCAACCTCAACTTCTGATTACACACATAATGTGTAAATCAGGGCAGGATGTCCTAATCCTCCAGTGGTCTCTCCTTTAGCCATGGTCTGGATAATATTATAAATAATAGCACCAATGTTAATCATCTTCATATTTTGAATGCAAAAATTCAGAATAGCTATATCTCTAGAAACTTTACTATGATGATAACTAGGCAATAATCTAGCAAAAATAAAATAATGTCAGGCTTTAGATGCGACATTTAGAGTGGAACCAGGAAAATTTATCTTTTGCCTTTGCTTTATTTTCCACTCCCCTTTGCCATCAGTAAGAACATCTATTACCACTATAAGTCAGCATCCATAGTACCAAAAGATTTATACTCATAAAATGGATTATCTCTCAACTGGTAGAAAACATTGATTCGTTTAGGAGTGAATTCTACCCTTTGTCCTCGATCAAGCACATATTCTTCTTCAGTACACCACAGGTTAGCATAAAATTCACGGACTACATCAGAAAAAATATAACAAAATGTTTCCCAGTTCCGATCAACAATTACTTATTCCACAACTCCGCCCGGGTTTTCAAATCTTTAATCATGTATACACTTTTTACTTTGGTGGCTAGAGTTGAAATGGTATCGTGCTTTGATATTCACAATTTTCTTTTCATTAAAATCCACCTTTCTCTTCCCCTTAAACATCTTTGGAGCCATTTCAAAATGTCTAGAAAATGTGCAAATAAATCTCAATAAACTCCAGCATTTGCAGTGTAATAGACTCCAAAGTCATATCTAATAGATAAGAGCATTTCAACATGGATCATGTCAAAAATTTCTTAAAAAAATCAAATTTTTGGATCTCCCCAATGTAGGAGATTTCCATGGTGAAAATAAAAATTTTTTAGTTTAAAGTAGAGCTCTTACCAAGAGAAGATGAGATCCAACCTCAAAAAGCCTTGAAATTGCCTCAAATCTAAATGCTAGCAAGCCCTAGGAATAGTTTTCGGCATTGGATGGAGGTTGAAGGTGTTGAAATAGGGTGAACTACTTAAAACTACGACTTTAAAAGGCCTAGGTTATGTTTCGGGTTTTGGGCACCGCCGGCGCCCATTCTGGTGCTGTCGGCGCCAGACCGATTTTTAAGGTTTCAAAAAATTTTGTGATTTCAATCGTTTCTAATTTACGACGACATCTAATTAGCCCTTTTAAGCATCTATTTTCATAATTAAGTGATCAACAAATAAAATAATTTACACAAACAACACAAAACATCACTTTTATATATAAAAGCCGCAATTACAAACTTACACATTTAAATCACTCTACCACAACAATAATTCAGCGTTGCAATCAAACCACAACACTCTAACACTGAAAAAATAACATAAACTCAAATCTCAAGCATAATAAGTCTGAAAACACACAATAAGCAAGCCAAATACAAAACACGCTTAAGCATATAAAGTCCAAATACTAAATACTAGATAAAATTGAGAATCAATACTCCCCATCAATGTCAGTGCTATATTCTCTAATATCTCTCATGAATTGATGGTGCACGAACAAATTGTATAATGGTCAATACAGGAATTCATCAGTCGAATCCTCTTCGATCTAAACCTTCTTCTTCATCAAACGTATCAAGCATTCTTCGATACACCCAGTATGATTGAATTGTTCCTTCATCCTCTAATCCAGATGATCAAATAATTAAAAAATATTAACAATTGCATTCATAAGATTTGGTAACTCTTTCTCCAATTTCTTGATCTTCTTCAAAATCAGCTGTGAACTTTCTGGAAAGTGAGGTTGAATATGTAGTAAACTCTGAGATGGTTGGCCTACAATTAAGCTCATATCATTTTCATCTCTAGTTGCTAGATAATCATAAATGTTAGTTGGGACTATGGGTTTTCAAAGGAGAAGCACTTTTTCTTGACTTTCATATGGCACTTGTGACTGACTGCAGAGGAGAAATATAGTGGAAGGATGTCCCAAAGCATAACTTGATCCACACACAATCAATCCCAAAATAAATTTCACAATTATGGTGCCAATATCAATAGGTCTTCCAGTTTTCCAGTTTGAATACAATAGTTCAGTATTGCACTTTCCTATAAAGAAATGTCATTGCTTCGCCACAGGATTCAATAAGGTAGCAGAGAAATGTACATACCCATTGTCTCTTATCACCCAATCTTCACTTTTATCCATCAATTATCGATAGATTTCATTCATGTTATCTCTCATAAGGGAAAATTTGTGTAATGATAGATTGACACATTATCTATCATGTAAAGTTCATTAATCTTTGATGGAGTAAATGGTATCCACCTACCTCGCACACAGACGACTCCTTGGTTGATTCTATGAAAATTTGCATAAAATTCCTTCACCACAGGAATGACTACTACGATAGTAGCGTAACAAAACATTTCTCATTACCTCTGCATAATAATTCTTCTACTTGAGTACTAGGAATATTCATACCTTGATTGACAAAGTCTTGTTCCTTGATAAGCCTCCTCTTTATAAGAACTTTGTCGCAAAGTCACTGTCTCAAAACTGTCGAACATTTTCCTATTAAAAACTCCAAATCTTGGAGATTCTAAGAAGTTGGAAGCCTTGTAATGCAAATTTTGGAACTAACCTCACATTTTTCTGGATTTAATGGGGGTTTTAAATGAGTATAGGGAGTTATAGGGGTAAACTCCTGCTCAAAACCGCCAAAATCTACCATTTAAAACTCCAAATACCGCATTTCACTCCGTCAGTGCCATCGGCGTTGGATAGGGTGTCGTCGGCTCCTAAAATCCAAAATTTGACATTCATCTCTGGAAAGCGTGTCGTTGGTACATTTCTGGCATCGTCGGTGCTAGAGCACTGTTTGCTCCGACATCATTTTCGTCCAAATAAACTACGAATCTTCGATACAATCTAATAACTATCATCATTTAGGATATTTATGACTGAGTATGACTCAGCTATGTGATTATCTAATAATAATATCAACTATAACCAAATCAAACAAACTAAAACACAAAGATAACTATGGGTTGCCTCCTAAAGAGTGATTGGTTTAACATCGTCAGCCCGAGAAACATTAGTTTTATTCATGATGACTTAACATTAGATCCTCTTTAAAATTTGATCGCGACCCCTCAGAATATGGTTTTAATCGATGCCCATTAACATTAAATATTCTTCCAGTTTAAGGATCTTCAATATCAACAACTCCAAATTAATAAGCTTTTATAACAGTGAAATGTCCTATCACCTAGACTATAGATTTTCAGGAAATAATTTCAATCTTGTATTATACAACAAAACTTCCTGTCCAGGTTCAAATCTGTTTCTTATAATCTTCCGACTATGTCATTTCTTCATTTTCTCCTTTTAAATTCTATCATTATTATAAGATTGATTTCTAATTTCCTCCAATTCATTAAGTTGTAATAATCTTTTCTCACCAACATCCTTTAAATTGAAATTAAACTCTTTTATTGCCCAATATGCTTTATGTTCCAATTCCACTGGTAAATGGAAGTTTTTCCAAAAATCAGTCTATAAGGAGACATTTCTATAGGAGTTTTATAGGCAGTCATATATACTCATAATGTAGTATTTAATATAGCAGACTAATTTAATTTATGAGGAATTATAAATTTATTCAAAATTCGTTTAATTTTGCGATTAGATACTTCAGCTAAACCACTAGCCTGGGGATGATAAACAGTTGAAATTTTATGCATAATATTATATTTTTCAGTTAATCTTTGAATCAGATTATTTCTAAAATGAGATCCACCATCAGTAATGACAACTGTCAGCATTCCGTATCATGTAAAAATTTTTTTCATTAAAAATTTTGAAACACTTCGAGCATCACATATGGGTAAAGCTATTGCTTCAATCTATTTTGATAGTTAATACACTGCAATATATATATATATATATATATATATATATATATATATATATATATATATATTCCCAAATGAAGGAATAAATAGTCCTATAAAATCTAATCCCCAAACATCAAAGATATTAACTTCTAATGTAAAATTTAGGGGCATTTCATTTCTTCTAGAAATATTACCCACTCACTGACATCAATCACATGTTTTAATATATCTATTAACATCCCTAAAAAGAGTAGACCAATAAAATCCATATTGTAAAATTTTATGTGCAGTTTTATCAGTTCCAAAATATCCCCCAAATTTAGAATCATGGCATGTCTGAATAATTGGTTCAATTTCTTCATAAGACACACATATGTGTCTCAAAAAGTAAAATTTAGCACCAAAAATAAATTTTGTAGTTGTTGCTTTGGTAATTCTAGTGGTAAAATATCACTTACAATATAGTTCATAATATCAACATGCCACGGTAATTTCCATTGCTTAGTATTATAAAGTTATTCTTCAGGAAATGTTTCTGTAATTTTATCTTCAAAATCAGATAATTCATGTAGTCCAGCCTAGATAAATGATCAGCTATTTGATTGTCAGTTCCTTTTTTATCCACTATCATGAAGTCAAATTCTTGCAGTTGAAGTACCCATCTGATTAATCTTAGTTTAGCATCCTTATTTTGCATTAAGTATTTGATAGTAGAGTGATCTGTATACACTATACATTTAGTCCCAATTAAGTATGACCTAAATTTTTCAAAAGCATTTAGATTCGCTAATAACTCTCTTTCACTGGTGGTATGATTAATTTGAACTTCGTGAAGAGTTTTACTAGCATACTATATAACTTTAAAAATTTTATCATACCTTTATCCTAAAACAGCTCTAATCCTATAATCACTGGCATCAAACATTAGTTCAAAAGATTTCTCCCAATCAGGTGAAATTATTATAGGGGCAGTGATTAATTTTTCTTTCAATAATTCAAAGGCATTTAAACATTTTTCATTAAAATTAAATTTCTTATCTTTTTTCTAAAAGTTGGCACAGAGGCTTAGTAATTTTTAAAAAATCTTTAATATATCGCATGTAGAAATCAACATGTCCTAAAAAATTCTAACCCCTCTCATAGTAGTTGGAGGTGGTAGTTTCACGATGATTTGAATCATAGTAGGGCTACTTCCATGCCATTTTCAGAAATTTTATGCCCAAGTAAAATTCTTCCTACAACCATAAATTGACATTTCCCCCAATTTAGAACTAAATTTCTTTTTTTGCATAACTCTAAAACTTTTTCTAAATTATTTATGTAAGCGTCAAATGAATTTCCAAATACGAAAAAATCGTCCATAAAAACTTCTATTCCATTATCAATCATATTACTAAAAATTGACACCATACATCTTTGATATGTTGTATGTGTGTTACATAATCTAAAGGGCATTCGTCGAAAAGCAAATGTTCCATAAGGACTCATAAATGTGGTCATTTCTTGATTCTCAAGAGCAATTGGTATTTGATGATAGCTGGTATACCAATCTAAAAAGCAAAAAGTTTTGTGCCCAGCAAGCCTATCCAACACTTGGTCTCGAAAAGGTAAAGGAAATTGATCTTTTTGAGTGGCGACATTTAATTTTCTAATAATCAATAAAGATTCGCCAACCAGTGACTTGTCTCGTGGTTATTTATTCTTTCTTTCATTTGTTTCAACTATCACTCCTCTTTTCTTAGGAACACAATGAATTGGACTTACCCACGCACTAGCTGAAATAGGATATATAATTCTAGCATCCAACCATTTTAAATTTTCTTTCTTTAGTACTTTCTTCATCAATGGATTTAATCTCCTTTGTGGATCAGCTTTAGATTTATGTTTTTCATCCAATAGAATTCTATGCATACCGATCAAAAGATTGATTTCATTAATACCAGCTAATGTCTAACCTAAAGCTTTTTTGTATATTTTCAATGTATCTAGTAATTTCTGCTCTTGTAAATCATTTAAATCTGGGGATACAATAACTGGTAATGTAGATGATTCTCCTAAGAACAGATACTTCAAATGGTAATGAAGTTTTTTCATCTCAAGTTCAGGAGGTTTTATGATAGATGGAATTTGACTTTTATTATCATTTTCTGTAATATCAAACATCTCAAATTTTTCCTGAACATAATCCAATCATTCATTATTCATCTCATCATATTTATCTTCCATTTTATTTTCATCCTCACATTTCAAATCTCACAAATTTCCATACGAAAGCATTCATCATCTTTTTCTGTTGCTAGGTATTTCATAGCTTTAGATATATTAAATATCACCTCTTGATCATTATCTCTCATAGTTAATTCTCATTTTTGAACATCTATCATAGCTCTTCCAGTTGGAAGGAATGGTCTTACCAAAATGATAGGAATTTCTTTATCTTCCTCTATATCTAAAACAATAAAATCCACAGGAAAAATAAATTTATCAACCTTTACTAAAATGTCTTCTAAACCTCCTTTAGGATAAGTAATAGAACGATCAACTAACTGAAGAGTTACTGAAGTAGGGGAAATTTCTCCCATTCCCAACCTTTTAAAAAAGTTGATAGAGGCATGACATTTATACTGGCTCTCAAATCACATAAGGCCCTTCCAAAAAATTTTTCTCCAATAGCACAAGGTATAGTAAAGCTACCAGGATCTTTGAGTTTTTCAGGAAAAGTTTTCTGAATAATTACTTTTCACTCTTCACTGAGTGTAACAGTCTCATTATTTGTAGACTTCCTTTTCTTATTTAGTATCCTTCATAAACTTTACATAGTTAGGCATTTGTTCCAAGGCTTCAACGAAGGGAATGTTTACTGTTAATTTTTTAAGGGTTTCTATGAATTTTGAAAATTTTTTATCTCTCTTTTGTTGTTTCAGTCTTTGAGGAAATGGAGATGACGGTCTTTCCACAGTAATTTTCATCAATTTAAGCAGATAATCTAAATTTGGATATATATGATCATTACCTTTTTCAGTTTCCACCTTCTCTTTTTCAACTTCAACATCTTTTTGTACTCTTGATTCCAATTCTTTTCCACTTCTTAACTGTATAGCCTTAATTTGCTCTTTATTATAATCCTTTGGGTTAATTTCAACATTACTAGGGAAAGTTCTTGAAGATCTATTATTAAATGCAGTAGCAATATGTCCTAATTGATTTTGAATATTTTTAATAACAACTCACTGACTTTGTAATTGGTTACCTTGATTTTGTAATTGATTCCCTTGACTTTGTAATTTATTATCCGTGTTTAATATCAATTCTTCCATATATATTTCTTTTCCTTAAATTGTGGGATACTATTGTAACTTAGAGGATAAGAAGGTATATAGCTAGTGTTTTCCTGGTTGTTTAAATTTCTCAATGGGTTCACAGAATTGTTCCCCCACTGCAAATTAACAATAGCAGTGTTATTATTCCAGTTTAAGTTTGGGTGGATTTTCCAACCAGGATTATAATAATTATAATAAGGATTGTTGGGTATATTATTTATAGCATTCAAAGTCTCATAAGATGATTGAAAATATCTTTTTTGTCCCAATGAATTTTCCTCTAACACTTGAGGCGTTTAAGAATAGTTCATTCCAAATTGATCTATTTTCTTTGATATAACAACAATTTAAGAAACCAACATAGATATTGTATCAGAATCACGAATACTAGCTATTTCTTTGGATTTACTCATTCAGAGGACTATTGAAAATTATTAGTAGCCATCTCTTATATTAAAGAATATGTCTCGTTTAAATTTTTTGACATTAATGATCCATCTAAGAGATCCCACTAATCCATTATAAAATGTTTGAATTATTAACCATTCTAGAAAAGCATGATGTAGATACTTCTTAAGGAGATCTTTAAATCTTTCTCAAACTTCATATATTGATTCTCCTTCAAATTGACAGAAAGATGTAATATCGTTTCTAAGCTTAGCAGCTTTTGATGGAGAGAAATATTTTGACAAAAAATTTTGTGATAGTTCTCCCTAAGTTCTGATAGATCAAGGTACTAACAAATTTAACCATTCCTTAGCTTTATCCCTTAATGAAAAAGGAAAAAAGTCTAAGTCTGACAGTGTCGTTCGACACTCCATCATATTTGAATGTAGCACACAATTCTAGAAAACTAGCAAGATGTAAGATAGGATCTTCATATGGTGTTTCACCAAATTGATTATTTTGTACCATTTGGATAATAGTAGGTTTAAGCTCAAATGAATTAGCAGCTACATCAGGATTTTGAATAGTTAAGTTAATTTCATCTAATGTAGGGTTAGCATAATATCTTAAAGGTCTAGGTTGATGTTCATTTTTGTTTCTTTGATTATCTAAATTGTTTGCCATTTTGTTCAAATTTTTAGATTCTTTTTGTTGTTTTCAAATTTTTTTAACGATATGTTCTAACAGTGAATTGTAAGATACTAAACCTTCAGATCTAACACTACATATAAACTATTATAGTAAGTACAATAAAAATCAAGTAAACACACACAATTGCAAATTATGAAACAAAGGTTTTCAGATGCTACTACATTTACTATTGCTTTCTCGACAATGGCACCAAAAACTTAATCGCGGCTGTCTTAAATAAGTATTTATAAGTATTTTTCGGTTCAGTCACAAAGTATCATCAATCTAATTAAAAAACAACATTTCTATATGCAAGTATACTTATCGCTCAAGCAATACAGAGCTCTAGTGGTGTCCTGGTTATCGATCCTAGAGGGAGGAAACAATTCTTTTAAACATAGCACAAAATCCAATATTCAAAATTAAAATGCACGTAAAGTAAATACTATAGTTACTAAAGTGTAACGATGCTAGAGATTTTAAGATCACTCAAGTACTATCCTAACTTCAAATTAATGTTAACTACTACTACAATAAGTTTTGTACTGAAATGCTCAAAATTGAGAAAGTGTCATTCCCTTTACAATGATGTTAGGTGAGTGAATGATAAGGTTATGAAATTCTTGTAGTGTGACAAATAGGAGCATACCTATTCTTTACCCTCTTTCGAGTGCTATAAAGAACATTCACTAATCCTAGGTTTAGTCCCTAAATCTGTGGTTAGACTGGGAGGATACTGGCTCTCACTCCAAAGTTCCCACTTCCCTTCGCTTGAAGGCTAACTCTTGCTTTAGTTTCCAAACACTTAAATTGGAGATTTTAATCTGTCACCCTAAAATCTCCAATTCTACGCCCAATAAATCATATTTCCTATTTATTTGCACTTAACCCCCATGAACTACATCACTCATTCATGGACATTGAATGTAATCTTCACTTTTGTATTAGAACACATAGTCCTTTTGGATCATATGTTTCACAAAATATTTTAACAATTCAATTGGCTAGATCAAAAATTAAATGATGTATGGAGTGAAAAATCATCACAATTTCTTAACATTCATATGACACATCCAATCTAAATCATCACTTCACCATTTATCATTGCAAGGAGAAAGACGAAGAAATCTACTCAGAATTCATGAGGAAGATACGACAAAAAAAAGATTTTATATATAAAAGAAAAGTCATAAAAAAATAAAAAGTAAACACAACTTATCTCAATTTCTTCCCCAAGCAAATCCTTTGAAGTTCCTTTAAATCTCCTTCTCTCTTCACAACAACACATAATTCTCTCTTTGAATAGTAGTGAAGAAGCAATCTTCATTTTCCCTCTCCTCCTACAACTCTTTTGAGAAGAATCCCTCACAAAACAACACTTATACACCAAACCTTAGACTCTAAACTCTCTACACACTTCCTCTCTACTCATAAAACACTCACACACTAATTTACTACACTCACACCACTTCTTTTCTTCTAATTCTGGTGCTAAATTTGTGTTAAAATAGCCTAGGGAAAAATTCCCCAAGAGAAGCCTCAAGAATCCCTTCAAAAGTCAAAATACATTGAATCTGGCCTCCATCGACATTATCGCGCTAATTAATCTGTCTCCTCTGGAAAATGGAGTCGTTAGCACCAGAACACAACTTTTTGGTTTTTTCCCTTTGTCACTCCAAATTCTTTCATTTTTTCTTCTTTTTGCTCCAATTGCCTAAAAACATCATATCTAGAGCAAAACATGAAAATTACCTTCCTTTAAAGTGCAATATCACCAAAATTGAGTACAAAAAATATATATATATCCAAAATATTTTTGGTGCATCCATTACTTCAACTTGAAGAATTGGCTCGAGGCTAAGCTCAAGAAAGGGAACATAATGATCCTGAAAGAATACATGAAAGAGCCTGTAAGAGGTTCTGTTAATATCATTTCTGTTGATCATATTGTTTCGATTGATCCGTATGCAGTCGATGATGGATGGAGTACAACATGGGCAAAATCCTTAAGGAAGATGCTAGATCAGATTCAAATAGCTTCGGTATATGCTTCGGTCCAGAGTTTAAGACCTGCTAAGCCGACACTATTGATTGCAGTTGAAGAGACGTTTCAAGAGAAGAAACTGGAGAAGACCCCGGAGGAAAAGGAGACTAAAGATTCGAAGAGTAGACTAGGGGCTGCTTTTCCTAGGATGGTTGTTTCTGATTTGAGGGAGAAATGCCCATAACCTCTGACTCTGTATGATTATTTGTTTTCCCTTGTGGGTACTATAATGAGAAGTGTTCCAATGTTGGCTACATTTTGATTGTTTCTAGACATAACGTAACAAATGACAACCAACCTAATTCGGATCTTGATTTCAATTCTAATAATAATTCTCAAATTGTACGAAACCTTGGTGATCATGATAAGGATAATGGTGCTGACAAGGATAGTTATGATAGCTCCAGAAGTGACATACTCCTTTGCGAATTCCACAGACCACCTATTGAAATTGAACTTGAACCCTCAAACTCTAAAGCAACTCCAGAAGAGTCAGTTGTTCCATCTCAAGAAAAGACACATACATACTCAGAGTGAAATTTGGAAGAGATAATGAAAATAGTTTAAGAAGCAAAAAAGTTTTACCTCCTAGAATGGGTCTGAAAAATAATGTAATGTAGATGGTTACTCAAGGTGCGCTAACCCCGTCAACAGATTAAGTGCCCGTTCAGGAAGGAATTAAGGAAACTGGTAACAAAAAAGTGGAGTACAATGTGTTAACCCATCTTTGAAAGTTGCCCGTCAAACTAAACATTTACAACATTCTGATCCTATCAAAGGAGATGAAGGAAACACTGGTTATGGCCTTACTCGACCCAGAATTTGCTTAGCTCAATTGGTTTATAACTCCTTGGATCAGGTCCGCTCATTAAGATAACCGTACGATGTTACCTTCACGGATAATGACTTGTAGCTCGGTACATCGGACCATAACTGACCTCATTACATTTCAGTCACCATTGGTAAGTTTACAGTCTCGAAGGTGTTAGTTGATCCGGAAGCATCAATAAATGTTATGAACCTTCAGACTTTATCCTACTTGGAAATCGATGTCTGAGACCTTATAGCTGACATCATGATATTAAGAGGCTTCAATCAGAGAGGAGAATGGATATTGGATCAATAACAGTACCTATGACGATCGATGACCTGACAAGGATAATCGTAAAATTCCACATAATTGATTCTGAGACATCATTTAAGGCCCTACTGAGTCGACCCTGGATCCACGAGTACCAAATGGTTCTGTTGTCTCTGCACCATTATATAAAATACTATGAAGTTGGTTAAGAGCAGTGCATTAAGGGAGATTTACAACCGTTTTATGTACATGGAATAGAAATCAATGAAGATGCCTTTTACTATGCACATTCAAAAAAGATAGTTTTCTCCAAAAATACCACGTCAAATGAAGCAAAAGATCCAGAAGAGACACAGGAGGAGGAACATCTGATTCTAGCTCAACAACCCCTCATCACGCCCTTACGTCAAGATGGTGATGGTTTCTCTAGAGCTCTCATCCGAGGTCGATGTTGGGAACGAGGTCGAGGAAGAAACGAAAAAATCATTGATCGAAAGAATTTGGTGATCAACATCAATTGGGAAGATAGTTGTGAGGAAGAAGTTAAGAAAGAAGTAATGATGATAAATCCCAGAAAGCCCCAGTTTGAGATTTCTATAGAAGATGAAAAAAATGAAGATTATAAATCAATGTACACAAGATTAACAACTATGTACAAACCATGATCTTAACCTCGATCCATTCTAATATGGTCGAGGGTTTGGTGATCAAGGAGGTAAATGGTGTTGATGTTAAACCAATCAAGTTCTACCGGGTTCCTTTTCTTATAACCCTGAAAATGGTGTAAAACTAGAAGATATTGCTTCATCTGAATTAATGGAGCTGCCTTTTGAGTGGTATTCTTCTTAAGTTCAAAAATTAATTCAACGGAGTGTCGTGTCTAAGTGATGGTCAAAACATCAGCCACACCTTTTTGAGAAATTATGGAATAATACCAGTCGATCTTTCGAGCAAGGTGTTGACCTCATTTTTGGTGAGGTATGATCTTTCTCTTAGTGCTTAGGATCGAGCCATAGGACTTCTCCTTGACCATCCTAGAAGACTAGAGATGGTACCCACCTACATAGAAATTCAAACTACTTCTATATTCTCCTTAGAACCCCACATGGATAATCATATACCTTCGAGCCCTTTGGAAGGTTAAAAGTCAAAATGAGGAGGTTCAAAGATGAGTTCCTATAGGATCTTTTGGCATTAGGATTACCCTGAACAGTCTGGTTTTGATCCGTTCAATCTGTATACACTACACTTTGCACACATCCTAAACCCCTCAAAATAATTCTGAAGTGTTCCCCACCACTCAATTTGACCAAAATTACCTAAATCTGACAAAATTTCCAAAATTCCCAATATACCCTTAAAAATACCAAATGCCCCTAAAAAGGGCCCCAAAACCCAAAACTTCATAGAGTCGCCCAAAATCCCCGAAAATTGTTCCAAAGCGTTCATCTCATCAAACAGATAAAGATTGACTGTAAACATACTATACTTCCGAGTTATCGTTGGCCCCCTTGTAGCCAAAGTAACCGATACTTGAACTACATTCTGGGCCTCATAAAATCCTCCACACCGGTCAGAATTGCCTCCGAACATTGTCAATTGATTCAAAATTTCATTTTGTACTGCCTCGAGCCTTTGGTTTGACTGTTTGACCACTTACCAAAAATTTTCCCGAAATGACCAAAATGCCCCTCCCAGGGCAAAATTTCCTAAATTTCCAAAACAATTTTGAAAATTCCAAAAATTCACAGAATCTTTTGACACTTCATGGATTCTCGAAACTGAACTTTTTTTTTCATTTCGATCAACGACAAGTCAACACTTTGAGACGAGTCGGATTCGACGCACTTTTGGCATATTTGACGACGAAGTTGCCCGAACGACATTGGATTTCAAAACGAACTGTGCCGTTGCATTCAAAATGTTGAAATTAGTAGGAATCGATATATAATTTACTATGGTTAGATGCACGACGAAAATAGCTCGAAATCGGCGCGAACTTAAAAAAAATTACATTTTTGCCACCCAAATCTTAACCTAACTCAGCCCACGCCTAAATCAAACTCACGCACGCCTTCCCCATTCATCTCTCGTGATTTTTTTACCCTGGCCGAACCTTTTGTCGCGATTCCTCCTCCATGGAAGAAATTTCTCCCATGCTTTCCCTTCCCGATGTTCACCTGCTGCAGCCTCCTCCCTGTCTAGGGCTGACAATTTGGCTCGTTGTTCGCGAACAGCTCGTATTCGGCTCGTTAAGCAGCTCGCGTTCGGCTCGTTTTTTAAGCCTAACGAGCCGAACACAAACAAATTTTAAGCTTGAAATGTTAACGAGTCGAACACGAACAAGCTTGTTTGTTCGCTCGTGTTCGGCTCGAATTGGCTCGAAATAAAAAAAATAATCATATAATTATTTATATAATAATTTATTATATATATTATTTATATATTAATATATTATATATATTTATATTTAAGTTTAAATCATAGCTTGCTTGTGTGGTAGCGTGATTATGCTTCTTGTTTCCATTCATTTGGTCAGGGTTTGAATCTGCGCTAGACATATATTTTTTCAATTAATTTTAACGAGCCAATTTCGAGCCGAACACGAGCCGAACACGAACAAGAATATTTAATTCGAGCCGAATACGAACACACCTTTCACGAGCCATTTAGAACACGAGCCGAACACGAGCCGAGCTAATTTAGAACGAGCCGAACACAAGCCAAGCCTGAGCTCGCTCAAGCTTGGCTCGTTTACAGCCTTATCCCTGTCTCCCCTTTCTTGCATGAAAAGCAAGGAGAGGATCTTCTTTATGCCTCCTTATCCTCCATGGCATCAACTAGGGCTTATTTTTATGTTATTTTTGTTATCTTTGCTGCCATGAGTTTTATCCTCCAGGTTTTCTCATGATAGCCTAGGGAATAGGCTTAAAGGTAGGTTGTTTTTATGCTTAAGGGTTGATGATGGCTTTGGGGGCTAATCTTCTTCATCCTCCCCTTCATTTTTGGCTATAAAGAGAGCCCTATTTTTCTTCCCTAAGCTGACCAAAATTTGCAAGGGGGGGGAGTGCTTGTCGGATTTTCCTTTGAATCACCTTGGTCGCCTTGAATTGTTGCTGGTTTGCCCTTCACTTGGATAAAACTTTTGCTTATGCCTAGGAAATGTTAAATGGTGGGATTTCATGTGATGTTTGATATTGTTCTTCTTGCTCTTTTACTTGGATTAAAATGCATTTTTTAAGA
This sequence comes from Papilionanthe hookeriana x Papilionanthe teres, assembly GCA_022702705.1. NCBI lineage: Eukaryota > Viridiplantae > Streptophyta > Magnoliopsida > Asparagales > Orchidaceae > Papilionanthe > Papilionanthe hookeriana x Papilionanthe teres. The sequence continues at coordinate 14,299,502 of CM040434.1, forward strand.
ATTTAAGAATCCCTTTATTTCATATGGAAGTTTTGTGCTTAAGCTTGAAGGTTATATGTGAAGTTTATGAAATTTCCTTCCCCCTCTCTTTGCATGGCCAAAAATGCACATGTATGTGCTTGGGGTTTGAGTATTTCATGTGATATTTTGAAGTCCCTTTTGCTCCTTACTTGGCTATAATTCATGCTTGGGAGGTTTAAAGTTTTCATTATTCATGTGAGGTTTAGATACTCTTTCTTGCACCTTTTGGTTGGCTAAAAATCGTGACTTAACTTTATGTTTTATAGTATAAATCTCATGTTTGATGGTTGATTTTAAAGACTTGTTAACTAAGGTATCCATGGAAAAATTTTGAGCATTGGTTAGTCTTTAAAATTACTTTTATATGGCAAAGCATAGTCGGTATATATGTGGCTTTTAGACTTTCTTTTCATGCCAAAATGTAAGCTATATACTTAGCTTTTGAAGGCTTTTTTATTTCCTAAGGTGTTGGGTTTATTTGTGTCTTTTGAAGTTCCCTTCTCATACCAAAATATGAAATATATTCTCAATCTTTGAAACTTTTTCTCATATGCCAAAACTTGGATTTATATGTGGGGCTCACTTTCTTATGCCAAAATATGAAGTACATTTTAAACCCTTGAAGTATTTTTCATATGCGGAAAGCTTGGAGCTTGTTTGGGGATTTTGAAGTTTTTTTTTTAAGTCAAATTTTGAAATATACACCTAATTTTTGGAACTCCCCTCATGTGCTAAAGTCTTGGGATTTATTTGTGGCATTTGAAGCTCTCTTTACATGAAAAATTATGAGACTTGCTTTTGATTTTTGAAATGTTTTAATAGACCAAAGGTTGGCTTTGTACACGGCTTTTTGAAACTCTCTTTTCATGGAAAGAATGTGGAAAGCACACCTAGTCTCTTGAAACAATTTTCACATAGTAAAGGGTGGTCTTGTATGTGGCTCTTAGGGGGTTTCTTTTACATATCGAGATATGGAATGTGTGCTTATGCTTTAAAGTTCCTTTCTCATGTGCAAGTTATAGGCTTTGTACTTGGATTTTTGGAGCCCTTCTTATGTGCAAATTACATGCTTTATGTGAGGCTTTTTGAAGCCTTTCTCATGTGCAAGTTATGTGCCTTCTACTTAGATTTTTGGAGCCCTTCTTATGTGCAAACTAATGCTTTATGTGTGGCTTTATTTGGAAATCTTTCTCATATGCAATTTTCGGATTGGAAATAGGCCCTATTTAAAACACTTGTGAATGAGGTTCTATATGTTCATTTCTCACATATTTCACCATGTATTCATATACACAATACTTAAGCTTTAATTTCACATGTTTCTTACCTCATTTCATGCTTTATTGTGGCTTAGTGTTGACTAGCTAATATGGGAATAAATTGATGAATATATGTGCAATTTTCGGATTTGAGAGTGGCACTACTTGAAGCACTCATGGAAAATGTTATATGTGTTTATTTCTTACATATTTCTCTAGCATTTCATATGCATAACACCTAGGCTTTGTTTTTGCACACTCTCCAACTCATTTCATGTACAAAAAGAAGTGTTTATCAATATATACTTTCCAAAATGAAAGATTTACATTTGCGAAGTTGTATGGGATGAACTTACATCATTTTTACACTTACTAAAATAAAAAATCTGAACCATGTAGTCATGTGGGGATCATTTGGATTGCTTCTATACTCACTAAGATGAAGAATTTGCACTCCTGCTTTCATGTGAAGTTGGTTTGTATCATGTACATGCTTTCCAAAGTTAAAAATCTGCATTGTGACACTTCTTTGGAGGTGCTTTAAATCATTGTTATGCCTTCAAAAAATCAAAAATATGCATTTGTATATTGATTTCAAAGTGCTTTGGATCATTCCTCTGGTTGGCCTTACATGGAAGATTACATTTTTTAGCATGTTATGAATCGATTTAAAGCTCCTCTTTACTGCCCTTATTTCAAATGTGCTTTGGTATGCATCATGTGATTTGCTTCTAAAAAAAATGAAAGAGAGAAAGTGGGAAAGAAAGTTCCATGCTAGCTTCACTTTAAGCATGATAAGAGTTCAAAGTTATATAGTTATATTTTTTTTATCATTGCTATAACTTGGAATACGTTAAGCATGTGTAGGGGTACTTCGAGATTCTCTTGCTAGCATGGCTTGAATGTTGTTTTGAGGATTTGGGCTCTCTTAGCTAGCTCCTGAACTTAAATATGCATGCTTTACAAAAATATCTTTACTCTCTTTCATCTACAATACGTACATGCTTGGGATGGATTGAAATGTTGGTTGTTACATATATATGCTTGCGGCATTCTTTTTATACAAATTGCAAGTGTGAAAAATTCATTTTTTACGTCGTTATGCTGCCCGATTTTTCTTGGTCGGGTTTGTTCTTTTTCTTTTCTACCTCTTTGGGCGTGTCGCTCCCCTGCTCTTCCGCCTTTTGATTTTAGTTTTTTTTTATATAAATCAACCTTTTTGTTTCACACATCTTATAGCAACCCCTCGCACCACTATGAAGGGATTTGTTATTACTTCATTCACTAGATCACTTCAGTTTACTTTCCTTTCCTGCAAGCTTGCATGTTAAACAATAATGTCACCCTGCATGAAAACTGAAACTCTTAGGATAGCCGCAAAACTGAAATCAAAACTAAAATAAAAATCAAAGCAAGATAAAACTCACCGTCACAATATTCAAAATATAAGACAACGCAAAATTTAATCATAAACAAAATAATAAAACTACAATTACAACTAAATTAAATCGCGTCGTTGGATGATTGGGAATCCCTCGAATGATGTAACCCAACATGTTGCTAACGAGCTTTCCCACGGTCTAAATGAAAGTGTGGAACTCATTCAGATGAGTTTAGCAAATTCATTTAGACTAAGTGAATCCGATGAAAATGGTGGTGCCAAGATGATGGAACCGTGGGATCTTAGCCGGTTCTGCTTAACCAACTTTAAGATTTCCTTTAATAAAACTTAGGACATTAAATTTGAAAACTCAACCTCTGAACAATGACACTTCCTCTCATCTCTTGATTGTCACCTTCTTAAACTTAACCCTCTACAACAATAAGGAACTTGGAGCAAGCGCGGTGGGCAGCACGGTCGACTTCGTCAGCTTTCCTTTCTTTAGTAATTAAATAATCAAGCCATAGGATTTCAATGAAGTTTGCATAGTGCAACATAAATCCTCAACTTCTCTTTAGGCATTTGCATAATCATGTTATGCAATCTAAGCCCTAACTTGTCTTAGGACTCTGGGGTCGTCGTTTGTTACGACATAAACCCTCATAATTTTTCAGGTTGTTTGTGTGATTGTGTCATACAAATATAAGTCAAAATTAATTAAAATTGACAGGTTTGCAACATTAAATAATTCTATCAAATTGAAGCCAAATCATAGGATAGTTTAGGAAGTTGCCAAGATTCTTCTTGGATCCTCAGCTTCTCCAACCTTTCTTCCATTGGATTCCCAAAACAAAATGTTTCAAATTTGACCCAATCCCTTTTGAAATTCCAAAATCGAATCATTTGAATGCTTAAAATTTGAAATTCCTGAAAGCGAAACCACTGATCTTTATCGAGTTTTCTTAAGTAATTCCCGTCACTTAAGATGTAATTAACTATAGGGGCTTGCCCTTATAGGAAATTTTAAAACCCAGTTTAATATAAACCCTATTTAATTCTTCATATTAAATAGGTGAATTTGTCGATAAATAAAATTAGTTCGCAGACCAAACTGATGTCATAAAATTACTAGTTTATTTAATCGAGCTTCGTTTTCAAGTGATATGTTCACTCTTCGGAATAGATATGTCACTTGTGATGGAATGCTCATTTATTTAAACTATTAATAACATGAGATCAGTTTGGTCTCATATTTTCAAAAATTAAATGTTAATTTCCAAATTATATATATATATATATATATATATATATATATATATATATTTAAATTAAACTTAAAATCTAAACCCGCCGACAATTTTTGTAGGCGACCCCCTCTTCAAAACACATTATCTATAAATATGTTGAAAAATTTCTGGCGACTCCGCTGGGGATTAATTCTTCTCTTCATTTGGATCAGATGGTTTTGCTTTCATAAATCAGTAGTGAGTCCATGCCCCTGGTGGACCGAACTACTATTCTTCCATTGGCATACCTTGTTCATTTCTGTCTTGAACAGTTATAATCAACTCTCTTTTTTGGAGCCATTACTTAAACCCTTTTAAGTAGAGAGGTTCTAAAATCCTCTTTTTCACCTCCCGAAGTGAGGTGAGACCCTCAATAAGTGTGGTTTGGACCAATCTATTGAATCGAGATTCCTTCAGGGTTTTACATTTCCTAAATTCAGGATAAGGGTCCCGTAGCATTCTCTCTCTTCTGGTAAATTGATCCTGCTCTTAATCAAATCTTTATCAACTTTCTATTTCCCGAATTCGTCTATTAATTACAAAAAAAAATAAAAACATAATATGAAAAGTTTTACAAAACAAACGAAATCAAAATGAAATTAATGAAAACTTGTTCATAATTTTCCTTAAAATTTCTTTGTTTCGTCCTAAAGATCGTTGAGACGAGAAGGGAAGTTGGATAACTCTGACATTCTGAATCTTTTCTGCAGAAGATGTCTGCACCGAAGTTAATCTTTTCCTACACCGCTGGGATGGACTTAGCAGTCAACAGAAGCGAACTGCCTGACAACGCAGTCATCCATTTTGGACAAGGGTTCAATCAGACGGACATTAAGTTTGGAGACGTTACTGTTGCTTTACTGAAGTCCAAGGTGCCGGAATTTGTAGATAATGTTGTTGAGTTCAACCTGAAGTCGGTTTCAGAGTTTCCTCCTCTGAAGACGGTCCCAACTGAAAGGAATACTATTGCCCGTAAGAAGTTGACTGTCAAAACCGATAGGACTGCCCCCGGGACTGTTGTCGCTACCCCCGCTGGTCTGGTCATCACTGCACTTACCCCCGCCAAATGGAAAGGGAAAGAAGTCCAGATGAGTGATGAGCCTGCTACCGTGGAGGGTATGACTTTTGCTGCAATACCACCCGTCTTCGAGATTGGGTCTAGCTCGAAGTTTGTGCCCCTGACTAGATCACAAAGGAGGAATAAGAACAGAAGGACGGCCAAGGTCAGGAAAACCAAGGCCGGCGAAATTACCATTTACGAAGAGATCCGGAAGAGGGAGAAGAAGCGCCAAAACTTTCACCCTCGTTGGAAGGAAACATGTTTTATCCGCTTTCACTTGCCACGAGGAAAAAAGTGCTCAGAGGATCGCTGCCGCATTTCCCCGACCGGCATATTATAATGATCGTAAGGAATGGAAGGCAAGAAGTACACCACTTACTCGATTGCAGACGATAATTGGAAGTTGGAGAGAAAGGAAAATTTTTCTGTGTCTGAGATTTTGAGAAGAATGAGAAGAGCACCTGCCAAGGCATGTCTAGCACCGAGGGTACTTCCCCCTACCGTTCAAAGGGAACTTCCACCAAAGAAGAGAAAACTGAGTGGTAAGAAGTTACCTGCCATGGTATCTAGCCCACATCTTAGTAAGCACACCACCTTCCAACCTACCACTGATGAGCCATCTGGTTCTAGGCGTCCAATTGCAAAAAGGATGGTGCGACCTAAAGTTGCGGAGCCAATACCGGCAGAGCAGCCAGAAATGAGAAGTTCTGATGCTGAGTCCATAGCTAAATGGAGTACTGTCGTCTCAGAGACAACTCCAGAGGACGAGGTTCACCGACTACAGTCTACCAATCATAGGACTGTCAGAAAGTCACTCGAAGTTACTTTGGAGAAGTTAAGGTCAGACATTCAGCAGTTGGCTAAAGAGCGGAAAGAAAGATCAAAGAATGAAGAAGACTTGTTAGGGTACATGGACAAGGATTTTGCCGAGATCAACGTGGTCGAGACCCGTGCATCGTCAGCTCTATTGGGAGCTCCATCAACAACAGAAGGAGAGGACCCAGAAGTAATGAGGCTACATCTTCGGGAGAAGGATGATACAATTTATCGGATGGAAAAGAAAATGGAGATGGCGACTGCTCTAGCCATGCTTCAGAGTCAGCTTCAGCCCCCAAAAGAAACACCCCCGAAAGTCATTCACATTGCAGACGAAGGAAAGGAAGTCACATATGTCAATGGAGAAGAGCAGCCAAAGAAGGATTCCACTCAAATTATAATTCCAGAAAAGGACATTAAAAATATGATAGAACATCAAGTGCGAGAGGCTTTAGCCCAATCTAAAGGCAGGGCATTGATTCTGAAGGATAGACCATACCTTGAAGAATTTAATATCTTGCAATACCCTAAAGGCTTCATACCACCTCTGTTCAAGACTTTTAATGGAACGGGAAACCCCTGACAGCATGTTGCACGACGCTTTGTTGTTCTGCCAGTTTGTCAGCAGCCTTCCAAGGATTGCATTTGACTGGTATGCGGAGCTGCCCAACGGCTCAGTCGAAACATTCGCAGAATTGGAAAACTTATTCATGAAAAAATTTGCTAGAGCTCAGCACCACATCACCATCAGTGATCTTGTGGTCGAGCAACAGAAACCAAATGAAACTTTGGTGGACTACATTCTGCGATGGAGGAATTTAAGCATGAAGTATGAGATGCAAATCCAGGAATAGCATGCCATTGGAATTTGGCTGAAGAGTATTCATGGTCCGATAGCATTTCTCCATAAAGGATTTACAATTAAGACGTTCGAGAAATTGCTCGACGAGACGCGAGTCTACGGGAGGAAGCGAAACAACTCGGCTTCACCGATAAGACCGAAAGCGAGAAACCGGTTAGAGCCTTAGAAGAAGTACGAGGGCCGTCGCGGCGGTAGATAAGGGCGACGAGTGATGCGAAATACGAACGGAACGACCTCAGCAAAGTTATCAACAACCTCTGTCAAGTTACCAACCGTCTGTCGGCATATTTTTTTAAGTTATGTTTTGAAAAGGAGGTCGCCTACAGAAGTTGTCTGCGAATTTTAATTTTAAATTTAATTTAAATATATATATATATATATAATTTAGAAGGTAGCATTTGATTTTGAAAATAATTTTTAGTTTGAAAATTTTAAGATATGAAATCAAACCGATTTCACATCCCGAATAGTTTATATAAACGAGCACCACACCATGGCATACCGTGTATCTATCTCGAAGAATATGCACTGCTTGTTTGACGATGAGGCTCGGTTAAATAAACTAAAAGATTTGTGACATCCGTTTGGTCCGCGAACCGATTTTATAAGTCGACAAGTTCTCTTGCTTAATATAAAGGAATTAAGCGAGGTTTATATTACACAGGTTCTTAAAGTCCTCATAAGAGTGAGCCCACATAGTTAATTACATCTTAAATGATGAGAATCATTTAAGAAAACTCTCGATAATGATCAGTGGTTTTGCTTTCAAGAATTTCAAAGTTTAAGGTTTTCAAAGGATTGAATTTTGGAGATTTCAATAAGGATTAGCTCAAATTTGGAACAATTAATTTTACGAGTCCAAAGGAAGAGAAGCCGAGGATCCAAGAAGAATCTTTGAAACTTCCCAAACTATCCTATTGTTTGGCTTCGATTTAAGAGTTTATTTAATGTTGTAATCCTGCCAATTTTAATTAATTAAGACTTATATTTATATGACATAATCATACAAATAGCCTTGAAGATGTGAGGGTTTATGTCGTACCAGACGACTACCTCGGAGTCCTAAAGCTAGGTTAGGGCTTAATTTGCATAATATGATTGTGCAAATGCCTAACGAAAAGTTGAGGATTTATGTTGCACTAGGAAAACTACCTCAAAATCCTATGGCTTTATTATTTAATTCTAGGAAAGGTTTAGCAGATGTAGACTCGAGTTTTGCTGACGACGATGGCCATGCTCCCCACTATGCTCCAAGCTCCTTGTTGTCGCAGAGGTTTAGTTTTAGAAGGTGAAAATCAGGAGATGAGAAAAGTGTTTTGGTTTAGAAGAGTCTTAAAGTTCAAAAGTATTTAATGTTTTATTAGGGAATCTTAAAGTTGATTATAACAACACCGGTTAAGATCCCACAGTTCTATCATTCCGGCACGTTATTTTTATCGGATTCACTTAGTCCAGATGAATTTGCTAAACTCAACTGAATGAGTTCCACACTTTCATTTAGACCTTGGGAAATCCCGTTAGCAACATGTAGGTTACATCATCCGAGGTATTCCCGATCATCTAACGAGAAGTTTTAATTTAGTTGTAGTTGTAGTTTTGTGTTGTGTTTGTGATCAAATTTTGAGTTGTTTAATATTTTGAATGTTGTGGCGGTGAATTTTAACTTGTTTGTGACTTTTAATTTAGTTTTGGGTTTCAGTTTTGTGGCTATCCTAAAAGTTTCAGTTTTCATGCAACAATCTTATTTAGCATGCAAGAAGAATAAAGTGCAGCTCATATAAATAAATTGCAATAAATCAAAAGCGTACCTGGAGAGTCTTCTCTTCATTCCAAGCTGCACTTAAAACACATCTTAAGGCATTTAAATATTTATAACAAGTACATAGGTAAAGCTGAGGGAAAGGTTTTGATTGTCTACCAAAAATCCTAATCCTATTGCTAGTCACTTCCTATGACGTCTAGGTTCTTGTGTTTTATTAAGGGTGATTTTCTTCACCAAAGAACAATTAAGTTCGATTGTTCTTCTAAAATACCTCATCATATTGAGGAAGTGCTTAAGACGAATCCTAAACATCTTTTCAATACTTCTAGGATTATTTCGAGTCCAAATGAATTTCTTTGTTTAGGTGAATTAATCATCCAAGAATTTAGTTAAGTTTTGTTTCTTGCTCAGTGAATTAGGATGTTTGATTATCCTACGAGTGAAGTGACATTTCACTTGATGCTCTACTTAAGAGTTATAATAATGAAAACCTTTAGGGGGAAAATCAGTTTGTTAAAGAATTTAATGATTTAAAATTGGAATTGGTGATTTAAAGTGGTTTAATTTAGTTATGAAATTTTAATAATTTTAAGTTTGGAATAGTGTTCAAGTTGTTCTAATTTAATTAAATCCTTACATCTTTAATGATCTCAATGTATTAGAATAATTTGGGTTGAAAGAGGTGTTTAGATTATTTAATTTAAATTTTAATGATTTAATTTTAATTTAATTGAAATATTTTAGGTTAATTTTTAATTAATTTGATTTTTTATGTTTTTAATTATGAATTATCTTTGAGGTTGATTTTCCTTAATGTTTCAAATTTTTTTTAGATTTGTTTCTTTAAGTAATTTCAAATTAATTTTAATGTTTTAAATTTATTTCAATTTGATTATCAAGTTATTCAATGTTTTAAGTTTTAATTTAATTAAGGTTTATTTTCCTTTTAATTATTTAATTATTAATTTCAATTGTCACTTTAAATTTAATTAAAAGTTAAATATTATTAAAGTGATTCATTTAGGGATTTTAAATTAAAGAATTGATATCTTCTTAAATCATATCTCTACTCTTAATAATCTGAATTTTAACCTATTCTTCCAAAATTCAAATTGTTTAATTAATTAAAATTTACTTTAAATATTTTCAAGATGATTAAGGAGTTTCTACCCCTCAATTCCCTAGGTTTCAATCATCTAATGAAAATTAAGATCAAATATTTTACCATCCCCTTGATTAAACCTAAATATTAATTAGGGTTAAATTCTTTAATTACCTTTATGCCCCTTTTAAGCATGTTCATTTCATAACTTATCAAACTAAGCTCAAATGAACTTAAAATTTTTATGTCACTTTACTCATATGTCAATTAAGACATTAGAGGAGAAAATGTGATTTTTCTGAATTTAATTTAATTTATATATTTATTTTTATGAAAAATATGGGTTTTCAATGAAAATTCAACAACATGACCAAGGTGAAGTTTCTGTCCTTATAAAAATTATGGGATGTTCCTATTGACCAGAGGACCACTTGGACTAATTTTGGTGATCTTTTCGAATTATATTTTATTTATTATAATTATTTTGAGTTTTGGAGTGTTAATTAATTATAAAATAAAATTAATGTTGAAAAATGAATTTTATATTTTTCATAAATCCCTCTGACCTCAAGGAGTTCAGTAAAGCAAATTTTATATTTTTCTGATTTTTCTTTGATTTATTAGAATTAATTTGGTGAAAAGGTTGGGAAATTCATTTTTTAATATTAAAAGTTGTTTTAAGCCTTTAAAATTTAATATCTTAACCTAGAGATTTAGGAAAAATATTTGGTTTGTTCCTAAGTGATTAGGAGTCAAAATGTGACATTTTTATAATTTTTAATATTTTTGTGATTTTTATTATTTTTTTTATTAATTATTAAAATATAAAATGTGGTGAAAAATGAAGATTTTTAGAAAATTTTAATTTTAATTTTTTTAGACTCCTCTAACATCAGCGAAGCCCCAAAACCATTTTTGTGAATTTTTAAAATGTATTTTTGGAGTTATGAATTTTTAAAGTTTAATTTTGGTCATATAACTTAATTAGTCCATTTAGTGAGGCTAATCTTCTCCAATTGATTTCAAATTTTTATGTGAGGTTCCTCTGACCCTTAAGATCAGTGGAGAATTTTTTTCAAGTGATTTTAATATGTGGTTATCCTTAATTAATTAAAATCGATTTTGAGTATTTAGACGATTAGGGTTATTCTTAATGAATTAACTTAAACCATATTTTTCCTAGGGTCCTCTGGTCCTAAGATACTTCCCCAAATTTTCCTAGGATTTATTGCATAATATGCTAATTACTGGAATTAAAATGCCAAAAAAGACACTTAAACTTGAAAAAATCAATAACTAGCCATAGAGATGGCCTCTGGCCTTAGAAAATTCAGGGAATGTTCCCAAGGTCAGAGGCTACAAAAGCCCTATGGTCTCATGTCATGGTGAATTGTCTATGCAAATGGAGAATTAAAACATTAAAATGAGTAAATAATTAATTAAAAATAAAATACTTCAACAAATGACTTGATTTTTTTCCACATTGTTCTCCTCTGTTCACTGAGCAAGAGGGTATTTTTAGTTTATTTTTTTGATTTTTCTATGCAAAGTTATGGATTTTTTAAATTATGTGTATTTAAATAAATAGAAAAATAGCCTATTTATCTACTTATCCACACGGCGCCGCGTCAACCTCGACAGCTCCGAAAGGCCACGCGTCGCGCTCCCATTTGACGCTGCCACATGAGTCAGCAGCCACGCGTCCCACGGTCCCACTCCGTCTTCTGGTCTGACGCGATCTGCACCGTCCATTCGATACATGCTCGATCCAACGGCGGTTGGTCATCGTCTCCGACTGGTGTGTCCTGAGAGCCATCCACACTCAAACCCTAAGATCTCTCTCATTTCTCAATGGATTTTCGCGTTCTTATGCTCTATGGATTCATCTTGAAGAGACGAACACATCCATACAGTTTATATGCTATGAAATTAACTCAAACGAAATGTAGAATCGTTGGAAGCTCTCGAGGAGGAGGAGTATCCATACCTTGGTTCAGGAGGTGAAGCCTCAACTGAATGTGCTCGGCACATTCGTTGGAGTTGGAGAAGCCTAGGGATGAAGCCTCTGGCCCTGTTGAAAGGTCTAGGTATGAAAGTGACCAGACCCGATTTCAGACTTTGGAAGCTGGAAGCAATGACTAGCCTGGTGAGGGGGCTTTTGCTGGGGAACTCCTTCTCTAGGGCTTGTACAGGTGTGGGTGAGTTTAATTTGATTTTGGTGGAGGTTTCAGAGTTGTCTTGTTTTTTGGATGGATTTTTAACTGAAAAATTGAGCTCTGTTAATGGGGATTATGGCAAAGGAACACTGCGAATCAATTGCTCTGGGTTAGGAGAAGGTCCTGGAGCAATTTTGGCAGGGTTTTGTTAAGCTCTGGCTCATCACATTGTTTGGCCGGGAGGTGGTGGTGTTTAAATAAAGGTGGCTGGAGGGCTCCCCAGGGGCAATTGAAGGCTTGTATCAGCTGCTCTATGCAAGAGAAGAACAACCATGGAGTTTAATTGAGTTGGGACAACTCAGCAAGGAGGAATTTGAAATTTGAATCAAATAGGTGCTCAAAGGTGTGGTGTTTTCTGTCAGCCCAGGTGGTAGTCCGGCCAGGCATGGGTCACCATCCGACTCAGTGAGGTCAGGGCTGAGGTTTGTTGAGTTCAATTGGCTTTGGCCATTTGTAAAGGGTATGATTTAAATGGAATGGGGGATGAGCTAATTTTGGGTCCAAATGGGTCCAAGTCACTGATTTAGATTTGGTTCGCCCTCCAAGGCCTGATTTTTGGGCTGAGGGAATCGGAGTAAGTCGACTAGCTTAGTGGGGAGAAGTCACCATCTAAGTACATTTAGGTTTAATCAAGGTTTAGAAGAGTCATGAAAAGGCTTAATCACCCTTAAGGGAATCATTAAAGGAATCCGTCCTTTTGCCATAAATGACATGGTGATGTGTAAAGTGGCATCCATGGCTTGCATATGGCTTGTGCATGGCTTCATGGCTCCATTTGGCTTGGGGCCAAGCTTAGTCAATTTCATGGAAATGGGTTTTAAAGATTTTGGATATTTAGGGGTAATTTGGCACATGGTTTTGTTTAGAAAATTTTAATGATGACTTTTAAACTTAGGGAGTGATTTAAATCAAAGGGATGATGAGGTGAAAGTGTCATGTAGGCTCTGGATTCACTTTGGGCCTTTTGAAATCATTTTGGATGGGCTTTTAAAATGGTTTAAGGAAGTGGGCTTTATGTTTCACAATGGACTTTTGGATGAAATCTTTTGTGAAGGACCATGCCAAATAAATGTTGTGTTTATTTTAGAGATGTGTCATGAGTGATTTGAAACAAATTTGAGGTGATTTTGAGTTAAATTGAGTTTAATTTAGGTCTTTAGTGGTAAGGCCAAAATAGGTCAAAAGAGGCTAACTTGGGTTAAGGTTGGGCCAATATTGGTTTTAATGTAAAATTAAAGTTGGTAAATGTTTATGGGAGTGTTACAAAGAGTTTTCAATTTTGGTTGGGTTTTGATTTTGGGATTTGGGCCTATTTGGGCTCATGATTGGGTTTAGGCCAAATTGGGGATTTTGGCTTTGGGTTTGGTTTGGGTGGAGTTTGGGCTCAAATTTTGGGCAAATCAAGTTAGTGTTTTGTTTTTTGGGATATTAGGAAACCTTAGGAAAAGATTTGGGGTTAATTGGAGTTGAGTTGGGTTGGTTTGGGCTAAGTTTAGGTCATGTGCCATAATTGGGCTTTAAGCTTCAAATTGAAATTAGATCCAAATGTTAATCAAATTGGGCTTGGATTTAGTATAAATTGATATTGGGGGTATTGAATTGAAGTTTAGAATTGAATTGGATCAACATTGAGGTCAATTGGAGTGGTTTGGTTTGACATTGGGCTTACTTTGGTTAAAAATTGGCCAAATTGGGGGTTTTGGTAAAAGTGGGTTAAATTGACAAACTTAGCCCATGGTGTAGTTGAAAAAAATTAAATTGGGAATTTTTGGGATTTTCTGAAATTTTTTGGGAATTTTTTGGAATTTATGGATTTTTTGGGCTAAAAGGGTATTTTGGGGGTATTCAGGGGGTATTTGGAAAATTTTGGTGAATTTGGCTATGGATGATCAATTTGAGTGGTGGGAAGTGTTTAGAGTTGATTTTGAGGAATTTTGGGAAATTTAGGCAATTTTGAAAATTTTGGGTAATTCTAAGAGCATTTGGTAGGTTTGGTGGGTGTAGGGCCCCGGGGTTCAAAAATTGAAATTTTGGAAAAAAGGAAATTGATCAAATGTGAGTAGAATGAAATCACTTTGGTTGAGCCATGAAGCCATATTAAGCTCATAGGAGCCATGAGAGGACTCACCTTGGGCACTCAATATGTTGTTCATAACCCTCTTAGCCAGGGGCTTAGGGGTTGAGGACATCCATATGAATTACCTACATGAGTCAAGGAGTCAAATTGGGTGAAAGTGTTTTTGGGATTTAAAAATGTGTGTGTGGGTGTGATGTGTGCAAGTCAACCCTCACCAGACCAGGCCACTTAGGGTAGTCTAAGGTCAAAGAGTCCTATAGGGAACTCATCCTTTAAACCTCCACATTTGATCTTAACCCTCCAAGTGGTTTGGGGGTTGTTAATCAAGCATGTGGGGTTTAAAAGGAGTTAAGAGGTGTTTGAATTCCTAAGTGGTGGATTCCATCTCTAATCCTCTAAGATAGTCAAAGGGAAAGCCTAAGGCTAGATCCTAAGTACTAAGGAGAGAGAAGAGAAAAGACCTCATAAAAATGAGGTCAACAAATGGACCCCCAATATGTATGGTGTGCTAACCAAGCACACCGCGCGTATTGGCGTTGACCAAAGAGCTCAACAGAACGAACAAAGACGTCTAAGTGACACACTTAGAACGAAGTATAGAAAAGTTTCCGCCGAGGAGTATCAGGTAAATCTCCAAGACTGAAGATCCCTAAACTCTCGCTGGGAAAAAAGAGGTGAATTCCAGATCACAAGACCCGGGGAGATTTAGATTTAGATTTCGTTTCATTTTCTGTTTCGAATTCTAATGTGTGAGTTTGGATTTCTGTTTGTTTCGAGTTTCAATTTCGATTGAAGTTTAATTTAAAGTCAATTTAAGGAAATCCTGTATTTGAAATGAGAATTGGAACCTAGGTTCCGATCTCGGGATTGCAAAGAGAACTGGAATTTAAGTCCCAGTCTCGAAGGGATAATCAGAGTTTAAATATCGATTAAAAAGGGTGAGAATCAGAATTTAAGTACTGATCTCGAAATGAGAGCTGGAATTTAAGTACCAGTCTCGAAGGTTTAAAAGGTTGAAATTTGGTATCAACCTCGAAAGAGAGTCAGAATTTGGTACCGACCTCGAAAGGAGAAGCTGGAATTTGGTACCGAGTATCGAAGGTTTAAAAGGTTGAAATTGGTATCAACCTCGAAGAAGTCGGAATTTGGTACCGAGCCTCGAAAGAAGAGAGCTGGAATTTGGTACCGATCTCGAAGGTTTAAAAGGTTGAAATTTGGTATCGACTTCGAAGAGAGTCGGAATTTGGTACCGACCTCGAAAAGAGAGCTGGAATTTGGTACCGATCTCGAAGGTTTAAAAGGTTGAAATTTTGTATCAACCTCGAAAAGTCGAATTTGGTACCGACCTCGAAAGGAGAGAAGCTGGAATTTGGTACCGATCTCGAAGGTTTAAAAGGTTGAAATTTGGTATCGACCTCGAAAGAGAGTCAGAATTTGGTACCGACCTCGAAAGGAGAGAACTAGAATTTGGTACCAGTCTCGAAGGTTTAAAAGGTTGAAATTTGGTATCAACTTCAAAAGAGAGTCAGAATTTGGTACCAACCTCGAAAGGAGAGAACTGGAATTTGGTACCAGTCTCGAAGGTTTAAAAAGGTAATTGAAATTTATTTGGAAGATTTTGTGAAAATTTCAATTTAGTGGAGGATTGGAATGAGACATGAAAGCGTCTCACATCCCAAGAGCATTGATCGAAGTTTGATTATTTGGCGAAGGATATGAATCCATGCCATCAGAACCAAATCGAGAATTTTCATGGTTCTGTGTCAGTAGACTCAATCGACCTTCTCAAAAGAGGGAAGGAACCGCGGAGAGTCAAAAAGATTTAAGTACAGCCGAAGGCTGGGGATTTCAGATCTGGGAATTTGTTTTAGTTGTTCGTTGTGATTCGATTTTAACTTGATTTTTTTTAAATTTAGAGTTCATGTTTATTTAGAGTTCGTGTTTATTTGTAGTTTGTTTTGACACTCGAATTTTTTTTTAAAAGAGCGTTCTCGTTTATTTTTTTTTAATTTTTCCTTCGTTCTTTGTTTGAAGTTCATTTAACTTAATGACGTTTCCCAGTCAATTTGCACAAAAAGAGGTGAAGGAAAAACATGACATGGTCATTTTCATTCCAATCTTGTTGAAAATACATCATACATCTTGATCAAAACATGATGATATTTTCTTTGAGAATTTAATATCTCATACAATCCATATAAATCCAAAACGGATTGTGTAAGATTCTTGCAAGTTGTTTCTAAAAGCATCTATGAAAATCCATGTCTGAATAGTGAGATACATGGACAATAACATCACTTTCCAAGCCACCTTTGGCAGGAAATGCCATTAGGATGTGTATTGGAGGTGTGCTATCTCCCATGTAACTCACAGCTCGTAAGGCCGGAGGCTCTCTAACTACGAATACGGTTTGAAAGTGAAAAGGAATCTTCTCGTCATCCATTCTCTCGAAAGTAACAGAGATCTGCTCAACAGGCACTCCTGGAATGCAATGCTTTGCGATGTCCGCTCCATTCCCTTTTAACATCATGACGGAACCTACCGGTAGTGGTATCTCCACCGGCCCTCGGAATTCTCTGGGGCTTGCTATCCGGAGGTAAGATCCGAACATGATATTGCACTGGTTGACAAAAGACACTATGCAAAAAGGTCTAACGAAATCATGATGGTCTATGTGTGGAGGTATGCAGTCGCCCTCCTTGTAGATGTTAATGATGCAGCTGTTGGGTATGCAGTCTACGGGCAATACCATCCATGTCACCATCCTCTTTACCATTCTTTTAATAATATTCGGCATCAGATCCACCTCACTGCGACGGAGTATCTCTGGTGGATTTCCTTTTCTGTCTACTGCGAAGTTGTAGCAATACCCGCATTGGATCGTAACTCTTCCATTTTCTGGCATCTATTTTCGAGGTTCTGAATAAGTTTTCTCCCTCAGACGACCAGCTCGGCCCATTTTCTGAAGTTCAACGATGCAATCTACAATTTGCTGTTGTTCGTAGTCCGAAAACACATATGTATGCAGCTCGAGGCCTTCCAAGATGTTAATCCACTTGCCACGGATTCTTTCAAAGTATTCAAAAATTTTCTTTTCAACATTTTGCATCCTTTCCAGCTCATATTCCAGAATTATCTGCAACTGGCGAGGTCTAGTAACGTACTGTGGGATGTATGGTTCCTGCAACTGGCGAGGTCTAGTAACGTACTGTGGGATGTATGGTTCAACCCCAGCACACTCTCCTGCGTGTCTTGGCTCCTCGGGGATCGCCTCTATCGGGACATCCTCCGGGGTTGCTTTCGAAACAAGACTCTTCAAAACTGGTACATCTGCATGGCGTCGTGGCGCTGATTCTGTTTCCATTCTTCTTAGGATTTATTTTATTTTTTCTGTTGTTCTTGGAGTTGGTCTCCTCTCTTATGGTTCCCGACGAACTGGCTTCTTGGAAGTGATTGCACTGACGACAGCAGCTGTCTCTTCACGTTGATCCGCTGCTAGCTGGGTTAGCATCTTGCGAATGCGACGGTTCTTGTTTCTTCACTGGGTCAGAGTGAGAGTAGCTCTCCTTACTTCTTGAATTTCTGTGGGCATGGCGCTAACGAGCCTGCCTTCAGCTGTAGCAACTACGGACTTAACTTTCTTGTCCTCTCCTGTTGCATGAGCGGTATTTACTTTTCTCTTTTTGCTGGTAGATGGTTGACTTGAGTCACCTAATTTCATCAGCTGTATGGTCGCGGAGCTCTTCCCGATCAATCGGAGTCCAATCGATTTCTTCGTACTTGTAGCCGGTCGGTGTGAAGTCGAGTCGATCTCAATCACGGCCCCATCCTTCATCCTCTTTTCATCGAGTTCTAGACTCACGCCATTCTTAAAGTTCAGGACCAACCGCCAGTTCAACATTTCCCTGCGGAAAAACAAGGAAAGGATCGGGGGCTGTACTAAGAACAAGAACAATAGGAAAATTTATTTATTAATGAAGAGCTTTTATTCGTTTATTTCAAATTTAAATAGGAGTAGGAAAAGATGAAGAGAGATCAAGAGTGAGACTCGATTTGAAAGGAAGGATAAAAAATTTATTATCATGATTTCACATGTTTTCTTTTAACATTTTTTTAACGATTTTCTTTATCATCCACTTTTTTATATTTTTGGGTTCGGACCCAGTCATAAGTAATTACTGTGCCCGTGCTTCTAGGAATAAGGATTCATCCTTCGAAACATCAGGTTGCGTAATACTTCTTTAGATATCGTCCATTAATCGGAAGCATAGGTCGTTCTCCACGGCAATTCATCAGTTGATATGAACCTCCAGAGTAGATTGTCTCGACCACGAATGGCCCTTCCCAAGTCGGTTCAAATTTACCACCTATCTTGCGATGTGCAAGAATAGGTCTTCTGAGAACCAAAACCAAGTCACCGATTTTGAATGTCCTTGGACGGACTAGTTTATCATGGGCCTGGATCATCTTGGCTTGATACAGTTCCAAATTCTGCTGTGCTGAAAGTCGTTTCCCTTCCAAGCTTTCCAACTCTTCTAGTCGTAGTTTAGCATTTTATTTTGTATTGATCTTGTTTGCAACTGTAATTCTGAGAGACGGAAGCTGAACCTCTAAGGGTAGAACGGCCTCAGACTCGTACACTAAGGCGTAAGGCGTAGACTGGGTGGGAGTTCTGAAAGTCATCCTGTATGCCCATAAGGCTTCTAACAACTTCTCGTGCCAATTCCTTTTGTTGTCGTCCAAAGTTTTCTTTAGTATTTGGACGAGTTTTATTAAAAGCTTCGGCCAAGCCATTTACTCTTGGGTAGTAGATCGTCGAATAGCGCCAGTTAATCCCATGTCTTCTGACAAAATTGTTGATCTTCGTACTCTTGAATGCGGACCCATTATCTGAAATAATTCTGCGCGGTACCCCGAAACGGTAGACAACTTGATTCTTGAAAAACTGTAGCACGTGATGTGCCTTTACTTCTCTGAGCGGTATAGCTTCTGCCCATTTAGAAAAGTAATCTGTAGCTGCAAGAATGAAGCGATGTCCTCTTGAAAAAGGCGGTTCTATCAGACCCACAATATCTGTGCCCCAACAGTCAAATGGTCATGACGCGATTGTCGGATGTAGTCCATTTGGAGGTTGATGTAGAACCACTCCATGCACTTGGCACTGGTGACAACTCTTGATGACTTTCATGCAGTCAGTCATCATCGAGGGCCAGTAGTATCCTAGCCTCTTAATTTTCATTTTCATTTTCGGACCCGACTGATGAGCGCCACAAAGTCACGAGTGTACTTCTTTAACAATTTCACGAGCTTCGGACCCGCTCGAGGCACCTTAACCACATCGATCGAAAGACCTTACGTATAACGTATTGTTTATTAATGCGTAAGACAGAGTTCTTTTCTTAATCTGATGAGCTAATGATTTATCGTCCGGTAGGTTTCCTGTTTGCAAGTAGTCTATTAATGGTTGCCGCCAATCTTCTGTAACTTCTGTTACTGCTGCAACTGATTCTTTTTCTTTTCCTTCTGATTTGTGTATTGTATTCATGTCTAGCTGTGATAGGACCTGTCGTCCTTGAACTGACATTTCAACTGACTCATCTTGTAGGCAGGCAAATTCTTTTGCAAGGCGGGCTAACACATCTGCGAGAGCATTTTCTCTTCTGGGAATCTTGTAGATCGTTACATTCAGAATCTGTTCCAACAACTTCATGGCATATTGAAAGTACTGCTCGAGTCTTGGTTTCAGAATTATGTACTTTCCTGCGACTTGCTGAATGATCAACTGAGAATCACCGTAAATGTTGATATCTGTTATCCTCATCTGAATGGTTAATTCCAATCCGGTTATGAGGGCTTCGTATTCAGCTTCATTGTTTGTATTCGGTTCTGTTAAGTGGTAGGAGTACTTTAACATCCCCCGCTCCGGCGTTATAAATATTAGTCTGATTCCTGCCTTACCAGGCACTATCGTTTGCAATTCTTTGTCTTTATGTGCCGAGGATGCTCCGTCGAAGTACAGTTCCCAACGTTGATCATCGGGGTCTTCTAGGCTCATTATCTGCTCGTCTGACAAATCATCGTTGAGCGGCGATTCTGCCGGTAAAGGGTATGCTGCAAGGAAGTCTGCTAGGACTTGTCCCTTTATAGCACGAAGAGGAACGAAAGTTATATCGAATTGCAATAGTATCATTGACCACCTGGCAAGTCTGCCGGAAAGCGTCGGTCGGTCATCAAGTATTGCAACAGATAAACTTCGAAATAAGGTTGACCTTATGAGAAAGCATGTAATGCTGAGCTTTTGAGTGGCGAAGATCGAGCTAAACAATGCTTCTCAATCGAATGATACTTCACTTCGTCGGAATTGACGATGACTTATATAGAGAGAGCATTTTCTTTTCCCTCGTCGTTGACCGGCTATGGGCTCGAAGTCGTCTAAAGCCGCGGTATAAAGTATCGACGGTCTACCGAGACGTGCTAAAACGGAGGTGTCATTAAATCGTTTAATGTCCTCGAAGGCATGTTGACATTGAGTCCCATGTAAACTGGCATCCTTCTTAACCGGAAAAGGTGACACCTTCCGACAAATTCGAAATAAAGCGTCGAAGATATGCCATTTTCCGAAAGGATCGTAATTCCTTCAAGGTTTGGGAGGTGGCATTTCTAAGATGCTTTAATCTTTCCGGATCGATTCGATTCACGATGTGAACAACAAATCTAAGAATTTCCGGGCGCGCGAAGGCGCATTTCAAGGATTCATCTTAAGGTTATATTGTCTTAATCGCTGGAAAACAATTCTCAAATTATACAAATGATCTTCTTTTAGTTTGCTTTTGATGACTACATCATCCACGTAGCACTCGACTTGGTTGTGAATGAGATCATCAAAAATCCTTGTCATTACTCTTTGATAGGTTGCTCCTGCGTTCTTTAATCCAAACGGCATCACTGTGTAGCAGTATACCCCGATTGGCGTTCTGAAGGTTCTAAGCTTTTCATCTTCTGGTGTCATGTTTATCTGGTTGTATCCTGATAATCCATCCATGAATAAGAAGACTTCATGTGTTGAAGCAATGTCGATCATCATTTCTGGAATTGTTAGTGGGAATTCATCCTTTGGACATGCTTTATTCAAATCTCTGAAATCTACGCAGATTCTGATCTAACCATTCTTCTTTCTGACCGGTACCACGTTGGCTAACCAAGTAGGGTATTATTCTTCACGGATGAATTTAGCGTCTATTAGCTTCTTAACTTCTGCTATAACTTGTTGTTCAATCTCGAGACGCATTCTTCTCGGAGCTTGTTTGACTGGAACGACAGTGGGATCCACTCCTAACTTGTAAACTGTGACCTCTGGAGCTAATCCTGACATTTCATCATAACTCCAAGCAAAACAGTCTTTGAATTCCATTAATAGTTTGATTATCTCTTCGGAGTCTTCTTTATTAAGTAAGGAGCTAACAAAGGACGGCCTAGGCTGTTCGCTAGTACCCAAGTTAACTTCCATTAATTCGTTTATTGTAGATTTAATTTCTTCTTCGAATTCTGGTGAAGCATTTCCAATTGGTAGATCCTCGAGAGCATCTGAAGCTTCCAAGCAACCTTCATCATGCTCGCAAGTGACAACCAAGCAAAATCCAGCATCATCAACTGATCCTACTGTGTCGAATCCAAGACCATGTTTTGAATTGGGAGGACGACTGGCATTGTTCCATAATTTTTCAAATTGTTGTGATCGACCTTTTGTCCATTGTTTAGGTAAGACACCACGTTGAATTAAATTCTGAACACAGGGAGAGTACCACTTAAAAGGTAATTCCAATAATTCAGATGAAGTAACATCTTCAAATTGTACATCTTTTTCAGTATTGGAAGAAGAAGCACCACGGTAGAATTTGATCGGTTTAGTACCACCACGTATTTCCTTGACCACCATACCCTCGATCTTATTAGAATGGATCGGGATCAGGGTCATAGTATGTACATAATGGTTAATCTTCTCGTACATTAATTTATATTCTTCATTCCTTTCATCTTCGAGAGAGATCTTGAATTGAGGTTTCTTTTGATTCTTGTTGTTGCTTCTTTCTTGATTTCTTCTTCTTCGGAATAGTTCTCCCAATCAACGTCGATGACCGGTTTCTTCTGTCCAATTGTTCCAACGTTTCTCCCCCGACCTCGTCCCCGGCCTCGACCTCGGGTGTGAGTTCTGGAGAAACCTTCACCATCTCGCCGTAAGGGAGTGGTGAGTAACTGTTGGACTAGAATTTCAGGTTCTTCATTGTCTCGAACTTTTTTTTGCTTCGTTTGGTATGGTATTTCTGGAGAAGATTGTTCTCTTTGGAGGCGCGTAGTAGGCTGCATCTTCGTGAATTCCAATTTCATGCACGGAGAACGGTTGCAAGTCACCTTTGATACAATGTTCACCTCCTTCATAATATTTTATGCATTGGTGCAGAGACGACGGTACCATCCGGTTCTTATGGATCCATGGCCGACCCAGTAGAGCGTTGAATGATGTTTCAGAATTAATTATATGAAATTTTACGGTTGTCTTTGCCAAATCACCGGTCTTTATTAACAGTGTTATTGATCCGAGTGCTCTTTCTCCTTTCTGATTGAACTCTCTTAATAACATCTTATCTGCTTCAAGCTCGCGAGCATCGATTTCCAAATATGCTAATGTTCGAAGGCTCATTATGTTGATTGATGCTCCTGGATCAACTAACACCCTAGAGAGCGTAAAATTTCCAACAGTGAATGAAATGTACAACGGTCGGTTGTGATTAGCCGTTCTGAGTAGTATATCATTGTCCGTGAAGGTAACACCTCGCTGTTCTTTTAACGAGCAAACCTCGTCTAAGGAATTACCGGCCATTTGAGCTAAGCAAATTTCTGGATCAAGTAAGGCCTTGATCAGAGTTTCCCTCATCTCCTTTGACAGGATTAGAGCGTCGTAGATGCTCAATTTGGCTGGTAGCTTCCTAAGATGGGCTAGCACGTTATAATCCACTTTATTGTCATGTTCCTCGGCTTCTTCCCGAATGGGTAATTCTTCCGCTGGGGTTGGCTCTTCCTGAGCAACCACTTGATTTCCTTTATCTTTTGGACCCATTCTCGGGGGTAGAATTTTTCCGCTTCTTAAATTGACTTATGTTATTTCTTCTGCATCTGGTGTTAAATCTACCGGTGTATCCTCTTGAATTGGAACGACTGGCTCTTCTGGAGTTGCTTCGGAATCTGACGACTCTAATTCTATTGCAATCGGAGTTCCCCGAAATTCACAAATGGATTCGTTGCTTGTTGAACTTTCATAACCATCCTTGTGAACGTCTTTTTCTTCGTCAGGATCGTCAAGGTTTAGTATGATTTGAGAATTGTTATTTGTATCGAAATCGTTATCCGGGTTAGGTTGGTTGTCGTTAGTTACGTAATCGTTAGAAACAGTCAAAACGTAGCCAACACCAAAACTCTTATCATTATAAGATCCCGCCGGGGCGAGCAAATAATCATACAGAGTCAGAGGTTCGAGGGATTTCTCCCCCGAATAGGAAACAACCATCCTAGGATAAGCAACCCCTAGTCTACTCTTCGGAGCCTCGGTCTTCTTTTCTTCCACGATCTTCTTCTCCTTCGGGGGCGGTTCTTCAATCCCAAGCGATAGCACCGGCTTGGCAGGTTTCAAACTTTGAGTTGAAGCGCGCACCGAAGCGGTCTGGATATGATCCAAAATTTTCTTTGAAGACTTTGTCCAGACGGTACTCCATCTATCATTGGTCATGTAAGGGTCTATTAGAACAATATGATCCGTTGAAATAACATTAACGGAACCTCCTTTTTGGGGTTCCTTTATGTATTCCTTCGGGATCGTTATGTTCCCTTTCCGAAGATTGTCGTCAAGCCAAATCTTGAAAGTGATGCAATCCTCTATCTTGTGCCCGAGCATCCGGTGGTAAGGGCAATAGTTTGGATGATCTCTCTTATTGACTTCTTCCAGCCTTTTGGGCTCTGGTAGTTGAAAATCGGGTTTCTTCATTAAACTGCGGAACATCTTCGCTACTGCTTCAGTTTTGAATGGATATTCCTTATTAAAAAATTCTTTCAGGGTACGCTGTGGACGAGGCGGTTGCTCATAATACTGAGGCGACTGATAGCTTGGTCGAGGTTGCTGATAAATCTGCTGAGGTTGTTGGTAAGTACGTTGCGGTGGTTGATAGCTAGGCTGTGGCCGCTCTGGCTGTATCTGCACTGGCTGCTTGCCCTTATCTACTGTCGCGACGATTCCGGACTTCTTTTTGAATGCTTTCACCGGTTTCTGTTTATCGGTCTTGTCCACGAAACTTAGTTGCTTTGCTTCCTCTTGTAAGCTCCCGGCCTTGCTAAGCAACTTCTCGAAAGTCTTGATTGTAAATTCTTTAAGGAGAAGTGCTATCAGACCATGGATACTTTTCAACAAAATACCGATCACATGATGTTCCTGTAGCTGTGGCTCACACTTCATACTTAAATTTCTCCATCGAAGTATGTAATCCACCAAAGTTTCGTTCGATTTCTGTTGCTCCACCACTAAATCACCGATAGTGATGTGGTGCCGAGCTCCAGCAAACCGCTTAACGAAAAGGTTTTCTAACTCTGAAAAGGTCTTAACTGAGCCATTTGACAATTCTGCATACCAATCGAAGGCAATCCCTGACAGGTTGCTAACAAACTGCCGAAAGAGTAAAGCATTGCTCCCACCGGCATTGCAGCAACTAGCACGAAAATGTGCAACATGCTGCCGGGGGTTTCCTATGCCATCAAAAGTCTTGAACAGAGGTGGTACGAAGCCTTTTGGGTATTGGACTGCATCAATTTCTTCAGGGTAAGGTCTACCCGTCTGAATAGATGCTCCACTCTTAGACTGTGCTAAGGCTTCTCGCACCTGCTGCTCTACCATGTTTTTGATGTCTTTTTCGGGAATCATGCTCTGTGCAGAATCCTTCTTCGGTTGCTCGTCTCCGTTGATAGATGTAATCTCTTTCCCTCCATCTACAACATGGATGATTTCTGGGGGTGTTTCTTTCTGAGGTTGCACCTGACTTTGGAGAGTGGCTAAAGCGGCAGCCATCTCTTCCATCCTTTTTTCCATTTGGGAAATTGTATCATCCTTTTCTTGAAGTCGTGCTCTCATCACTTCCGGTTCATCTCTTTCCGCTGCTGCCGGAGCACCTTGCGAAGCTGACGATGCTCGTGTTTCAACCATGTTGATCTCGACATACTCTTCATCCATAAATTCTGATGAATCTACTTCATTTTCTAACTTTTCTCCTCTTTCTTTTGCCAACCGGCGGATATCCGTCCTTAACCTTCCTATGGCATCCTCTAGTGGCCTCTTCCACACGGTCTCGTGGTTATCGTGTAACGACTGTTGAATGTCTTTCTCACGAGTTTCTTTCATTGCAGTGGCACTTCCTTCAGATTCATGCCTCTTGACGAGACTTTTCTTCCCAGAATGTTCCGATGGTTTCGGTTCACCAATAATAGGTTGCCACACCATCCTTCTCGTAGTATGTGGTCTAGGACCGGATGGTCGGTCGGCTGTGCGTAGGTAGGTGGTGTCCTCCCTAATATGGTGTCCCAATACGATAACAGACAAACTCCTTTCATTGGCTCGTGCCTTTTTTCTTGGGTTTTCCTTAGCAATGACCTGGTTTACTTGCGGTCCAAGGCGGGATTTGGCAGGCACCCGTCCCATTCTCCTCAGAATCTCAGATACGGGGCATCTCTCTTTCTTTGCTAACTTTTCTACTACAGCTTGCAGTCGAGTGAGCGGCGTAGCCCTAGCTCTTTTTCTTTTGCTGTCACTGTAATATGCAGATCGGGGTAACGCAACGACCGATCCTCCGGGCATCTTCTTCATCGAGCTGCAGCGAGAGAGAGGTGGAACCTACTTCCTCCTAACATTGGTGAATATTCAGGCAGCTCTTCTCTTTCCTCAAGAATTTCTTCTAGAAAAGCAACTTCAGCAGCTTTGACTTTCTCGATCTTGGCGATCTTTCTGCTTCTGTTTCTTCTCTGAGTCCAAGTCAGGGGTGTAAACTTTGAACTGGACCCGATTTAAAAAACATACGGTATTGCAGTGAAATCTGCACCCTCCACGGTGGCAGACTTATCATAAACTTGGACTCCCTTCCCTTTCAGTTGGGCGGGAATTGAGGCAGGTGTAGAGATAACCAGATCGGTGGGGGTAGAGATCACAGTCCTACTACGAACAGTGTTATCTTTCTCAGCTGGAACCCTTCGCAGGGGAGGAAATTCTTGAGTCGATTTCAGGTTGAACTCAAGCACGGGTTTCTCAGTTTCTGGCGCGTTTGTCCATTAGTGTAAAAAGAGTGATGTCAGCGAACTTGATTTCTGTATTGTTGAATCCTTGTCCAAAATGGATGATTCCATTGTCGAGCAGCTCATCCTTGTAAACGACGAAGTCTATTCCTTTGGTGAAGGAGAAGATTAACTTTGGGGCAGACATTTTCTGCAGGGTAGATTCTAAGTATCAGTCCTGAATTATGCTTCTTTTTTGTCACAAAATTTATGACGAAAAAGAAAGAGTCCAAACACATTTTCGTTTATCCTAATGCATTTGCGATCTAAAAGAGTTTGTTTATTAAAGGGTTGTTTATTAGAAGATTTGTTTGTTAGGAACGAAATGTTTAAAGAACGGAGGTTTATAGAAAAAGGAAGGGACCCGGTTCAAAATTGAAAAGGGAGAGAAATTCTCGTAAGGCTTCTCAATCCGAAGGACTGCTCCTAAGCTAACACCTATTGGGGGTCCACCCCACCTCTTAAGAGGTAAAAGGATTTCGGAATCTCTCTGTTTAGGGGTGTCTAAACAGTGGCTCCAAAATCCAAGAGAATTGACTATACACGTTCAAGACAGAAATGAATGTGGTATTTCAATGGAAGAATGGTAGCTTGGTCCACTAGGGATATGGACTCACTATCGATTTATGAAAGCAAAATCATCTGATCATGATGGAGAGAAGAACTGTCCCCAACGGAGTCGCCAGAAGTTGTCGCGCATATTTTTTTAGGTTGTGTTTTGAAAAGGAGGTCGCCTACTGAAGTTGTCGGTGAATTTTAATTTTAAATTTAATATATATATATATATATATATATATATATATATATATATATATATATATATATATATATATATATATATATAAAATTTAGAAGGTAGCATTTGATTTTGAAAATAATTTTAAGTTTGAAAATTTTAAGATATGAAATTAAACTGATCTCACATCCCAAATAGTTTATATAAACGAGCACCGCACCACAAACCGTGTATCTATCCCGAAGAATAGGCACACTGTTTGACGATGGGACTCGGTTAAGCTATAGTGCACATTTTCATATCAACTCCACTATGATGCAAGGAATTATTACACAAGAATTTTTTTTTTCAAACCTTTAGGAATGATAGAGGATATGAACTAGAAATGAAAATTGTCATTTCACTTGAGGCCACAGTTGCACATTGAGTGATGGGTATCAATTGATTGTTGCTATGCAAGCACAATGGCAATGAAATTAGCAATGGTAAAACTCCGCCATTTGAATTTTTTTGAATATATGCGGTGGTAAAAATCCACCCCTTAGATCGCCAAGTTATGAACAAGAATTTGTCATTCTTGCAGAACATTAACTAAGATAACTTTGCAATTACAACATTAGTTTTATTACAACATTTGAGTACTCCACATTACAATAAACATAGCATTGAAGTTAATTGCTATGCTTTGATATCGGCTGAGAATAAAACCAGTAGTAAACACGCACAATAATAACTCAGAAGTTTGTGATTTACCTTTTTCTTCAAAAGTTCCGTTTTAACCTTGCAAATCTTCTTTTCTAACTTCAATGTAACCTGAAGATTTTGCTTGTCTTCAATCAACATAGATTTAGTTTTCAAACTACTGATTTCTCTCTCTATTTTGCCCCCAACTTCTCCACCCAGTCTGATTATCAACTCAGTTCTTATATGTACATACTAAATCCTAATATGATTTGTTATTCTAGTATTTGTAAAAGCATAATCATTAAAAATCTATTAAAAAAAAAATTAGAAATGACATTCATGAATGATCTATTAAACATATAAGGGATAATTACATATAGAGCACAAGAAACATTGCTATCTACAAATTAAATATCCAGGTGATTTTTTTAACTATAAAATCGACATTTACACATGCAACGATCAAACCATTGTGAATTTGATAAAAAATGAAAAATATGGGATGAAATCTTATCATGACCCTTGATATTTGAGTGAGAATTTGAAAAGAGGATAAAAGAAGGTGCTTGATTTGTAAATAGCAATTTTTTTGGTACCTAATATGGAATCTCCCCAACATATAATTATAAAAATTAAGTACACATACCATTCAACTGAATGTCCAAAATTTTCTACCACAATCTTTAGGCTAAGAAAGGCCGTCAATATAAGCTTGGTCAGCCAAGGCCAGTTTTGACTCTACGTTTGGCTTCATTGCCACAAGTCGGACACTATTAAAGGGCAATATCCAAAATCAGAAGCAAAAGTCAAATATACCTAAGTTGCCAAAAATATGCTCAAAATTTAGCATGACGAGCTTTTATTGTTTTTTTTTCTTTTCATAAATTATGACCAGCCAGTTTAAGATCAACTTTGCATAGCCGAAAAATTAAATTGAAAACTAAGTGGTAGTCTAAAACTGAAATGGGTACATAAAGATATCCAAAAAATTAAATTGAATTGCGTGGCTTTTTCTTTTTTGTTCTTACTTATTCACTCTAAAGATGGCAAATATTATATAGAAAAATGGATTTAAATAGGAAGGAATATTATTTAATATTACCGAATCAAATGTTTATTTTATTTGAATGAATTTCTACAATATGCATAGATAACTTAAAGATATAAACTTAAGATCAAATTTTAAATAAGAAGAGATAAATTAAATGAAGAGCATAATCATCAGTCACTTTTCATTTAAAAAATAGCATAGATTTGATATGAAACCAAAATAACCATTACGCATTAGAGCTGCTCAAAATGTTCTGCTAGTTTTTATTCATGGTCAAATGAATTATATATATAATATATATATATATATATATATATATTTATATCTATATTTATATACATATAGTATATATAGGAAACCGATATTTGACAGAGGCCGAATATCGATTTCCCATGTGCTAGGCCCTATGATGAGAGCCCGCGCCATGTGCCTAAACAGACCAAATCCCACCGCGCCACAGGTGAGATTCAAACCCGTCCTTCGGGTAGGGCTGTCAAAAAAACTTGTTGTTCGCGAACAGTTCGTGTTCGGTTCGCCAAGAAATTCATGTTCGATTCGTTCGATAAGCAAACAAGACAAACACGAACAATTTTTTTCGTTCGGTTTGTCAAACGAACTAACATTGAATAATGATGTGTTCGTTCGTGTTCGACTTCGTTATTGTTCGAAATATAAAATAATTTAAAATAATTATATATATAAAATTTACGATATTTTAAAAATAATTATATATTATAAAAATTTATCATATTTTAAATAATTAAACTTCTACAAATTATAATGTATGACAAATTATTAATAACAATAATAATATTATAGTATTAATTATATTAATATAAATATTATAATATTATAATTAATATACTATACTATATACTAAAATAAAACCCTAAACAAAATTCTAAACGCCTTATTCGGTTTGCTTCATTTTGAGAAAGTATGGATGACCTGATGTGTACGGAATACCTGATTAAGTTGCTCCATTTTGAGGAAGTATGCTATCAAAGTAGGGCTGTCAAAAAAGCTCGTCGTTTGCGAACAGTTCGTGTTCGGTTTGCCAGGAAGTTCGTGTTCGATTCGTTCGAAAAGCAAACGAGACTAACACGAACAATTTTTTTTTCATTCGATTTGTTAAACGAACCAAACACGAACAGTGATGTGTTCGAACATTTCGAACACGAACATTAGCTCTGTTAGTTCGTGTTCGGTTTGTTTACACCCCTACCTTCGGGGTCTTACAGAAGCCCTGCCCCAACAGGTTTCATTGTCGCGGCTTTTGGCATAAGTCCCTCGGTCAGTTCAACCTATAGGGGTTGATCGACGGTCCCTAACTCTCAATCAATCTTCAAATATATATATATATATATATATATATATATATATATATATATATGTATGCATGTATAGCACAAGAACTATAATCCAGTTACATGTTTTTTTCAAATAAAATAAATTGGTGATATATTTAACTGCTGAAGAGCATAAAGTCGTACAATAAAATTAACATTTCTTAGGGGTATTAAAGTGCGCATCTATTATTTTAGAAGAGAGCAGTACGAAACCCTTGCTCTGACCCTACTTAAATTGATGCACATTTACAATAACACTCGTTGCTATGGAAATCTTGCACCTGGACACCTAAATTACAGAAGAGAACATGTACCTTGTTAATTGGTTCCAGCACTAATTTGACTCGGCATCATTGATAGAATGTTATTTATTTATTTGCTTTACGAGCAAGATAACGCTCCCGAGCTGCCTGAATTCTACTCTCCATGTCGCTACCTCTGCTCCCGTCGCTTACCTCTGAATTGCGTGGCTGGAGCTGCTCGTGCTCCACCTGTTCGACTTTTTCACTCTCCGATCCACCACTTAATGATAAGTGAATATGGCAAATCAAAATTAAATTAACCTCGATTTAATAGAAAATGGTGCAATTTCAAATGTAGAAACATAGAACCTTCTCAAGCAAATGACAAATATAAGTAGTAAGGAGCTATTAAAGACCTGAAGTTCAGAATAATACCTCAGCTTGTGGATGTCCATCTTCTCCAGCTTCTTTAAAATAGGCGCAACCCATGATATATCTACTGCACAAACATTCTTCATAAACGGGCGGGAGGTACTGATAAGTTCATGGTACACAACGTAGTCTGGCAACCGGCCATCTTCATCAGTTTCCAGCATTGAAGATGGGTGAACCTGAATTGTGGGCAAGAACTGGAAATAATGTTTTGCTCGGTGCATGCTGCTTATATATTTTTAAAATTAAATTCAATGAGTATAATCCTCATTTAATACAAAGAACAAGCATGAAAGACAAACATGTAAATGCATAATATTAACATTATTTAACCGTCATAGGATATATTCAACGCACAGATAATATAGCTTCACATACCAAGAGGTGAAAAAAGAATAAGAACACTAGATGAATGTACGGTGGTACTAAGAAAGTTAAAACAGAGAAATGACTTGCATCCACTAAAAACATTGTAGGAGCTGAATGGGATGGTAGGAAATGAGAGGACAAGGAAAAAGAAAGATGGATTGGGATAGGAAATGAAAGGTTTTGTAAGAGCAATTTTGTTCAGAAGTTGTTCAAAATTATTTCTACAGTGAAATAACATTGATTGCTCATCTAAACAAAATAAGATGTCAAGCAAGGATAGAAAAGGCCAACCATAAATAGTTAACAGAAGGATGACAATTGCGCTTTTTCCCATGATGCTGTTGATGACACCTTATGATTGATAATCTTAAAAATCACATAGTAAGTACCATTTATCTTGAATTCAACAGTCAGTAGACCAAACTTTTTTGAGGCAATCATGCGAAACTTAAAGAATAAATTAAAACTTCATGGCCGACACGCAAACGAAATGTCAGAATATCACACTTGTCTGCAATTTCTTTTTACAATGCCTTTTCTTGCGGAAGGAGCAAATAATAAAAGGTTATTGAAATTATGAGATACCCTTTTATTTCTATAGAGCCCAACATTTTTAGTAAAATAAAAAGTGATCACATATCAGAAGAGGGGAATCTAACATTGAGCCTAAACCTCTTAAGCAAAAGAAACAAAGGACTACTCGTAGTAAAGAACTCTTGAGAAGAAGCACCATCTTTGGCAAGCCAAATAGCAGGTTGTTGCCTTCCCTAAGAATATATGACCAATGTATGGTTATGAGATGAGAACGTTGAGCGATTTTCTTCAGAGTAAAGGTATGTTTGGGATAGATGTAAATTATTAAAAAGCTACCGCACAAAAGTTGTTGTGGTGAAGCTACATGTCTGTTTGTTTTGTGCAATTGTGTAGCAGTTGTGTTGTAGCTGTTTATGATAAAAAGATCTTTCTGCGCCTATATTACTGTACTGTTTATAACATAATCAATCTTGATCACACATTTCATACATGAAAACAAATATTAAGTTTGAATATTATATAATAAAACTAACAACTCACTACAACAACAACAACAACAAAGCCTTTGTCCCACTACGTGGGGTCAACAAAATTAAAAATAAATTTATTAAAATAAAAATTAATATTATCATAATGTTGACTTTAAAATGCATATGATTAATTTCACGAGATAATCTATGCTCCAACAAAACTCTTCACTATCAAAGATGTAATCATCGAATTGATCTACCCACCTGAAGAAGTTAACATTCTTTCATATATTCCTTTGACAACTATAAAATATCTTCCATAGTTATGTTCCTGTCGCTAAGTAAGCAAAGAACACTGCATTCCACAGTATCAATGCAGTCCTCTAGAGGCACCAGAAGACCTCAAGTCATCTTACTGAAAGTTTAAAACCACAAAGCACAAACCCTTAAGCAATATTAGTAAAAAAGAATAATAGAAATATAACAATACAGTGTTATAAAATACAGTGTTATAAAGTAGTGAGGCATCAGAGCACAAAATATAAACCAAGAAATAATCTTTCACTACAACAAGACAGTAGACCTTTAAAAAAATAGTTTTCAATTGCCTTTAAACCAAGTAATACTCAACTCGTATGTGTCACAAAATCATAACACCATAAAAATCATCCAGAATAACCCCTAAGGTCATGTTATCATAAACCTCGAGCATATCTTTTTCAAAGGTGTAAAACCACACAACACAAACCCTTAGATACAACATTAGTCAAAAAGAATAATAAAAATACACAAATAAAGTTTTATAAAGTTGCAAGGTTTTAGAGCATAAGGTACAAACCAATGAATATTTTGTCATTACAAGAATACAACAGACTTTTAAAAAGATAAGGGGGTCTCAGTTGCCTTTAAACCACGTAAATAACAAGCTCAAATGTGTCATAGAAGCATATCACCACAAAGGCTATCCAAAAGAACCCAACAATCACTAAAAAATAAAAGGTTATTGGTTTCATTTAAACCATGTAAAACCACACTCGTATGTGTCACAAAAGCATATTACCACAAAGGCCATCTAGAAGAACCCCTAAGGTCATTTATGTCATCATATACCTCAAAACCCAAAAAAAAACATGCAAGAAAAAATATCTACATTAAACCCACGATTGCCTACAAGCCATTCGTGTGAGAGAAATTAAAATGTTATTTGCACGGATTCAAAATTCCGCATGAACATCATTGTATATAGCGTCATTACGATAAACAATAATTGCTTTTGCAAAACATTACATAGATAAAGAACATGTAGGTCACAAAATCTTTTCACCCATTAACTATTGTATTTCTAGTTTGCTTTCGTAACTCCATATCTCCCTGACACCTTCCCCATCTTGTGTACAAAATTCATGTAAATTTGATTCAGCTTATGATATTGAATGACATATGCGATATTTGTATGCTTTGGCGAGGACATGTAATTGGTTCTCATCTGCAATATTGAAATCAATATCATTACACGATGAATGCCGACAAATGTAGTTGTGGAGAGTCATCATAGCGACAACAAGCTTCACTTGATAGTTGGAAAGATAAGTGGGCATATCACGCAAAAGAACCCATTCTTTTTACAAACCCTAAATGTCATTTCAATAATACCATGTAAAGATGAGTGTTTCTTGTTAATCATCTCATTTCTGCTCCAAGCTTTGTTTGTTCTTCGAAATCCGAAAAAAATGATATTTTATATTAGGGAATGGCTTGAGATAATCCGCTTTGTAATCGATATTCAACAACAACCAAATATATTTCCCAATTAAAAGCTTATTCATTAGTATTGTGATGCAATAAATATTTTATTTATTCCTATGGAAGCAAGCTTGGAGGCGGTTTCAGAAAGTTGTATTTGTGAGCTTCATGGCATACTTGAACACATGACGATTATGAGCGCTTCCATCCCATCCGATCAACACAAAAGTGAAGCGCGTATTAAAATCACATACAACCGTAATATTTTATGTTGGTGACCCACAACATTCAATGCAATCTTCTCACTGCTTGACAAGCATGCATCAAAATGTGTTCCATCAATTGCTCAAATTCAATCGTAGGTCATTTATATTAGATATAAGGGTTGACACATTTAAGTGAAATTTGATAAATATGGCAACAGAAATCTATCTTGAAATATGACATATAACGTTAATCACGTGAAATCTCTACAGAATTGTTTAGAAATATTGGGTCTTCAGGTCTTATAATTCCTAAGGATAAGCTGGTAAGTGCATCCAATCCAATGGATAAATATCTGCTAAGTGTTTCTTATGAGTGTTGGAATCACTTCATGACTCCTCACACCTCTCTTGAAGTCATCTTAGATGAGTAGTGGAGTTCAGGATTTTTGTGCAGTACCTCTATTAGATCAATAAATATGAGCTGTCATACGAAACATGTTAAATTTTTGTGTGGTGACCAACAAACAACACCCCAACCCACTTGTTGGTTGTACATGGATGTCATGTAAGAATAGCGAGCAATATATGAGTTCTAATACTCAAAAATTATGAATATTGCAGCTGCAGTTTTAGTCCACCCTTCTCAATCCATGTTATTAATTTTTTATACAACTAACATATAAATAACACTGAATTAGCAAGTGATGCTTTAAACAAAAAATAATGACAACGAATATTCTAAAAAGCAATGAAATATATCCAACAATGAAAAGAATAAAACTCAAACATAATTAAAATAGCATAAATAATATCCAATAAGTAGCATAAATAATGTCCCCATATCAGATTTAACAGATTTCTTATGTCTTACCCATCACGTCTACTAGCATGAAAATAATTGAGCAACATAAATTTGAGCAGCCAATATAAGTTTTCTCATGAGAACAAAAAAGTACCATTTAAAACCCCACATCTGAAAAGGTGACAGAAAAAATCAAACACATCACTACCACTCCATCCACTACCAAAATCAACACCACCACACCACCAACAAAACCATCACACAGTTACCACTAACACCACCAAACCACCACTATCATCAGTACACTCACACATACCATCAACATTTACACCACCGCCGCTACCCCTACACATACGACCAACACAGCGCCAACAAAACCATCAGTATCACACACACCATCACTACACCACCACCACCATACTACCACTACGACCACCACCACACTACCACACCACCACTATCACCAGCATACCAATGTCACCACCACCACAATCACCACACAAATACTACCACTACAAATTTATCATCAACACCAACACACAACCACAACCACCACCATCACAACCAACATACTACCAAATTGAAAAAATCGAACAACAAATCGATATAATTCATTGACCAAACACAAAGACACCAAACTAACAATATCAACCCATCATACATAAGGGCCGCAGAGCAACAATATCAACCCATAATACTCAGTAGCTACAAAGCAACAATAACAGTCCATCAAACACAGTGGTCGACAACAACCACCCATTCATAAAACCTTCATATGTCACAAAAAAAGAAATGCACTTTTTATATGAATTCAACAGAACCCTGCATGCCACCAAGCATCATCTAACCCTGTGGGTCACAAGCCCAAGGTAACCTGAAACCGCAAGTCCTAAAAAGAAATGCACTTCATATATGAATTAGAAATTTCAAGGAGTAAAGAGCCATAACCACACAGACCTAAAAAATTCTAAAATTCACAGAATAAGGATGTGCAATCTGAAGTTTTCACCTCTTTATATTCATTTTCTCCATAGAGATCTAGGAAACAGCAAACAACAAACAACAAACAAGCTAGAAATTACAGTGAATCAAAAGCCGCAAAGAGCAAAGAGCACAAAAAAAAAGAAATGCATTTTTTATATGAATTCAACAAAACCCTGCATGCCACCAAGCCTCATCTAACCCTGTCGGTCACAAGCCCAAGGTAGCCTGAAACCGCAAGTCCTAAAAAGAAATGCAATTCATATATGAATTTGAAATTTCAAGGAGTAAAGAGCCAAAACCACACAGACCAAAAAAATTCTAAAATTCACAGAATAAGGATGTGCAATCTGATGTTTTCACCTCTTTATATTCATTTTCTCCATAGAGCTCTAGCAAACAGCAAACAACAAACAACAAGCTAGAAATTACAGTGAACCAAAAGCCGCAAAGAGCAAAGAGCAAAAACAGTAAATACCTAATAATTTCAAAATCACAATGAAATTGATATACAATCTGTTGTTTTCCTCTCCCTAGATTCTCAATTTCTCCATAGAACAATACCCTAAACTGTAAAATAACAAGCCACATACGACAACCACAAACCACAAATTTCTCAAATAACAAGATTGCAATAGAAAATCTATAGAAAGCATTTCTCCATATAAAACAAACCACAAACCTCAAACATCAAGCCACCAACGACAACCACAAACCGCATAGGTGAAATAACATAAGGGTAAAGAGTAAGGTAAGAAGATATCGGAGGATAGTGGAGGAAAGGGGAACCAGCAATTCTCGACAATTCTCTCATGGCGAGAGAAGAGGATGAATCGCTAGAGCAGGACGCGAGAGAGGAGAAAGGGTAGTGGTCCGCTAGGACAGAGACCCGAATGCGAGGAGGGGCAACACAGGTAATAGGTTCACAGCAGCTGCATTTTAACAATAGTTTCTAAATAAGCTGCCACACCGCACTAAATAAACATCAACTGTGGCATTTTCCCATAGCGCCACTCCATTTAAGCTGCCCCAAACACAACCTAAGATGGTTATGCCAGTAATGCAATATAGGAATCACTTAAGGAACTCAGTTGGATTGTGTGTAAGCAGGATGATGGGACGGTAAGATCTCACCAGCATGTTAAAATATATATATTGCGAGACATTATATACATGAAAGACAAGTTCCATCTGCTTTGAGGTGGAAGATACCTGAACAAGTTGTGACCTGTAACCAAGTGTTCGGAAGCCATTGTGGTGAAGCATTCTTTCCGCAAGCTGGTTTCCATAGCCCCTGCACAAGGCTTTCCTCAAACTTTGGTAATCTTGTTCACCTTTTTTCTGCCTTACACTGGATTGTATATCAACAGGACCTATCGTTCGAAAACAGTTAAGTGTTATCATTCTGACGGTTTAACACAGTAATTATGTATGTGTCCATATGAAAAAGAAGAGTGAATTTACAAACATACCACACAACTCTTATCTATGTACATATCTAACACCTAAAGTGATATTTACACACATAAAACTTTAGTGTCTAAATCATATCATATTGAGGTATATTTCACACTAAGAAGCTTAGTAGTGATATTTTTATGTGATGTTAAAGATTTCAATATTAAAGTTTAGGCGTTAGATATGTAAATAGAAAGGAATTATGTGATTTATAAGTAAATACCCCTAATTTTTTATGATCATGTCCTAAATGACAAAGCAGGAAGCACAGAGGGAACAAAAAAAAAATTTTGAAATGATCAAAACAACATTTGAATCGGGCTAAGTTATTAACAAACAACAACCAAAACAACAGTCAATTCTAAATAAATTAAGTTAGAAAAAATAAATAAACAAGAACAAAAACATAAAAATATTATTTAGAAAACAGATAATAATACCCAACTGATAAATTGATGACAGTGAGAAAAGAAAATTACAATTCAAAAATTTGTTTAAAGAAAATCTCAAGTCAAAACATGTCAAATTGAACGTAATTACATAAAAAATCCTATTTAAATTTTAAAACACCAGGTACAACAAAAAAAGAATGAAATTCATATCATGCACACTACTAAAATGTATGAGCTTTTGGGATAATAATAAGTAAAACAGAAATAGAAAAATATTATAGAAATTAGCATTTGTCGGAAGAACTTCAGGTGAAACAAATTATTCATTTTCATTAAATAGCAGAGCAAAAAGAATGCATACATTAAGATAATACACTTTCTACACGTGGTGTTAATTATTTGATGTTCAGAAGATGTCAATACAATACCCAGGGAGTGTCTTAGGAAGACGGTCAATATAAAAGAATAATTAGTTGTTCGCTCTGCAAATGACTCATGAACCCGTATTCAACAATAATTGATGATCAGCACATGAATGATGTAAATGTAGTCACCCATTATCAAAGTATCCCCGAACCCTTAATTAATAAAGCCGTGAATAGATCTTCTTCAACAGTCAAAGACCAAAAAGCTACTTAAGCAGTTCGCATGGCCAAACACTGATTCCCTGTCAAGTAGTATTAAAGCAGGTCACTGACCAACTACCCAGTGGTACAACTAGTGTCCAATAAGAGCGTAAAAGATTGTCAACAATAAATAAAAATTGTCATATCTTGTGTTCCACATGAGATTATTGAGTCATGCGATCACAACTGAATTGAATCATGGGATATATGGGTTTGCCACATTCTTGGGTCCAAGGAAGTTAGACGCTTGTATATAAGGCCTTGGTTGTGTCATTGCCATTGTTGACCAAGAATTGTCGTTCAAAAGTCAACATACATAAACTTGATGATCTCAAAGACATACAAAAATAGTTTCACGTCCTCGATTATAAAATATATATAATAGGAATGTTCATCCATTGCTCTTTCTGCTAGATGGGCCATCTAGATGCATTCAAACTGCTGAAACTATCCATGTTGACTTCCAGTAACTCGCGAGCTATGCAAAACATAAATAAATAAATAATTGGACAGAGAAATAGAATTTGTGAGGAATGCACACTTATATCATTCCAAATGCCAAAACTATGTAAGTCGACTTCCTGCAACACACGAGTGATGCAAAAAAATAAATAAATAATTGACGAGAGAATAGAATTAGTGAGAAGTACATCCATGCATACAATTTTCTACATATAAGCTCCAACCACTAATACAATACACAATATATATCTTTTGTACTTTTTGTTTGATCTTTTTGTTTTTTGTTTCTTAGTAGTTGGGCTACATCATTGAGCCTCTCATACTACTTGTTTTGTAACCCCTTTTATCTTAATGAAAATGGCCCTAGGGCTTCTTTTAAAAAATATATATATATATATACATATATATATATATATATATATATATATATATAGAAAAGCCCATGGGCCAATTCTTTGAAATAAAACACTGATACAAGAGTTATGGGAAGACCCCGTAGCTGGGGCATCACCCAAAAGTACAAAAAACAGAAATAACAAAAGGCACTATGAAACAGAGTGCAAACAGGAAAGACAATAGAAAGCACACAAAAGTATTAAAAAGGAAAGTGGAAATGTAAGTCTTCCACTTTCACAAGTAGTAGCTAATGACGTCTGAGCCTTCCTCTGCTAGGACGTGGAGCGGTGTGAGCGAGTAAATTTTTAAGTGCTTGACCCATTCCAGGGGGAGCCAAAGTATCATCAATTAAACCTTGAAACTTAGAGGTAACCCCTATCTTTCTCTTTCTCTGGGAAATGTAAACTTGTCATTGTCGTTCTTCTTCCTCCTTATCTTCTTCTTCTTCTTCTTCGGTTTCATCTTCTTCTTCATCTTCGACGGTTTCTAAGGGCTGGGTAGCATTTATGGCACCTTGTTGTGTATTAGGAACTTTAATTCCATCTCTCTCAATAGGCTCTTTTGCGCCGAGAGGAGAGACATTAGTGATAACCGCGGCACTAGGAGCCACCTCCTCCCCCTGAAAATGTGTCTTCCGTAAGTGGGTGGAGAGCTTGATGAGAAACAGGAGAAGCCACATCCCCCACTCCCTCCCCCCTCTCAAGGAGAGAGGGTTCTGAAATATGATCTATAGTCGTAGGGACTGAAGGAGCAGAATGCAGGACAGAGGTTAATTCTTTGGATTGAGAAGGGATATTATTGAGAGCAACATCAATAGGATCTGGGATGA
Organism: Papilionanthe hookeriana x Papilionanthe teres; assembly: GCA_022702705.1. Taxonomy (NCBI): domain Eukaryota; kingdom Viridiplantae; phylum Streptophyta; class Magnoliopsida; order Asparagales; family Orchidaceae; genus Papilionanthe; species Papilionanthe hookeriana x Papilionanthe teres. The sequence goes on from CM040434.1 coordinate 14,339,466, forward strand.
AATGAACATCATGTGGATCAACTACGAGTACCGGTGGGGCCTCCAGGATTTCAGACTAGATTTCAGTGACCCGTGGGACATCAGCAGAAGAGTTAGGTGGCTTTGCAGTAACAACTAAATTCTCAGGCTGATGCTCAGAGGGCCGTCAGACGTCCGTGGTTAAAAGAGGTGGCACTTCAGCAGAGACAGCAGGAGGAAGGGGGTGGGAGACCGACCCAATATTGTTTCCCAACGAAGGAGCTTGCGGCTTTAAGTTTGGGTGTAGCTTATAACAAGCAATAAGGCTATGACCAAACATGGAACAATGCGAGCAATAAGGAGGGTGAGGACCCATCACCACTGATTGCCAATACCATGTATGCCCAGATCCAATCCAAACCTCATCGGGGTATGGCTCGGTAACATCACGTTCAACCAGGAAACAAGCATTCGATGGACGGGTGTTTTCTAAGGTTGGTTTATCCACCTGCAGCGGTTTCCCAAATCCTTTGGCAAGTGAGAAGAGAATCTCGTAGTTGAAGTGATGATATTTAAGCCCAGGAAACTTAACCCATAATGGTATAATAGGAGATTCGGCCTTTGGATCAAAATCCACTGTCCATTTGAGAACCTTCATGAATCTGTTGTCAATTTTTATCACTTTGCGGGCGAAAATAGAAGTGTAGTCGATATCAGTTGTGAGATGAATCAGAACGTGTCTACCGTCAAGGGAGCCAACTTTCCAGGGTCTCGTAAGCTTTAAAGTGTCGAAGAAATGACGTATAGTGTCCATTTTTGGACGCCCGTACAGGAATTTTCCCACCAGAACCAGACGGCACGATGATGCTAGAATGTTCGTGTCCTCCTCCGTGAGAAAAAGCGCGGGCTTGCCATTCTTACAGCCCAACTTTCGAATGAACCTGTAGCTGCCATTTTCAAGTTTAAGGGCGTCGTGAAATTCATGCGGAAAAACGCAAGAATGCAGTGTTGGACTGGGTTGCCGCCGCCAGTAACAGCGCGGCAGTAGCCGCGTGCCATCGACGAGAGCGAGAGAGAGAGAGTAGAGCGCAGAGCTCTTACCCGTCGGCAAGCTGAGACGTCATCCCGTAACTACCGGGAGCGTCGTCCCGTGAAGAGACGCACTGGAGCATCATCCCGACAGGGGTCGTGCGGTGCGTAGATGACGGAGCAAGTCGCCGAGACGATGGATTTAGGGTCGAACGTCGTCCCGACATATATATATATATATATATATATATATATATATATATATATATATTCGAAAAGAAGCCCTAGGGCCTATATTGATTAAAAAGCGATTACAGAGGCTTGAGGATAGGGCCCATGGAGCCCTTCCCCAGCGATACAATGTTATCAAAAAAGATCCAAAATACTCAAAAAACTACAAAACAAAGTCAAGAGCGAGAACGTGATACTCTCGCTCTGTTTCTTGGAGATCCATGGAGTAATCTCTTTAATGTTACTTCGTTGCCCCGAGTCACCGAGGTGTCATCAAATAGAGTGAAACCCCGGCTTCTTCTTCCTCGAGAATGATAAACGCCATGGCGTCATCTCCATCATCATCTTCTTCTCGCTTCTTCTTCGCTTCTTCTTCTTCTATTTCTTCTTCTTGCTCTTCCGTAGAGTCCTCGTCGATATTTGTCGGTGGGTTCGACAATCGAGTAGGATTCTTCTTTCCTACCGAAAGTTTGGATGTATCTCGTTGGAAGCGGACGGCTAAAGTAGCCCCTCGGACGGCTCGCGGCACGAGAAGAATCGACTCACTTCCGTATTGCACGCAACCACTATAGTCTCCAGAGTGGCAATATGAATCGGCTGAGACTTCTCCCCGAAAGCCCCTATTCTCCTGAGCCAGGGTAGCGTCAACTTTATGTTGGGAATTTCAACAACAAATGCAAAGCCCAATAACTCGTTTCTCGAGTGGAGGTATGTACCTATGATAGGTGTCTTTAACGTGCCCAAACATTTTGCAATGCTCAGCAAAAAGGAGGTCTCGCTCTCCACTACGGCCTCTTGCTAAAACTCATCCGCACCAATCCGTGATCCAAAACGATCCACATCGTGAGAGTGAAATCTCTCTCCACTCGATCCCCGACACCACTTTGGAGACCATATCAAAAGTAAGGAGCATCAACTGCGAGAGGAATACCGAGAGCTGGCTAATGTTGTAGCAAAGCACGTGGATTGTACAAATGAATGGGAGCCCCGAAGTTTGAATCACATAGGAACTATAGGAGGCTCCTTAGATGCGGTAAAAATCGGAGTCCATTTAATAAGCACGTATGCTGAAGTGCCAAGTAATCAAAACCGATTGTTGCGCAAAGAGTTACGCATAGTCTTCTTTTTGTATCCGAATGAGTAGGTGTACCGCCATCTAGGACTCCCAATCTCCATCCAGCCAATAAGTTTCAAATTCTCGAAATATTTTCTAGCTAAATCCATTTTGGGGTGACCAGATCGAATTCGCCAACTAAAGTAAATTTAATATTATCGGAGAGAACCTTCATTTCCAGATGTCGTGCAAGATAACAAGCAGTGTTTACTATCTTTAGTGCCAATCGGCTCGATAAAATTGCCTCCGTATTTTGCCGACTCGCGATAGTCATGAAATTCTTGCGGAAAAAAGAGGTGATCATTGTGGGACTTGCGCCACGCTCGCGCATAGGATGTGCCCTAGTTGCCATCGAAAGAAGTCTCCGAGCGGCCTCAACGGCCGGTGAAGGCTGCGCGGTAGCACGCACACAAAAGCCAATATGCGACGAAAATGCGAAAGTCTTCTGGCTCCCACAAGAGGGAGTCATCGAGCTCGCACAGAGCGGTTGGAGGGAAGCCGAGCTTGTCGAAGAACCGCAGCAGTCAACCTCCGGTCCACGAAGCAGCTGCAGCAAGAGGCAGTCGGCTCCCTTCAGTCGCAGGGAGCGACAATGCTTCTTGTCGTTGCCCTCTTCTCGCACAGAGCCAAGGATCCCAGACGTACCCCTGAAGCCGACTCGTGCAAACCAGCGCAGAAGAAGTCGTCATGTAGGACGACGAAGTCGCAGCTTCAGCTGTCGGCGTCGAGTGCAGGGGCCAATCTGAACTGCCACCAGTCCACTTGAATCGCAACCGGAAGATCAGGGCTTCGAGCTCGCCGTGCAAGAGGTCGTCGACGAAGTCGAAGAAATCGAAGGGCTTCGCCATGGTCAAACCCCAGAGCTCCCGTCGCCTTCATCACGGGATGAAATAACAAGAAGCATATATATATATATATATATATATATATATATATATATATATATATATAGAGAGAGAGAGAGAGAGAGAGAGAGATAGAGAGAAAATTACATTCAAATGATAGGGGTGCTTGTTCGTATGTGTGACTCGAGCTCTAATATTACTCGAAAAATGATACAGTCAACCCGAACCCAATCCATTTAATTATCGAGTCAAAAAACTCAACATGATAAAAACGTTAAGCTATGATCAGTTAACGTCAACATGACTCAAAATGGACACAATTACTCAATGTGGGAATGTATATATATATATATTATTTTTTTAAAAAAAGCCTAAGGGCTAATATATTAAAAAAGGAAAAGTATAGATAGGTTGGATGAAAGGGCCCAAACTGGCACCCTAACCAACAAGGTTCCAGAAAAATACATGTATATCAATTTAAAACATAGACATGCAAACTTTACTCCAAAAGTTTGCCAACACTCGCAAATTCAAGGAGAACAACCAAACGTAGCCTTACCTCTGCCTCTGGTTCAAGGAAGGGAGCCAGCTAACAAAAGGTTAAGTTTACTATCATTACCCAAAACAACCAATGTATCATCCATTAAGTTTCTAAATTCTAGTAGGCCTCAATTCTTCTTCTTCTTCCTGAAGGTGTAAACCTATCATTCCTCATTCGAAGACTGGCTTATCTGATCAGTGTATTGGTCCAAAGATTGTCGGGCATGTATAGGTTGTTGCACATCATGAGCCCCTTGTGCCTGACTAACAGTAAATATTTGCTTGATCTGATGAGATGGCAGGGTCGCAGTAGAAAGCTCACTTAGGGTAGAATGTTGGACTTGAAGCTGGGGCACACGTAGGGCGGGACACTCCACCACGAGATTGCCAACAGTTATATCAATGATAGGTTCTAGGCCAGGTGAAGTACGAAATGTCTCATCAACCTCCACGAACAAAGGTTCCACATAAGGAATCAGATGACCTACATCTTGAGCATTGTGTGGAGGCTGAGTTGTTGAAATAATGCCCACGGGGATAGTGGAAATTTCAGCAACATCGGCAAGTGGATTAGATGGTACGGTTACCACAGTGTTATTGGGGTCAGGGATATCCTTGTGATAATCAAGAGTGTCACTAGCTTGGACAGGATTAGGAGGAGGGATCTCTAACTATGGCTAAGAACTTTGACTTTTTGGTTTTAGATAGGGGTGTAGATGGTGACATTGAGAATTGGAGTGTCGAACATACGACAATTCAAGCAATACAAAGGGAATGGCTCAATAACTACCATTTGCAAATATTCTTGGTATTGTGAACCTAACCAAATTTCATCATAAGCGATTAAAGTGATGTCCCTTTAAACAAGCACCCTGGCTTCTGAAGAACGTGAAAGATCAAAAGCAGGTATGTCCATTTTAAGGGGCTTACCATAGGCTAAGGCAATAGAGTACAACACTTCTCAAGTAAAATAATGAAATTTCAGACGTGGAGGCGAATCCAGACCGGTATAGTTGGTGGTTCCGTCTGTGGGTCAAAATCCACAGGCCATTTCAAAATTTTCACTGCTCTGTTATCAATCCAAAAGAATCTTTGAGCAAATAAGCGTGTTTAATCCTCTTCATTGTTAAGTTGAATATATATGTGGTGCCCATCTAAAAGTCCAATTTTCCACTCCCCAAGGAGGTGCATAAGCTTAAATTCCTTACGAATAAGCTCCATTTTGGGATAGCCATAAAGGAATATCCCGATCAAATTCAGATGACTTTGTGAAGCAAGATGATTACATTCGGCTTCAGTAAAAAAGATGGTTGACTTCTCATTCTTTCTGCCAGGTATCTTGATGTAACAGAACTCGCCACCCTCCGCCAGCACAAGGAAGGTGGGAACAAACTTGATTTAGGAGTACCTCAGGCGTAAACACTCGCAAGGGCAGCAACATAAGTTCTATCCAAAGCCATCACGAACATAAGAAATCGAGGAGTTAGGAACAGTGAAGAGTGCAGAAGAGCAGACATCGAAGCCGACAATTAGGGCAGCAAGGAGCGGAGCAAATGATACACCTTCGAACGTAGACGACGAAAAGAAACAATAGCGAGCAGACAAAGTCTAAGAGGCGCGAACCCTTCTTCTTTGGCCATGACGAAGGAAAGGACAACACGCCGAAGAGGACAATGCACGATGAAACTGACGAAGCACGACGAAGGACGACAAAGAACGAAGTATACGAAGTCGAGGCGTGAACCCCTTCTTCTTCGAGCACGACGAAGCGAGAATCAAAGATGTAGACGCCAAAGTTCTCCATGAGGCGAAACCCTAGTAGAAGAAGTCGCCATTTACTCCATGGATCTCCAAGAAACAGAGCGAGAGTATCACGTTCTCGCTCTTGACTTTTGTTTTTGTAATTGTTCAATATTTGTATCTTTTTGATAACATTGTATCGAAGAGGAAGGGCTCCGTGGGCCTTCTCCTCAAGCCTTTGTAACCGCTTTTTTAAATTAATATAAGCCCAAGGGCTTCTTTTGCAATATATATATATATATTCAGAAAAAGCCCTAGGACCTATTTTATTGAAATAAAGATGATACAAAAAAAAGTTTTAGGATGAGGCCCAATAGATGAAGCCCAACCCATATGATACAAAATGAAGAGAAAGCTCAAACAAAAAGGATACAAAATACACAAAAAAAAGCAAATAACAGAGTCTAAGGACGAAGTGGCCTAACCATTCCTCTTCCTTTGGTTCTTGGAGCAGATCTATAAAGCAAACTCTTGTGTTGTTCCATTGACAGGAGTGACCGATGTATCATCCATTAAGTCTCCAATCGTACCCCGTGCTTCCTCTTCCGCCGAGAAGTGTATACTTGTCATTTTTCTTCTGAGGACTGGTCCGTCTGATCCATAGAGGGAAAGGTAGGTGCAGCAATGAGTTCCAGTGTTTGTGTAGGATAATTTATCATTGCTTGGGGGTCTCCTCTCTTCCTGCTGAATTTTTGAGTAATCCGTGCAAACTCCAACACATTAGTGGCAGCAGTAACTGGATCAAAGGCTCGAGAAGACGTAGGAGGAGCCACATCCTCCCCCTGAGAATTCGGGTCATCAGTAAGTGGATCAATAGCTTGAAGAGAAATAAGAGGAGCCACATCCTTCCCCTTCTCAATGGGGAGGGGTTCTTCATTAGATAAAAGTGGGGGCAGAAGATGGGAGAATAAAAGAACTCAAAGTATTATCAGTAGTCTTATGAGCAGGAGAAGCAAAAAGCAAGACAGAGGTCAATTCTTTGGATTGGGGGGTCTGAACCTCCTCGGTCAAGTTCGTAATGTGAGTTGCATCATTGACAGGGGGAAAAACTGAAGAGGGGTGGGCGATGGTGATCCGAGATGCTCATTCAAAGGTGCAGCTAATAGATCAGAAGTGGTAGATGGCCGGGAAATAAGAGGTCCTTGAGTAACTGCAGGCTTTAAATGATGATGCAATCTATAACAAACTACAGAATTGTGTCCAAACATACAACAATGAGTACAGTAGTGTGGATGAGGCCCCATGATTATCTTCTGCCAATACTTCGTATGATTAGAGCCTATCCAAACTTTATCAGGTAGGGCTTTGTGACATCTCGTTCCACAAGAACATAGACATCAGAAGGCCTAGTGCGGTCTAGAGTGGGATTATCAACTCTAAGAGGTTTGTCAAAACCCGTAGCAAGATTGAAGACAATTTCATCGTGGAAATGGTGATATTTCAAGCCAGGGAATGTAAGCCAAATAGTGATTATGAGAGATTCAGTATTCGGATCGAAGTCGACAGTCCATTTGAGTACCTTCATGAAACGATTATCAATCTTTATAACTTTTCTAGCAAAAATCTGTGTAATCAGCATCATTGGAGAGTTGGATGAGGACATGTCGCCCATCCAACCGTCCGACTTTCCAGCTACCAGTAAGTTTCATCAACTCAAACTCTTTTCTAATGATCTCCATTTTTGGATGTCCATATACACAAGAGCAAAGCGGCAAGACGAGGTAAGGATGTTTTCTTCATCCGTGAGAAAAAGAGCAGGTTTACCGTTCTTACGGCTAAGCTTTCTAATAAACTGATGATCTCCTCCAAACTCCAAAGCGTCATGAAAAGATTGAGGAAAGTAACAAGAGCAAGTGACAGAGCCAGAGGCAGCTCCACCAGAGAAGGCGGCAGCGTAAGAACGCCCTGAAGCCATAGTCATGCTTCAGAAACTCCGGGAACAGGAGCAGCTGGCGCTCTGCCACAATGAAAACCGAGCACAGGCGTTGCTGTCGAGCTGGACGAAGAAAGAAGCCGAGGAAGGAAGACCTGTCCCGTCAACTTCTGCAGGTTCGAACGAAATCTGCACAGCCGACGAACAGGCGTCGAGCAGGATCGAGCGACTCCTGCAGCATTCGGTGTCGTGCTCAAACGAGGACGCAAACGACAAAGAACAAACAGGCGTCGAGCGAGTCCTGCAGCAATCGGTCGTGCTCTGCCGAGGAGACGTAGACGATGAAGAAGACGCAGTCTGCGACGCCGAAGGAGGAACTTGCGAGACGACTCGGCCAGTAGCAAACGAAATAGGAGCCAACGAGGACGATGGAGAGGCCGGAGGTCAATGCTGGGTTTTGCCATCGGGCGAAACCCTAGCAGAGCTAGCAGTATATATATATATATATATATATAATCGCGATGAGGGTTCTGCTAGGGTTTCGCAATGGCGTTTCCCGGCGTTGAAATCCCTGCTCACTTTCGACGTCGCTTCGGGTCGACGACAACCGCACGGCGGAGACTTGCTCCATCGTCTTCACACCGCACGACAGCCTTCGAGACACCGCTCCCGAGCGTCTCTTCACGTCTTGGACTGACATCTCCCGACAGTTTCGGGACGACGTCTCTGCTCGCCGTCGGGTAAGAGGTCTCTAGTCTTCATTCTTCCTCTACTCTCTCTCACTCTCGTCCATGGCACGCAGCTACGCTGCTGCCGCTGCGGCTGGCAGCACTCCTAGTCCAACGCGGCATTCCTGCGTCTTTCCGCAGGAGTTCCATGACGCCCTCAAACTTGGGACTGGCAGCTACAATTTCATTCGCAAGTTGGGCCGTAAGAATGGCAAGCCCGCACTTTACCTCACGGAGGAAGACACAAATATTCTCGTCTCATCGTGTCGTCTGGTTCTGGTGGGAAAATTCATGTACGGACGTCCAAAAATGGACACTATACGCCATTTCTTCGACACATTAAAGCTTGCGGGACCCTGGAAAGTTAGCTCCCTTGATGGTAGACACGTTCTGATCCATTTCACAACTGATATCGACTATACTTCTGTTTTCTCCCGCAAAATGATAAAAATTGACGACAGATTCATGAAGGTTCTCAAATGGACAATTGACTTTGATCCAAATGTTGAATCTACTATTATACCAGTATGGGTTAAGTTTCCTGGGCGTAAATATCATCACTTCAACTACGATATTCTCTTCTCACTTGCCAAAGGGTTTGGAAAACCGCTGCAGGTGGATAAACCGACCTTAGAAAACACCCGTCCTTCGGATGCTTGTTTCCTGGTTGAACGTGATGTCACACAGTCATAACCCGATGAAGTTTGGATTGGATCTGGGCACACAGGGTATTGGCAACCAGTGGTGATGGGTCCTCACCCTCTTTATTGCTCGCATTGTTCCATTTTTTGGTCACAGCCTTACTGCTTGTTATAGGCTACACCCAAATTTAAAGCCGCAGGCTCCCTCGTTGGGAAACTATATTGGTTCGGCCTCCCACCCCCTTACTCCTGCTGTTTCTGTTGAAATGTCACCTCTTTTCACCACTGATGTCTCACGGCCCACTGAACATCAGCCTAAGAATTTAGGTGTTTCTGAAATGCCACCTAATTCTTTTGCTGATGTCCCACGGATCACTGTTCAGGGTGAGAAGGATCGACCCTTGGAGGAGCTTCAGGTAGTTGCCACTGATATGCAAGATGTGGTCACCTCTCAGCCTTCTTCTACTGGAGCAGCTATACTACCACCTCAGGTATCCTCTACTTTGGAGGGAGTTCAGACTCCCCACCTTGACAGGTCTGAAGAGAAGGAAGAAACAAACACTCACTTTCTGACGACGGAAAAAGTGTCTACTCCTACTGAGGAAGAACTTTTGACTAATAGTACCTTGGTTGTTCAACCCGCTTAAGGGATAGGAGAATCCCAAGTATATACCTCACTGCAGCAGCCTTTCCCACTTCGAATCAGACTGTTCACTCTTCTGAGGAAGAGTGGCAAGTATATACCTCTCGGCGGAGGAAGAAGGTTGGGATTCTATCCCCCTTGGAAATTTAATGGATGATATTTTGATCTCCCCTGGTAATGGAGAATCACTTCAGAGTCGATCTCCGAATGCGCTACATTAACCGGGCAGAGCAAGCCTTGGCGACCTCGTCCTCTTTAGTTGATTATTACTCTTTTGTTCTATCTTTTCTATCGCTCTGTCTAAGCTTTATTTTGTTTCTTATGAGTCGTACTCAATTTGTTTGGGCTCTCTCATACTATTCATGTTGTACCCCTTTTAATTGATCAAATTGGCCTTGGGCCCTTTTACACAATATATATATATATATATATATATATATATATATATATATATATATATATATATTACATATATAATGAGGTCGCTCCTCCCCTCGCCACTGCTAGGGTTTCGCCACATGGCGAAACTTAGCGCCATCTCTTCGTCTTCGTCGTCATGTCTGCGTGTTTCGGTGCTTCTGCTGAACGACGTCTTCGGCCTCGATGGCTCGTTTCGCGGTCGTCGTCCACGCCCGACGAAGACGGCTTCGCTCGCAGTTCCCGACGACGCGCTGTTCTGATGAGCCTCGTCCCGACCCGACTGGCTGCTAGCGTCAACGTCGTCGGTGCTTCCCTACAATCCTCCCGACCACACTGTTTTGCTGCGCCTCGTCTTCTTGAGCTCGCCCGGTCCGTTTCGCTCGTCGCAGCCCGACCCGTTCGGTCGCTAGCTTACCGTCATCCAGCTGTCAACCATGGCCTCGGGCCGTTCTTACGCCGCCGCCCTCGCCGGCGACAACCTCGCCCGAGCCCTTTCACGTATTAATATGTTCCCGCAGAGGTTTCATGATGCTTTTGAGCAAGGTGTCGAGAGTGGGTTTCTCAAAAAAGCATCCCGCAAAGACGGCAAACCTGCAATATTTCTCACTGAGGAAGAGATCTCTATCCTAGTTGCACCCTGTAAGCTGTTTCTAGTGGGTACGTTCCTCTACGGCAATCCTAAGCTCGAACTGATTCGAAAGGAATTCGAGCAAATGAAACTCAATGGAAGTTGGAAAATAGGAAGACTGGATGGCCGACACGTTCTCATCCAATTAACGGATGATGCAGATTATGCCGAGTGTTCGCTAGAAGAATACTTCGGATAGACGATCGGGTGATGAAGGTGCTCGAAATGGACGGTGGATTTCGACCATCGCATCGAACCTCCTATAATTCGGTGTGCGCTACGCTTCCCAGATTCGTACGTACATCTTTACGATCAAGAGCTCTCTTTACTTTCGCAAAGATATATGGAACGCCACTCCACACCGATCCGCCTACAGAGCATCTATCTAGACCTTCTGAGGCTAGAATATTGATTGAACGAGATATTACGTTACTCTTCCCGAAAGAGCTTTGGATCGGCACACAGCATCAGGAATTTTGGCAACCAGCAGAACTTGAACGAGTACCTCCGCATGCGCACCCATCGTCGTATGTTTGGCCACTCTCACCAACGGTGTTACCACTCGCATCCGAATCTAAAACCTCCCCGTACAAACGCTACATTCCCGCGACGGATATACCGCCTTCCTCGGGCTCGGAACCGGGGAGAAGGATCGACCCTCGGAGGAACATCGGTAGTTGCTATCGTTAATGGCAGACGTGGTCACCTCTCGGCCTTCCTCTATCGGAACAGCTATCTACCACCTCAAGTACCCACTACTACTGGAGGGAGTTCCGACTCCCCACCTCGACGGGATCGAAGACAGTGAAGAAACAAACTCTCATAATCCGACGACGGAAAAGCGTGTCTCGCTCCTACCGAAGAAGATCTACCGGCTAATAAGTACTGCGGTTGTTTTACCCGCTCGAGGGGTAGGAGAATCCCAAGTATTGGAACCAATCACCGGCAGCTGCTTTCGATCGACGCCTCACTCTTTGGAGGAACAATGGCAAGTGTATACCTCCCGGCGGAAGAAGGCTGGGGGTACTATGCTACTTGGGAATCTTATGGATGACACATTGGTCTCTCCTGGTAATGGAGAATCACTCCAAAGCTTGATTATTGAATGCGGTACAAGAACCCATGGAAGAGGAAGGCCTTGGCGACCTCGTCAACTCAGAAACTTTTAGTTGTATGTTTTATTTTTGTCCTATCTTTTGTAATGTTTGTTTGAGCTTTTCTTTCGCTTCTTATGACTAGAGCTCCATCATCGGCCCTATCATATTACTTCTTTGTAACCCCTTTATTTTAATGAAAATGGCCTCAGGCTTCTTTTAAATATATATATATATATATATATATATATTGGAGGCCTGATGTTTCGTTCTGCTGTAGGTTTCGCCCCATGGCAAATGCTAGCATATGCTTCGCTAAATCTGGTTTTGTCCTTCGTCGATCTCACCTCAACTGTTTGTTACATTGACTTCGCCAGCTATCATAAGATAAGCTTACACTGCCAGTCCTTTATCAGAAAGTTGAATGGTTCATCTTCCATTTCACCTGGGAGAGTAAACCCTCCTGCGGTCCGATTAATTTTTGGAGGGCCCCTTCACGACGATTGATCGAAACTAAACACCGATGGAAGCTACTCTACGAGCTGTGGTCGCATTGGTGGCCTTTGCGAGAACTTTAAAGGACATTGTTTATGGTACTTTGCTTGCTCCTATTGAGGCTCTAAATGCTCTTGAGTCGAAACTCGCTAGATCTTTTGAGGCTGAATTTGGCTTTGGCTCTAAAGTTCGAACAATATACATGTGGAACCGGATTGCTTACAACTCTTACACATCCTTCAACTGAAGACCTCCCCCCCATGGTATCTGATCTATTGGATAAAAAAATTCATCATCTGGCGGTCTCTACTCAGATCATCTGGTCTTATATTCCTAGGGAAGGCAACAAACCAGCTCACCACCTTGCATATGAAGCTTCTTCCTCTCTATTACTTACTTGTCATAATAGACCTTCCTCATTTTGTCTTTTTCTTGAATGTGGATTGTTTGGACATACCTCATCTTAGATGTAACCTTTTTTTTTTATCAATGAAATTGTCCTTTTAAATATATATATATATATATATATATATATATTGGGGGAAAGAGCACTTAGGCTCTTTTACGTGTTAATATAAAAATATTGGTTACAAAATAAGGGAGGTGAATCCCAATTCTAAAAAAGAGAAAAAGAAATACATAGAACACGAACCCCTAAGGGTTTCACCTCCCATAGTACAACTCACGCAAAAAAAGGCTCCAAAAATTACAAGTATAGTGTCAGTATACAAGTAAAGCAAAAGGCCTAAAAGAAGGAAAATCAAGGAGCTGTGCATAGAGAAATGCAGAGGCAAGGAAACAGAGTCCAAACAAGCCAGTAGGAGAAGCAAAAAAGCAGCATTCCACTGATGCAGATCCACTCCATCAAAGTGACAGCCCAGGTAACCCGACCCTAACTGACAGCAAACTTCAGAAAAATCAGCAGTAGGCAAACGGGAAAGAGGCTCCGAGTAGGAGAAATGGAAATCCATACAGAGCAGCCAACCATACGTCCAAGTATCAAACAGTGAAGATGAATCCAACAACCAAAATCAACATAGAAAGCCATCAAACAGAGAATTAGCAATAACTGATATGCCAATAAAAACATTAAGCCATCCAGATAAGTAAGTGGAGTAAATAAGAAGCAAGTAAATAAACAGGTCATCCCCCAATAAGAAACAACTAGCATCTCAAGTATGGGGTATCCAGCATATCACTTAATAAAAAATACTTAAGAAAATCTGGTGCAGAGGTACCAGTTATAACAGTGGTGGTATGCAGCTTAGAGAGATAGTCAGCAGGGGAGTTTCCCTCTCTGAAGGTAAAACTAAACTGGATATGCATCTGATGACCAGAAATAATATGATAGATACGATGTAGAAGACAAGTCAAAAACCAACAAGGTTTGACCTTATGGTTGAGAATGTTAAAAAGTATATGTGAGTCAGTTTCCATAATAAGCATCCTAAACTGACAAGGTACAGCAGCCAGTAAGATAAGCAGAGCAACAGTGCATTCAGCCTCGAGGAGAGGAGGCAAGAACAGCAGAGGAAAAGTAAAGCAAGCACTGCCCTCTATCATTCAGAAACAAACCACCAGCTGCAGAAGTAGTAGGGGACCAGCTAGCATCAAAGTTTGCTTTGATCCAACCGAAAGTTGGAGGTAACCATCTAATATATACGATGTATGTATATATATAATATATACATACATACTTTTACATATATATAGTTTTTCATAAGAAAAAAAATCAAATGATTAAATCATTACTTTTAAGGTCGGCCATTATCGAACCCATCATGGCTCAAAACAAACAATTTTTTTTTTCAACTCACTTAGGTTGGTCCAACCGGACCTGAGTATTACATATGAGTTGACTTGAAACAAGATAATTTTGTGTTAGATTTGAAGCTAGTTTTCATGTTGGATATAATAATAACCACCCTACCAAATGATATATATAAATTATCTCAAGCCTGATCCTTTATAAAAAGAAAAGTAAAAAATACATTTAACAAAGCCTCCCACAATCATCGTATAAAAATCAAATGTAAAATTATGTTTCCTCAATATTTAAATATGAAAAATCTCACTCCTGAGTTCAATCCTCTGCTCAAGCGTTACATGTAAACAGCACAATTATTCCATATTACTAAACACTCAAAAAATCCTAAATATTGAAACCTAAAACACATCATGGAAGTCACCTTAACGAATGGCTGTTATAGGAAAATAAAAAAGCTTGAAAAACCCTACACATTAAAACCTTAAGCACGTCGCATTTCTTGGAACTAACCCTAGTGATTGATTAATATAAGAAAAATTAAAAAATTAAAAAATAAATCAAAGAGTATTTCATCCAAATCAAGTTCTCAAATGCAAGGATAATACCCAAAGCCTAGCACATATGATAGATGATTATCGATAATAAAACTGGAAGGAACCTTCATCACCGAAACGGTGTCTTAATAAACAAAATAGAATGCGTACTCTATTCCAAATAACGGGCATAAGTGGAGTATCTAAACACCAATGCCCACTTATAAAAATTTTATAAAAAATCAAAAGCTCAATCAATAATCAACCATCTCGTGCTCAAAATAACTTCTTCTCCATCATCCACATTAACATGCCAAGAAAGATAATTTTTAAGTTAACTAAAGCTTGTAAAAATCAATATTATGTCAACTAATCCATATGATCGAACTAAGAAAATCTCACACATTGATGTGGGAAGTAATGTATAACCAATTCATTATCTTGACAATGGAGGCATCAATGCAACAATTATAGCCTAAGACTGAATGTTCATGCATAGGAAAGCCAAAAGACGCATTCAATAACATAAAGCTCTCAGTTTGCAAAGAACAGTTCAAAATTTTCTCCACTAAGAAGCTATCCCCCAATTCTATAACAACCACTTCAACAATACACTCATGGTTACAGACAAGAATTCCATGATCTAGTTAAGTTGACTGTTTTCATTGACTAAGTATATCAAGGACACCTTGGGATCATGAAAATATAAAATGTTGATTAAATCATCATTTTCTTGCCATCCACCATAAGCCAAAACAATTATAAATTATTTCATATAATAAATTTCTTGCTACTGAAGTAAAGCATCATAGACCCTATATACTAACCATAATCTAGATTTCTCTCATAATCTAGGGAGGTAATTAATTGTAAAGGACTATCCCTGTAGGAATGCTCAAATCAGTCTTCTCTTGAGAACAAATTCTTTGGATCGTGTTTTATTAAATAAAAAAAAGCCTTTTGAAAAAACTGGTGTAAATCTCTAAATAAAATTCCAACAAAGTTAGAATATAATTTTCAGTGCTCATAATACAATTAGATTAGTTCAATAAGTATTTGAATTTTACTGAACAAAAAAGAAATTGTGTATAGAATTTTTGAAAGTGATGCCTAACAATTTCAAAATTTTCAAGTTCGGTCATTAAAAAAAAATGTAATGGCACTCAAATAATTAAAATCATGAATACCTAATGAATATGAGTGTGTACTAGTTGGTTTAAACCAAGCAAATTGAGATACTTATTGATTTGGTTCGGTTTGTTGAAGGATTGATTGTTTTTTTTTTTCTTTTTTTTTTTTTTTTTGCCTCTTTTGAAATTAAAGTTATTCGGATTGTCGTTTCCAATTTGACTTCAGAAAAAAAATCAGTTAGAACAAAATGCTAATAATAAATATCTAAATCCAGATAATCAAAATGCCATTGTGTTATATATCATATTTTATATAAAGATTAGGTTTGATTTCTCGTTTTTCCCTTTTGATTATAAGTTGATATTTTCTTTTGGATTATCCAAATGGAATTTTTACTTTACTCCTCAAAATTCAGATAAACAAACTATATTACAACTCATTTTGGCTTTTATTGCAGTGGGTGATTGAATTGACATTGATTAAAGAACACCGACTAAGGAAGTGCAAAAAAGGACTAATATAAAAAAGTAATGGAAAATGGAAAATAAACTTGATACCCCATACTACCAAGTATAACTATTGATGATGGGTAATAGAAAATAAACTTAAGTGACTCTTAGCATGTGCAAAAAACAGTACAAAATGCACTTATATAAGATGATAGAAATAGTTAAAAAAAGGATTAATAAGAAAAAATGTCATATCGTTAGAAAGTGTGCAAAAATCTTAACACTGAAATAGTTATGTTATGAAACACTAAACATGAATGAATGAAGAAGGATTACTCAAGAACTCTCTCATAGAACAGATTATTGAGTACTTTAGTGTGTGAAGAAAATGTTCTACTATGCCCCAAGTATGCTCGCATTCAACACATGTTCAATAGGCCAAGGACACTAGTAGGATCAATCCTCATACATCACATAATATGGTTTTGAATTTTGATATAGACAGCACAGATATTAAAAAAGCTTATGTTTGTGTCAGAAACCTAGATACCTTCAACCCACCCTGATATGTGACAAACATATTAATTTATTTCTGACATAATTGCTGTGCACGAGCAAGTGTTGACATAGACAAGAGAAGCACAATTCATTTTTGGTTTACTAAATTCATATGTAACGTCAACCTTTACAGTGCATAAAATTGAAAAATTCATATATAATACTTAATGTTATAATTGGTGTCTATGA
This sequence comes from Papilionanthe hookeriana x Papilionanthe teres, assembly GCA_022702705.1. Taxonomy (NCBI): domain Eukaryota; kingdom Viridiplantae; phylum Streptophyta; class Magnoliopsida; order Asparagales; family Orchidaceae; genus Papilionanthe; species Papilionanthe hookeriana x Papilionanthe teres. The sequence continues at coordinate 14,356,133 of CM040434.1, forward strand.
TAATAAAGTACACTTCATAAACATTTGAAATAGAGGAGTAATTAAATCAACAACATTCTTTAATTTCTTGTTCCTTCAACCATTTTTAAGTATACACATAATACTACATTCTATGGTGCCATTTAATAGAGAATATTAGCGTTAGATGTTTTAATTATATTTATTATACAAAAAATTAAAAATTATAAGTGAACAATTTGTGTTCGCTATGATGAGTGTTCTGCCTTACTTTGAAGCTATATTGTGTCCCCTTATGAAGTTGTAAACATTAAGGAACATTATTATTGAAAAAATAAACCTCGAGAATCTTGATTGATCTAATTTGAAAGAATTCTACCGTTTATTTTTCCAGGCAACACTGTTTTTCAATTTTTAGATAATGTTCTAACTCTTCCAAATTGAAATGGACAACAGTATTATATTGTATAGATTTGCCAGCTTTTTTTCATAGCACAACGGCACGCAAAATCCAAACAAATTCTTACAATTATGGAACTAGTACGCTATTATTTTCAACATAAGACCTAATGTATACAACAATAACTGAACTATGGATAATCATGGGAAAATAGTGCCCAATAAGATATAAGAAATAGAAACATAGAAAAGAAATACGTTCAAAATAAAATAGAAATCACCAGTTTGAACGCCTTAAGTTCTCTGAAATAAGAATGTAGATAAGCATGACTGTCAGAACTTTTTTCCACTTTTTTACATCCATTTAGAAGCCGCTTGGGATCATTTTCATATTTAAAATTTTGTATATTATTGTTAAATAAATAAAATATGTTTGAAATGTATAATATATATTTAGTTCTTTCCAAAAATACTTAAAACAACTGAACTTATTTAGAATATTTAAGGTGACTTAGTTTTAAAAACAAAAAACAATAGTAAATTGTACAAAAAAGGGCTGTTTTGATTATTACAAAAAGATTGTAGTATAGTTGAATTGCAGTATATTTGAAATACTTTGGAGTTGTTTAGTTCGACATAAAATAAGTAAAAGGTTTATAGTTTTGTGTTTCAATTAAGAAAAAAAAATCAACATAAAATTGTCAATGGTAATGTGGACCCATGGAGGCGGGCAATAGTGGTGGTGGTGGTTGCGATAGTAGGCAAGTAGTCGATGGCGCGACAACGTGTGGGTCGGCAAGTGATGGTGGTTCGCGTGCAACAAACAGTGGTCGGAAAAGAATGTCGATTGCGAGCAGTGGCAATGACAGGCGACGGAATTGGTGAAGTCTGTGGTGGTGAGAGCTACAATTTCGGCAACTCTGTGGTGGTTGATGCAGCAGGGACGGTGGTGGCAAAGGCAACGTCCAACAACAACTAGGTGGCTGGCATGTAGAGGAGGCTGGAAGGCATCGGTGACATAGGACAAGATGGCGATGTAGGGTGGTGTAAGGAGTCAACAGGGGCTGACAGCTAACGACAGGCTAGCATGCTTGGCAGCAATGGTGGTTAGGCAGTGGAGGTGGCTGGCAGTTGATGGGCTTCGGGCTATGACAACAGTAGCCACAAGCAATGACGATAGTTAGAAATCTATTTGGAAATCACTCAAATCTGATGAAACAAAAAAAATAAAATAAAATAAAAAATCTAAATTTAAGCTATGGGATAAACTATAAATTCACCACAATTTTATAATGCATTAAATTTTCATCCAACTAAATACTGAAATTTTGAAAACCCCTGCATAATGTTTACTACAAATTCATCCAACAAAACAAGCAAAATATAAGGCTTTTAAAAAATATAAAAAAAAGAAGAAATTAAGTGTAATCCCAAATCTCCCTTAATTTCACAAAAAAGTTGGCCACATGTAGTAATTAGCTGGTAACATTTGATATTAACTAAAAAAAGACTAACTAATTATAAGATAATAGAGAGTTAATTGGGATGATTTTTTATTTTTTGTTTTTAAACGAAACATGTTTGTCACGTTGAAAACAAGTTAATTTATTTTTAAAAATACTCAAAACAACGTTTAGCTAATTTGAAAATTTTTAAAATAAGTTGACTTGCTTAAAAAAATACTGAAATCAACTATGTGAAAAAGAAACAAAATAAAGGTATTTTTAAAAATAAAAGAAGAAAAATAAAATAAAATAAGCTAAAAAAAAATTAATCCCAACGTGTTCTAAATGAACATAGAAGAATATAACTCCTGCAACCGATTTTATATTTTCCTTTTTTTTTACATGATTTGTACGCTACCTGCAGCAGATTAGTTGTTACAATTGTTACATAACTACAAAGAATACTAAAGATCAATAAAAAAAAAAAATTTAAAATAGAAAAAAAAACAACAACAAAGTATGGAGACAATATATCTCATGCGACACAGCTAGGTACATTTTCTTTAGAATAGAGAAACGTGAAATGAATAGTCCAGACCTTTAGATATCTTCTGCATTATCTGAGATAATTGCTTCCTAACATCTCTACTGAACTTCATGTTACGAACCTATAGAATAATTCAGCGCATAAATCCTTAAATGAAATGATTTCTATTGATCTTCAAAAAAAAACATAAACTGACAACCAAAATAACAAATTTAATCTTTTAAACGAGTAAATTTTCATGGCAAATTTTACATGCCATGGGTAAGGAAACAAAATATTAATTTAAGAAGTACTAAATACATTTCTATCAATGCCTTAACAATAACCATAAGAAATTCTTTCGGTTTATTTGAAAAAGATTTCCAAAGCTAAAGCAGCAATGCCAAATTTCCATTATTTAATTTGAATGATGAATAGTTACGCAAGAGGTCTCATCATTCAAAAAAGTGTATTAATACAAAGTATTGATCACAGGAAAGAAAGAAATGCATACATATTTTTTTCTCCTAGGATGATGGACCATTCAACATTTTATTTTTATCAACTTGTAGAATCTGACAGTACAAGATCACATTGCTGATTTCAAAATTCAATAAGACTTAAGAATGGAGTTCATTCAGCCTTTTATATTGCTTGATTATTCTTTTTTTCACAAAATGAATAATCTCACACACACACAGATATATATATATAAAAGAAACCCCAGGGCCTTTTTCATTAAGATAAAAGGGTTACAAAACAAGTAGTATGAGAGGGCTCAATGATGGAGCTCTCCTCATAAGAAACAAAGAGCAAAAAAGCTCAAACAAAAAAATACAAAAGATAGGACAAAAGTAAAACATGCAAATAAAACATTTTCTATGGACGAGGTCGCCAAGGCCTTCCTCTTCCATAGGTTCTTGTAGCGCGTTCAATAATCAAGCTCTGAAGTGATTCTCCATTTCCAGGAGAGACCAAAGTGTTATCCATTAGATTCCCAAGTAGCATAGTACCCCAGCCTTCTTCTTCCGCCGGGAGGTATACACTTGTCATTCTTCTGGGGAATACTGATTGGTCTGGACCATAGAAGGAAGTGCAGTTGCGGCGGTAGGTACCAGTGTCTGTGTAGTAGCAGTATTAAGGCTACTGTTTGAAGCCTCGATAGTAGTAGGCACATTCTCCGTCATCTGAATGTGAACATTCGTTTCTTCCCTTTGTTCAATCACGTCATGAAGGGAAGCCTGAGCACCCTCCACAGTAGTTGCTACTCCAATAGAAGAAGGCTGAGAAGAAAGGGCAGCGGCCGCATCCTGACACTCCAACAATTGATCCTTATCGACATGCTCTGAATTAGCATCAGTAGTCTTTTGCATTGTGTCCGGCGTGGGCATTGCAGTAGGTATCACAAGTAGTGAGGAAAAGGGCATATCCGTCACATGAATGTGAGGCCCAATAGCATTTGTACGTGAAGCAATGAGATTCGAATGCAGGTGGTAACACTGATGGTGAGAGGGACCAAACATATGGCAGTGAGTGCAGTAAAGAGGTACCTGTTCAAATTCTGCTGGTTGCTAAAATCCCTGATGTTGTGTGTCAATCCATAGTTCTTTCGGGAAGGGTAACGTAATGTCCCGTTCTATCAATATTCTAGCCTCAGAAGGTCTAGTTAAATGCTCTGTAGGCGGATCAGTTTGGAGGGGTGTGTCATATATCTTTGCGAAAGTAAATAGAAGCTCTTGATCATAAAGGTGAACCTGCAAATCTGGGAAGCGCAGCCACACCGGAATGATGGGAGGTTCAGTGTGATGGTCAAAACACACACAGATATATATATAAAATGGCGTCGTCGGCGGATAGCTCCGCTATGTTTTCGCCTGATCGCGAAACCCCGCAGTGATCTTCGTTTTTTTCATTTCGTCGGTCTCGTCGAGCAAGGTGACGAAAGCTTCTCAGCACGTCGTCGTCGTCTCGTCATCTCCTCACAGCAACTCGCACACCAACGTCATCTCCTCGTCTCCTCGCAGCAGCTCACACGCCATCATCCTCCTACTACGAGACTACTGGGTCGAGTGCGTCGGTTGGCCGAGCCTTTCCTCGGTCGCAGACGCTCAGCTAGGTTTTCGCCTGATGGTGAAACCACACAGTGATCTTCGTTTTTTTCATTTCGTCGGTCTCGTCGAGCACGGCGACAAAAGCTTCTCAGCACGTCGTCGTCGTCTCGTCGTCTCCTCACAGCAGCTTGCACACCAACGTCGTCTCGTCGTCTCGTCGTCTCCTCGCAGCAGCTAGCACGCCGTCGTCCTCCTGCTACGAGACTACTGGGTCGAGTGCGTCGGTTGGCCGAGCCTTTCCTAGGTCGCAGACGCCTTCTCTGGACAGCTGCGCCTTCGTCGCCATCGAGTCGAGCCGCTCGTCTGCCGAAGCTGCTCTATGCTGCGCTCGATTCCATTTCCTGCGTCCCATTTCTTTTCTGCTTCGTTTGCTGCCCTCTCTGCGGTTATACCCCTGCGATCCTAAAAGGACCTCAGCTTCCGACTGCTGCAAGCTCGACGGGATTCTTTCTCGTCAGCGGGTTTTGCGCAGCCGCAGAAATGGCCTCGGGTCGATCCTACGCCGCCGCCCTCGCCGGCGATAACCTCGCCCGCGCCCCTTCATGTGCTAACATGTTTCCGCAGAGATTCCATGATGCATTCGAGCAAGGCGTCGAAATTGGGTTTCTCAAAAAAGCATCCCGTAAAGACGACAAACATGCAATCTTTCTCACAGAGGAAGAGATCTCCATCCTAGCTGCACCCTGCCGGTTGTTTCTAGTGGATAAGTTCCCCTACGGCAATCCTAAACTTGAACTGATCTGAAAGGAATTTGAGCAAATGAAGTTTAATGGAAGTTGGAATATTGGAAGACAGGATGGTCGGTCGTTCTCATCCAATTAACAGATGATGGAGATTACGCCCAAGGGTTCATAGAAGAATACTTCGTATAGACAATCGAGTGATGAAGGTGCTGAAATGGACGGTGGATTTTGACCATCGTATTGAACCTCCCATCATTCCGGTATGACTACGCTTCCCAGATTTTCAAGTTCATCTTTATGATCAAGAACTTCTCTTTACTTTCGCAAAGATATATGGAACGTCACTCCATATTGATCCGCCTATAGAGCATCTATCTAGACCTTCTGAAGCTAGAATATTGATAGAACGGGACATTACGTTACCTTCCCGAAAGAGCTATGGATTGGTACACAGCATCAGGGATTTTGCCAACCAGCAGAACATTAACAGGTACTTCTTTACTGCACCCATTGTCGTATGTTTGGTCACTCTCACCAACAGTGTTACCACCTGCATCTGAATCTTAAACCTCCCCGTACAAACGCTACTGGGCCACACATTCATGCGACGGATATACCGTCTTCATCACCTCTAGTGATACCCACTACTGTTTTAGAGCAGGTTGAGAAGGATCGACCCTTGGAGAAGCATCAGGTAGTTGCCACTTATAGGCAGGATGAGGTCATCTCTCAGCCTTCTTCTACCGGAGCAGCAGTACTACTATCTCAGGTACCCACTACTACGGAGGGAGTTCAGACTCCCCACCACGACAAGTCTCAAGATAGGGAAGCAACAAACACTCATAATCTTACGACGGAAAAGTGTCTACTACTACTGAGAAAGAACTATTGTCTAATAGTACCTTGGTTGTTCTACCAGCTCTAGGGGTAGGAGATTTTCAAGTATTGGAGCCGATTACAGCAGCAGTCTTTCCCACTTCGGATCAGACTGTTCACTCTTCTGAAGAAGAATGGCAAGTGTATACCTCCCAGCGGAAGAAGAAGGCTGGGGGTACTATCCCCCTCAGAAAATTAATGGATGATATTTTGGTCTCCCCTGGTAATGGAGAATCACTTCAGAGTCTGATCTCTGGATGCACTACATTAACCAGGGTAGAGGGAAGCCTTGGCGACCTCATCCTCTTTAGTTGTTTGTTTCTCTTTTGTTCGATCTTTTGTATCGCTCTGTTTGAGCTTTATTTTGTTTCTTATGAGTCGTGCTCAATTTATTTGGACCCTCTCATACTACTTGTGTTGTACACCTTTTATTTCAATGAAATATGCCTTAGGGCCCTTTTACAAAAAAAACATACACACACACACACACACACACACACACACACACACACACACACACACACACACACACACACACACACACACACACACACACACACACACACACACACACACACACACACACACACACACACACATATATATATAGCGCTCCTTCAGCCCAAAACCCTAGCCGCAGCCATGCCGCCCAAATTTGATCCGTCTCAGGTGGTGGAGGTTTACGTCTGTGTCACCGGCGGCGAGGTAGGTGCCGCAAGCTCTCTTGCCCCTAAGATTGGTCCCCTGGCCTCTCCCCCAAGAAGGTCGGAGAAGACATCGCCAAGGAGACGGCTAGGACCGGAAAGGACTCCGTGTCACCGTAAAGCCGACCGCTCGTAACGGGCGGGCGAAGGTCTCGTCGTTCCTTCGGCGGCGGCGCTCATTATCAAGGCTCTTAAAGAGCCCGAGCGCGATCGCAAGAAGACGAAGAACATCAAGCACAACGGGAACATCTCGCTTGACGATGTGATCGAGATTGCAAGGGTCATGAGTTCAAGATCTATGGCTAAGGATCTCGGCGGCACCATCGAGGAGATTCCGGGAACGTGCGTCTCCGTCGGATGCACCGTAGATGGCAAGGATCCCAAGGACTTGCGGACGGAGATCACCGAAGGGGATGTCGAGGTGCCTCTTGCGTAAGTATCGTTTGATCCTAGTTGGGATTCTTGCGGGTTTTGATTTGGTATTCGTTTTGCACCTTTCGAACATTTGAACATTTGAAGATCATTGTAACTTAAGATGGATTTTGAGAGAATGTTTGCTTTAGATTTACGTGCATTTTAATTACAATATATATATATATATATATATATATATTAAAAGATTGATCGACATTCGGAGACCACCAATCAACCCCTATTGGTTGAACTGACCGAGGAGCGGACCCCCCTTCCAGTCCTTGTGTGTTATTCAAATCTTGTCGTAAGGGGTGGGATTTGAATCCCTGACTCGAGGCACTTTCCAAAGGCTGCAACCAATGAGCCAAGGCTCGCGCACACACAAAAAGGTGAATGAGGTCATATTAACGAAAATACTAAGTACTACTCAAGAAGTTCAAACCATATGAATTTGAGTCATAGTCAGAAATGCTTAAGAAAAATCTTGTAAATACTACTCAATCATATCAACGGAAGAAGTTCAAACCACAAGGAAACCATTGTTTGCCTCCTCGACTACAAAGAGGTGAATATCGACCCGACAAGGATTATGTACTGCACAACACTTCATGAGTCAAAATCCTAATGGCAACTCAAAATAAGGAAATTCATAAGTTGTCACCTCCGTTGAAGCCCAAATGCAAGGACTTAAGAACAGTATTGTCACTTCCATCAAATTTATAAACATAATATTGAAGCAAATTTTTCAACTCAAGGAGAACTAAGGGTTAATCTGACAATGGAACTTGTGTCAATTCATTCAAAGATCCCACCACACCAACAATCCTACTAATGGGGGCAACAAACCCAAAAGCAACAATGTGAGAATTGTCACCATTGGCGAAACAACAACTATCATCAAAGGACCACCGCTAGTCAAGCAAGTTCTTATTATTGTCTATTAGGAGCCTTCACCGAAAAATTTCTCGTGTCAATCACTTATCACATTTGATCAAATATAAACAAGTGTGCATAAATAATCAAACAAAACACAGAATTTCTAAAATATTTAAATATAAATACATACATATCTCAAAAGTCTTTTATAATCACTCAATACTGTACAATCATAACTTTATAGAAGGATATGTCACCTGGCTAACATCCGACTGCCACTCACCCCACTCTAAACAACAATAACATAGTACCAAATAAGTAACATGCTAGTAAGGAAAACAATACTAAAATTAGACTAAAAAATATAAGAAACAGGAACATGCATAATGGTGAGGGACTAATATGAGTACCAATAATAGAAACAAATAGTCATGCCTCAATATTAAAATAAATAATCAGCACCCCCCTCCCCCTTGCGCGCCATGCGCGGACCGAAGCGGGGCATCCAAAGTAGAGGAAGGATCGCATCGAACACACAATTTTTTCACGCAAACATTAGTGGCACCCATTTTTCGTGCCTGGACAAAACCAGTTTAGGCTTTTTCGTTGCTATGGAGTCGTCTGATTTGCTTGCCTGATGTTTTAGATTTAGTATTTTTTTGTGTTTTGAATCGAGACAGTCGCTCACATCTCTTCTTCCCTTTAGATGTATATTGGTCTCCAATTAATGATTATCTTCCATATTCCCTTCCGCATCCACTCCATGATGGTCTCTGCTGCCCTCCATTGCTGCAGTCGCTCCCGAAACAATGCCTATATGTTGTATTCACCATAGCTTTTCAATTTTAGCCGCATGTCCTTGCAATCGCAACCCCGGACAACCTTCCTCTTGCTGTCCAACAGTCCCCCACATCCCTGTCACTGTCGTCTTCATTTCCTCTCCACTACCGTTGCAATCCAGCTCTCACAATTACGGCCATCACTGTTCCGTCCATCCCAGCACAATCCTCCACTTCCTCTCATCCTTCTGCCTCGCTGTGGTAGCCCCATAAATCCCTTACCAAGCTTTTCACCACTATTTCTCCATCACAAGCCTTTCTAGCCAATCCAGTTACTGCGTTGCCTTTTTGTGTTGCAGCTATTCAGCTGTCTTACATCGTCGTCACGACTCACTGCATTACCCTTTTGCTGCAGTAGACTATCCCACCCCTAACCACCCTTTGATACCTCTTAGGGTGCGGTGCCCAAACCTTCACCATTCCCCATCACCACCCCTAGATCTAGCCCTAGCATAGATTTTTGTTGTCAATTATTGCAATTTCAGTTTTATGCGGTTAGTTTTAATTTCTTATTTGAATTCCACAATAATATTTTTTCTTTCTATTGTTGTTTGGTTAACTCATATTTCATTTAGTATCAGAGCTAGCATAACCCTAATCTTATCCAAGGGTTTCTAGCAACCCAAAATACCTAACACTATCTCCACCCAAGACATTTCTCTTTGCTGACTTTCCAAACCGATACCAAAAAATTTTCTTTCGCACCCTACTCAACCCATGTACAGTCTCTTCCAAACTACCCAAACCATAGCCGCACCACCGAAAAGACAATAGCAGAAGGCTGATCGAGCGGAAAGGACACGAGGCCATTTATGAGAAATCTACAAAAAGGTGTTCGAGAGATTTCTACGGAGGATATGCAGTGTAAAACCCTCGAATTTCAACAGAACCTCGCCTCCTTCGAGTGGAAACCATCGAGAAGGTTCACATAAATTCCACTTAATCCCTGAGATGAAGAAGCACTACTCCGAAGATTTAGTATGAAATATTGGAGAAGCAAGGATTTTAAAGTAAATGTGGATTTGTCATATTTTAACAACCGCATGGATCCAGAAGAGTATGTTGGGTGCCTCTAAACCTTGGAATGTATCTGAGCGTGAGGACATCCCACCGAAAGGAATTGTGGAACTTACCTCTAGCAAGTTAAGGAATAGTGCATCTGAGTGGTGGGCAAATTTGAAAATTCCTCGACATTGAAAAAAGAAGACAAAAAATTACTACATGGTCCAAGATGAAAAAGGGGAATGTAGCACCAGTACCAACCACACATTATAGGAAGGATAGATGCATAAGGCCTCAGGTATTACAACAATATCCACAGGTGACCACCACACCTTACATGCAGAGTTCAACCCCAGGATCAAGTAGCAGGAATACATGAAAGGAAAATCCAAGTTAACCCCACCTGAGGAAACACTAGTTCAGAGGGGACAGCAAGTGGAACAAATCTGCGCTCTCAAATTCATCCTGACTCGAAATTATTTCAACTGCATCGAATTTCGGCAAATTGAATCATATTTCACAACCAGAAAAATAATCTATTTCACTAAGCAGGGAGTTGTTGACGAAATAAGCAATGACACAGTAGACACTGAAAATGTTAGAACACATAGTATTAGATTCCAATCTCATGAGCGAGAAATGCACGTAGTTCAATCAGAGCCTATGAGAGAGACTCCAACATAATTAACATTTGCGATCCAATAGGGCATTAAGTTAAAAGAATCGACACCAGACACATGACAACTCAGATAAGAGACTTTCATACTTTTAAGATATATAGTCTACTTAGTTGCCCTAATTGAGGGAGGTCCAACATGTTGGAGACGAGACTCATTTTGCCACTTTTGAAAGACTGTGGATTTACGTGGGCATTAGAATTACTTAAGCACTAAACCCATTGACAAATAATCAGAAAAGATGAATAAATCACAACATTAGAAATCGACTTAGGATCATTAGGGATAAGAACATCCTACAATGAGATCCAGATCCTTTCCAAGAAGAAGAGGTCTCTCCTAAGTAATTATGCCTCCGTGTAGCCTAGACTGTCATAGATGTCATTTCAAAATTCATTCTTCCTATCATATTTGTTTATCAGATACACTCAACCAAGTAAGAGTGGGAGAAATAAATTATATATTTAATGGCTCGGGAGTTGTTTTATGAAAATTTGTCGATATGCAGCTCTAGTTTAAGTTGTGCCAAAAATTGATAAATATTTATTCTATTGGGGGATGCTTTGTAATAACACTGTCAATAAGACTAACTTACCAAAAGATTATGCTATTCTTTAAGGAGACAGAAGCTCTAACTAAAGAGGTCGAAGCTCTCCCAATCCTGGGAGACTGACACAAGCTTCCCTCCATTACTAATGTGGACCGTCCAAAGCAAGGGATCGTATCCCGCAAGCGAATTTTTCCCTTGAACATAGCAACCCCTGCTTTTCATTCCTAGGCTGAAATGGTTCAGCATTTACAATCCTCTCGAGTCAACAGATCCTCTTAGATCATTCTAATGTTTTAAATTTAGTTTTTCCATGTGCTTTGTATCAAAGCTGTGAAACCCCTTAAGTAGATTATAAATCTAACTCTTAAATATCGAGCTACATTTTGGTGTAATGATGAAATTTTGATATGAACTCCAAACTGTGCTCATCATGGAGCGCTCCTAGGATGGGTGACATACTGGGAAGTTAGACCAACAAGGCAAAACTGTGAGACTATTAAGCCAAAGCGGAAAATACCTTGATGGGTGAGAGTTCAGGTTGTCACAAATGATTTCAGAGAAATACACCAACTGAAAGATGGGAATTAAATATTATAAAGAACAAAGTGATACGCTATGGGAGCCACTTATTGAACCCTGGATGGACAAAGTACAATATAATAGGAACCACTTCTAGAATCCCATCTACCTGGTAGATGATTTTTTATATAGATGACGTCAGTTATTCAAGTGGGGAAGATTGTGAAGCTACTTAAGTTTATCGAAGTCAAACTCTTAAACATCAAGGTGCATTTTAATTTAACAGTGAATATTAGATGGAAACATTAAAGTTAAGCATGCATATTCTGGAGCTCTTCTAGGATGGGTGACTACCAAGATGTTACACCAACGGAGCTAAACCATGAGGTCATTAGGCCAATGCAAATACTACATTGATGGGTGAAAGTTCGAGCTATCACAAAGACAGTCGCCAACACTTCTTTCCTTTGAGGGTTGTATCCTAAGGTTTAAGTAGTGCTTCAGTTGTATCTTGATCTCCAAGAGGTGTTTATCTACACTACTCCACTTCCACATCCTCCCATCGCTCCCGGCTGCCATTCCCTCATGCAACCGACGTTCTTCCTACAATTTCTGCATTGCAACCCCTATTCTCTTCACTTCCAGTTCTCCCCCCTGTACTACCATTACTATTCCAACCACCCAAAAACATTCGTCATACCTCCTTGACGATGTCCAACCGTCGGAACCACCTCCCCAAAGCCTAGCTGATGTTCCTGCCGCCCAAAACTACCTTTTGTTGTTGCCAAGGGCATCAAGTACCTATTTTTTCGGTGTTTTCTGCACCTCTACTGTAATGGCCAAATTTCAAATAACCAAGTATAGTTTGGCACATTTGAAAAGTACTCCAAAATTTTCATCTTTCGAAATTCGATCGAAATAATTTTACATTTGACACATGAGATCAATCAATTCCATATAAAGCACCATGCATGAGTTGCGAACGGATTAGGAGATATAAAATTTTGAAGTTAAAAGAATAATTATCTTAATAACATCTAAATTATATTCCCTAATCCTACCACTAGTCCCGTAGATCAACTGTTCACAAACGACATCCATGCCTTTCATTCCATTCGTGTGGTCGAATAGGGCACCAAGCTTCTCTCTCTCTCTCTCTCTCTCTCTCTCTCTCTCTCTCCCTCCCTCCCTCCCTCCCTCCCTCTCCTGTTCGTTCCATGCGACAGAAGCAAGCGAGCAGAGCTGTGACCCTTGCTACAGTGCAAGGAAGTGGCATGGGGAGGTCGAACTTGTTGTAGGGAGCTTCAGGAACGAAATTAAATGGTACAAATTCCTCTTCCTCACAATTGTAGACTTTCATTTCCTTTCTCACCCTTTTTGTTTTGAGGTGTCTCGTCTTTCGTGCAAATATCGCTTATGGTAGCTGTCGATAGTGTCAATTGTGTGTCGGAAGAGTCAAATGTCCTTTGCGAGCTTTAGCAAGGGTTCAAACACGAAATCAGCATAGGGGAGGTGTGGTTGGAGGTGAAAGAAAGAAAATTAGGGAGTTTCGGACATACCAATTATGTCGAAAAGCCTTTTTGAGGTATGTGCTCGAAATTAATGCATGTCTGGGGTTAATCATAATGGGAGCCCAAATTTTATTAATTTTCACGATGTATATGATTTCACGGGTTGTATATACGATAAGGTGAGCTCGGGAAGAGCATGTAGGCACTCATTGTAGAGCTGTTTCGTCAAGTCAGGTGAAATAATCTTGCGATAATTTAAGAGAAAAATCTTCTATAAGTTTCCATATGATTTTTCTTTGACACAAATGCGTTTAGAATATCCTGCATATTGTATATGGATACTTGCAATTGAAAGTATGAATGCATGTCTATTTTTCTTACAATACATGTAATGTTATGATCAGACTATGCTACAAATGACTATGCATATGATATGAATTTCCTACAAGTATTCATTTGTTATCAGTCATGCCAATGCCTGTGAAACATGTAATACCTTTTAAATGCTTGACACAGTAATAATGATTTAAATGTCACAAGTAATGCTATAAGTAGACTATTACATGAGTACTTGCAAGTATATTATGTAAGAATGTAATATTCTCGACTCCTAATATTTATATGAGGATGAAACGTTAAGAACTTTTGTGATTACGCGGTTACATAACGTTAGGGAATAGTGGGTAATAGGGGGCTATCGATAAGGGGTAGCCCAAACTTTATCGAGAATTCATACGGCATTTGAGGCTACGTGACAACTTATAATAAAATGACAGAAATAGCTTAACACCATACATTGAACAAGTAACATTATTATAATATGACGTCTATGAAATGGCATAGCTATGATAATATACTATGAACATGTTTTTCATTATGCTTATGATTTCGTGCTTACGACCTACATGTTACACTGCAATCTTAATTTTTATACATGCTATCTTTTCATACTCTCTAGTATGTCAGCATGTTATAATTTGTGTGTAGACATGCATAGTTTCATATGAGCATGCACACTATTTTTTTTTAAATATAAAATATTATGTTAGCCCTGATAATTTCTCTGAACTCGTTGCTCATTCTTAACTATTATCTTTCATGTAGGGGCAAAGAGTAACCAGGAGTGTCTTTTTACAGCTTTTGCACAATAGTTTTAAAAGTTTGTACGCATATTTTGGGTACGTGTTTTTTTTATTATATTTGATTTAACAACTCTGTATAATTCTCATATTTTGGATTTATAATTTTCATGCTTCTGAGTATATATTTGAAAATGCAATGTAGCAAGAATGTTGCGATGATCCAGTTAGACAAAGTCAGGGCGAATGCTGGTGAGAATTGGTCTGACCCAATTGTTAGACTCTATCGCACCATGATTGACCCTACCAGAAGGTTAGTTGGGGAGTGACATCTACTCCACTTATCCGCCTTGCCGCAACCAGCCCAAGTCTTTATAGACAAGAACATCGCCTACTCATGGATGTGTAGTGTTGTTTGTTGTTATTTTCCGTTTCCATGTGTGATTGTAAAAAGCAATTGGCTTTTCTAGTAATAATATTAATTTTCTTCTTATGGTTTGGGTTAACTCCAGCATCATTACCACAACTTGTACTGCTCTACAGATGTCATTCTTATTAGTGATTGATGGGCATGCATATGATTTCTCTCTCATATATTAAACCTTACTTTAGTATTATTTATCTAACTAAACTTGTAATTTACCTGATATTATTATATTATTTTTTGAGATAGAAAAGAAATAGATAGATCGTTAATCAGGTAATTTGCCTCTTTGTGTAACTTTCGAATGTAGAACATTTGTGTGATTATAAAATACTTTTGGGTATGTATGATTTTACATTAAGTGTTTTACCAACTCTATATATTATTTGAGGTTATTTTTGTGTGTTACTTTGTGAATGTTTGATATGAACGAATATTACATGAATTTAAGTATCATAAATTTCTTGAAATGACTTCAAGAGACTTTCTTTACTCAGTCCAACTTTGTATAAGTCGGGATAAATATTGTTATAAATTGAGTGTGATTGATTTGTTCTCGTTGACCCAAGAGGGTCAGCAAAAGTGTAACAAAGAATAACGTCCACCGTGATAAGCCTAAGCACATTGAGAACAATGGAAGGAAAAAATTGAACAAAGAATCATTCTAGTTGCACCAAACAAAACTAGCTATAAATGTTCTTGTTGAAGTTTGGTGATCGCTTCGAGAGAGAACTTTCTCTTATCCCATTTAGCCCCAGAAAATTATCATTAAAGTGATGAAAGAACCTATATAGGCTCCATATGTGGCCTACACACCTTGCTAGACATAGGGGGCATGTTCTGAGGTACTCCGGATGACTGGATTTAGCTAGTAAGCCCAACCCAACTGTCTGCTGCAAAGTCCTGGAAGGGTGTCAGGCGAGGTGTTAACAATTTCAAAATCTTAAGTTTGGATGGATCAAAATATATTTACAGCTTGAAGTCAAGTATGAAAATCAAGAAATAGAAACATAAAAATAAATAAATAAAAAAACCTGAAAAGCAGCAACTATCTCCCCCATAAAGTTAGGAAGTACTTCTTGACATTGCATTAGACACAATATCAATTCGAAAAATTCCCTTTACTGTCATATACAATTACTGCCTTCCAAACAATTCTAGGATATCGCCAGCTACTCCGGTTGTTTCCCATTGGAAGTCTAATAGCCACCTCTAAGCCAAATGTTGCTCTGCTTGTAAATGTTTACATCCTTGCCTTGTTGCCTCGCCGAAAGCTACCATATCCTATAGTTGATTCTTCTAGCTGCCACTCCTTACCATTATCCGCCAAATGCAGCATTCATTTCCTATATTCTTCCCATATATTGTTGTCAATAATAATGGTAATTTCACTCTTATGTTTTTCTTTATAACAAAAGTTATGGCGTAATTTATCTCTTAATTTTTTCTATTCTGGTCACAATCTGTTTTCTATTCTAGGCCCATAAATTAGGCTATTTTTCTAATAAAAATATTACTACTATCAAATGGAATAAAAAAAACATGGTACTTTTGTTTCATATACTTACAGCACAAGTCTCAACAAATCTTGCAGAAAATAAGTGTTCTAAATTTTCTAGCAAGCTTCTAGATCCTTTTAGAATGACTGTTTGGTTCTCTAGCTTTCATTTCACTTGTTTGGTTCTTTTTCTAAATGGTACTATGTATTTATTTATTTCTTCTGATGAGAAAGGCACTCCGCAGTTATTCCATCAATAAAATAGGAGCTGATCCATCAGCAAAGCTTTTCAATGGAAAAACATGCAGAAAAAAGGCCATATATAGTGCAATAACCCTACAAATTGTAAATTCTGGGTCCACTAACACAATCTAACCGAAGTTTTACAAGAAAGGATATTATATAATACAAGCTATGACAGTTCAATTCAACATAAAACCAAAACAACAGAATTACATACAGAATGGCCAAACACATTTCAAGAGTATGTTCATTTTACAATACATACGTAACTGCTAGAAAAATGACGACAAATTTAAAGGTGATTTGCAAATTAGAACCCAAAAATAAAATAAAATAGAATTAAAAACTTCTCTGCACGATGAACTCCTATACCTGCAAGTTCTGTTCAGTGCACCAAGCTGTATCATAATCAGCACGATCCCAATTTTCATATATTCGGAGCAAATGGATATGATCACCCCAGTACGAACCAGAAGGATGTTTTAAAGGTTGTTTCCTCTTCTTGTCCTTAATGCTGCAAATTTAACTCAACATTATCCCGGGATATGGCACTCAATATCGTGAAGAAATGATTTATGTGCATCATGAAATGATAATAAATAATGAAGTACAAACGACACGACACAACACTGATTCCTCATATTGTTACAAAACAATCACAATCACGCAAGTATACATGTCGATCAATTAATCTACAAAATTAGAGCCATTTTTCAATTCCATAAAAAAACTTATCTGCTTTCTAACATACAATGCTCTAGTTTAATTCACCATTAAGTCTAATTTGATTAGTTCAGATTTGCAGAAAGCAAAAGGTTCTAAAATCCTAATACAAAAAAAGAAGATGATTATGTTTCATTAAAATTTTTTAGAGGTAAAAAGTTTATACACTTATGACACCAGTATAGTAAATCCTTAATGTCTTTCCCATGAGTTTTACACGTTGACAATCAGGGACAAGCCTTTCTTAGCCCATGTTTAAGTCATAAGAAGCGTTGCAAAACCGTGTTACAAATACGGTAGTTCAAGAATGCAAAGTTTCCTAGAAACCTCGTAGTCCGCTATCAAGATTGTATTCTCTTATTGGCAATATATTTATTCTCCTATTGGAAACCCGTGTTACAAATACTCGAGTTGGCCCCCCTAATACTCCTCTTTGCTGCTCTGGCTCTCTTTGTTCTATGGAAGCTGAAGCTCTCTTCGTTCTATGGATTCTGAAGCCACTCGAGTCCTCCCACTTGAATCAACAAGCATCAAATTTTTTTTTTTTTTTTTTTTTTGGTTTACTAGTTTTTACAATTAATTTATTCATTTCGAGAATTATTTAGATAGACTTCCCTTCAAATATTTGCTTGATTTTGCTCATCATCGAGAAAAGAGCTAAAAGTAAATTTTCTTGGAGTTGAGAGGGGCATTTAACAAGAATCCCTCTAGCTCATCCTTGGGGGCATAACTAGGATCATTTTTCTACAGTTTGCTTTTGGTTTGCATGATCTTGTTCATCACTAAGGAACAAGTCTAAGGACTATTCATTTTGGAGTTTTAGAAAGTATTTTTCTGACAATAGTCCCACCCATTACTATGTTCTGATGCCTAAATTCATCATTTAAAACATAACTTAGTGTTTATCTCAAAGGCTAAAAACTTGTTCTTAAGAATGAACCCATTTGATTGCATTTATGGATAAGGGAGCCCATAGTTCATGTATGCTTGACATGATTTGTTCGATTAATAGTAATTTCAAATGGACAAACAATCAAATACAAGCATTATACATATCCATGATTAAGAATGTAGGTCACAAACATGCACTGGCAATGACAACAAAATATTATTATAATTTTAAAAAAAATTAATAAGATATTGCATAAAACAAATAAAAAGAAATATTAAAAGATTATAAAAAATCTTTAATTCTTCCTTAAAAAAAGAAAACCAAATATACTAAAATCAATAAAGAAAAAATAGTCATATTAGTGTGAGGTGAAGAAATTTAATTATTGTCATTAAAAAAATTTATAAAAAAGAAATATTATGAAAAAACTAAAAGAGAATAAAACTAGTAGAAAATATGATTAGGATCTTGTAATTTAAAAAATAGAATATAAATGATTTAATTTAAGCTATTTGTGTAATATACTATGAAAATTAAAATTTATTATTTAGGGCAAGTGTGTCAAAACATGTTAGCTAACTTTTTATAATCTTCAATTGAAATAAAAATGACATTGTCACAGTCCGGCTCAGGACTTAGAATTATTAAAACAAGAACAGACAGTCGAACGGTGTAACTAACATTTTTTTTTTTCATAGATTATCATAACTTCAAGTTTATAAAAAAATCACTTAGAAACCACAAGGAGCACTAAAAAGAAAATCAAATCATCCAAAAACAATAACATAAACTGCAAGAAAAATATAAGAAACTAACCCACAACAATATATCACAACTCAAATTAACAATACAATAACTACAATTATAATAGACAATATATTACCTATTAGTAGTACTCCTGTAAGCCATCTCTTGTCTATCAATCATATTGATCTAATATTTTCCTCAAAGCAACCATTCATTTTCAAGAATAAGTTACATCAATTTGTGAGCAATTAAAAGAATTTTATGCATTACATTAAAATGAAAATATTATACATGAATGTCGAAAGAAAATACAATTTATTGATAAATTAAACTGTAAGTTCTTATTTTAATTTAACCATTCCCATTTCAATTTAAATATTTATCATTTTTAGCCTTTTTATAGAGTCATATCAGGGTTGTCATCATACACAAATGCCCATGGACACCCTCAATATTTTACACAAATGTCCATTAACATTTTTTTTTTCGTGCACGAGTACATCACATCCCTTACCAGTACCATCTGGGGATAATATTGAATGATTTAAGCTTTCATATTTTATTTCTTTAACTAACTGCTTTCAAAATGTTTGAACAATCATTTTTCCTTTTTATCATTTAATTTCATTTAATTTCATTTAATTACCTCCTTTTAAAGTAATTGAGTAATCATTTTTCGTTTTATATCATTTCATTTCATTTATTTCAATAATTTTTTAACTTACACCATGCATATCCTTATAATAGCAGGTATCTAAAACAATAATGCAAATTTTTATTTAATAAAACATCAATTTAATACCTATAAGAAAGTAATTACTCACATTCGTTTTAAAAGACTTCACTTATGAAATGACCCTTTCCAAATTTTTAAATTATTATTAACTAAATTCCTGCAATTAACTAAAGTAGTACACTTAATATCTATAACTTCGATTACATTGCAAGATTACTTTAACTTGAATAATGAAATTTTTATAACTTATATCCTAGATTAAATTTAACATATTCTTAACATTTTAATAAACAAACAGATATATATATATATATATATATATATATATATATATATATATATCCAATAATTGTGATGCAGAGGACGGCGGAAGTCCGCCTAGGGTTTTCGGCACCTTGATGACGATTTGTGTGGGATACAGTCTGGCGACCTCGTTTCCAACTCCGGCGACCTCGACTCTAGTGACCTCGCTCGCTGGCTTCGGCTCCAATGGCACGGGCTACTGCAGGAAGGCTCGAGAGTTGGCATTTTCAAGGACGATAGAGCTTTCATTCGGCCTAGTTTCTTCGCTGGTGAAAGTCCCTTCTCCATTTTCTTGTTGGATTGTTTCGCGATTTAGGAGTTCCATCGGCATTTTGGGGATTCCGTTGTTTTTTGCAATTTGGGGGAATGGCTCGAAGTAATGTTGCGACTGTCTCAGAGATTTCGTCTCCTGCGTTAAGTAGCCGATCTTGCTTCTTTCCTCAAGCTTTTCATGATGCACTTGAGTTAGGGGGTGATTATACGTTCATTAAAAGTTGGGAAAGAAAAATGGTAAACCTGTTATGTTCCTCACCGAGACGGATATTAATACTCTACCTGCTTCTTGTCGCTATTATCTAGTTAGGACATGTTCGTATGGGCTTCCCAAACGTGAGATTATTAGAAAATATTTTGATTCTCTAAGGCTCACTGGCAGTTGGAAGGTTGGTTCGCTAGATGGTCGTCATATTCTCATCCAACTTTTTAATGATGCAGATTATACTAAAATATTTGCTCAAAATTTTCTAAAGATTGATAATCACGTTATGAAGGTTTTGAAATGGATCGTGGATTTCGATCCTAAATTGGAATCCCCTATTACCTCGGTTTGGGTTAAATTTTTCAGGGCTCAAGGCGTATCTTTTCAATTATGAAATCATTTATACCCTTGCAACCGCCTTTGGCACACTGCTTAAGATCGATACTCCAACACTTGATGCAAACAGGCCACTGAAGTGTGTGTGCTTGTTGAGAGAGACATCACTCAACCTTTTTCAAAGACCATTTGGATTGACCCCCCTCATCAGGGCTTTTGCCAAGAGATTGTGATGGGACCTCATCCCCAATATTGCTCTCACTGTGGAATGTTTGGTCATAGCTCTTTGTTCTGTTTTCGGTTGCATCCCCACCTACGGCCCAACGTAGCCCCTCCTGTATCTCAGCACAATCATATTGCAGGTGAGCTCCAGGATCGTGATCATATGGGTGTTCAGCCTGTTATCTCTGTTTCCCTTGCCGATGGTATACCCTCTGCCTATGATTCATAGTCGTTTGCCAATGGCGGATACGGTGCAAAATGGTGCTACTGATATTTTTTCTGACATTATTAAGATTGGTGATGAGGGTCATGTGTTGAGGTGAAGGATGATGTCACTGCTCCTTCCGGGACAGTTCAGAAGGATTCTCCCAATGCTATTGAGGAAGATTTTGATCAAAACACAACCTATCGTGCTGATATTAATCATTTGGATGTAGTTGATGACTCCTTAATCGTGGTAGATTTACCTGTTGAGAGTGCAGAAGATTCTTAAGTATTGGAAGAATATCCTTCACGAACACCGGAACCCATTGATGCGAATGTCTTTCCCTCTACTGATGCTCCACTAGCTAATGATATCATAAACCAGTCTTCAGAAGAAGAATGGCAAGTCTACACTTCTCGGGGGAGGAAGAAGGCTGGGGGCGCTATTCAGCTTGGAGACTTAATGAATGATACTCTGGCCACTCCTGGCAATGGTACAACACTTCAGAGTCTGTTATCTGGATCCGCTCCAAGAACTAGAGGAAGAGGCAGGCCTAGACTGCCTCATCCATAGATACTTGCTCTCTGCATGTTTGCATTTTTTTAGGGTTTTTTTCCTTTTTGGGGTTCTTTACTGGGATCAAAATCAAGGTCCATTTAAGCAGTTTCATATGTTTGCCCACTATTATGATGAATTTATTTGAGAAAAATTTTGTACAGTCAGGTAATGAGAACCAGAAAATTCTTCTATAGTCAGCTGTATTATAACATGTCTTCCGTCAAAAATGCTCACCTGTCAAGCTACAACTAGTTTGAAATCTTTAAAAGCCTTCATGATGATCTCCATCTTAGTGCGACCTAATTAGAACTTTCCATCTAGTGTAAATTTGTATTTTTCTGCAAGGGATAAAATTTCAACTTCAGAAAGGATATTGTTGGTTTACCCGCTTTTTCCATACTTTTTTTATGAGATTGCAATCTAAATATCTTGCATAAGAATCATGGTACATATGCGGGAATATCGGACTATCTGCGAAATGGAAAGGAAATTTGCATTTGTGTACCAATGTAGCATAGGAGTGTTTGCCCACCTCCGGAATAGGTTGAGTCCCATGAAAGGAAGGGATAGCTGCAATGAAAAAAGGCACTCAAGCCACCGCAATGACCTGGGCAGAGCAGCAGACGACAAAACACTTTAGCGCAGCTGTCGAGCAAACGCAAGACTCGCGAAGCAGCGACGACGCGAGCTTAGAAATACTTTGTTGCGTCGAGCAGTAATTAGAAGCAGAGTAAGGAAGATGACGTGCGAAGCGGATCTCGTGTGCAGAGGAAGAAGCTAGGGCGGCGACGAACCTGCTTCGATGCTCCCCTTCCCACGAGGCTTCATGCCTGAGCTAGGGTGGCTTCGAACCTGCTACGATGCTCCCCTTCTCTTCTTCGAGTACGAAGGCGCCAACGCGACGAACAGGCGTTGATGTCGTTCCGACATGTAGAAACGAAGGGCTAATCAAATCGTCATGGAAATGCGATCCGACCAAACCCTAGCAGAGCAAAATCTGCTAGGGTTTGCACGAATCAGGATTCCATGGCGATTCGATTAGTCCTTCGTTTCTACACATCGAAACAACATCAACGCCTGTTTGGAAAATTATATGGCGTCGCTAGCGGGCTGCTCTGCTAGAGTTTCGCCTGATGGAGATTCCGGCGTTGAACTATCAGCTTCACTCAGGTATCGTCATCTCCGACGACGTCGTTTCGCGTCTTTGTCGTCGTACCCAACGACGAAGGTTTTTCTCTTTTGTTTTGCTCACATGTCGCCTCCCCCACCTGACAAAGACGTCTTTGCTTGCACGTCGTCTCCTGCCGGACGACGACGCCTCTCCTTCGTTTTGCTCGCAGGTCGCCTCTTTCCTGCCCGATAAACACGGTTTCGCACATCTCTCTCTTTGACGAAGAGCTTCACAGAGCCTTCAGTCCTTCCTGACGCAATCCCCAGATAGTGGGGTTTGCGTGGTTTGCGTAGTTTGCATACACTGGTCAAGGTGATGGCCTTGAGGCTTCGTTCCTATGCTGCCGCTCTTGCCGGTGATAACCCCGCTTATGTCTCTCTCTCTCGAATATGTTCCCGCAGTGATACCACGATACCTATGCGCTCGGCATTGACACCAGGTTTCTCAAAAAAACATCGCAAAAATGGTAAACCTGCAATCTTTCTCTCTGAGGCTAAGATTTCCACCTTAGATGCATCCCGCTGGTCTTAAATGGTAAGTTTTTTTATGTAAACTCCTAACTTGAGCTAATTCGAAATGATTTTGAGCAAATGAAGCTGAAAGGGGATTGGAAGATTGGTAAACTGGACGGTCGGCATATTTTCATTCAATTATCAAATGTTGAAGATTGTCCAATTGTTTGCGAGAAGACTCGTTCGAATCGATTTTGACCCTCTTATTGACCTCCTACCATTCCTGTTTGGCTGTGTTTCCCGGATTTGAAGTTTTACATTTTCGATCAAAAGCTCTTCTTCTCCTTAGTTATGGTATACGGTAAAACCTTAAAAACTGATATTTTTACAGTTAATATAAGTCGGGCATTTGAAGCCAGAGTTTTGATTGAATGGGATATTACTCTACTTTTTCCGAGGGAGATATGAATTGGCTCACAGCATCAGAACTTTTGGCAGCGGGCAGAACTCGAACAGATCCATCTTTACTGCACCTAATGTCATATGTTTGGTCACTCATTCTCAATATTATCATTTGCATCCTCAATTAGAACTTTTGAATAAAAATATTATTGGGTTTGCCCCAATTCATACCTGTCCCCCTTCCACTTCTGAGTGCAATCCATCAACTATTGAAACATTGGTTGACACGCTGTCAGCTCTCCCTACCAATACCAGAGACCCCCCTGACAATATTGTTTCTGTTTTTGCGAATGATGTGTTAGCAGATGGTTCAGCTGGGTAACCTATAGCTTCAATACTTGTTGAAAATAATTCTGCAGGATCCTTACCTACAAAGGACAATGTTCGGTCTGATAATCAGGAGCGCTTTGAAGCTCCTCTTCCTCAGAAGCATCAGGTGCAGAGGAGACATTTCTACCACCTCTTCAGTTGAGCATGTTGTTACTATGAGTCAAGAGCAAGGGGCTCATTCTCTTATACATGTCTGACAATCTGTTGACCACACTGATCATACGAGCCAGTCCTCGGATGAGGAATGACAGGTTTACACATATATGAGGTAGAAGAAGAACGGAGACCTACTCGAGCTCAAATATTTAATGGATGATACTTTGGTTACTTCAAGTAATGGCACGAAACTCAATTTGTTAGCTGGCTCCCTTCCTAGAACTAGAGGCAGAGGCAGAATTAAATTGGCTCGTCTTTAGCTACTTGATTTTTGCGAGTTTTGTTGTTTTGGGTTTATCTGTATCTTTTCTCTTTTGGGTTTTTCGTGTGTTGTACCGCGTGGGTAGGGTGCCTTTATTAGGCCTTCTCATACAACCATTATGTATATTTTCTATTTTAATATAGTAGCAATTGGGATTTTCAAAAAAACAAAATCTTTGGAAGATTATACATATATATCGCTATGTTTATCGCGGCGGGAGGCTCTGTTAGCGTTTTGTCGGATGGCGATTCCCTGTGTTGAATCACCCTCGTCCTTTCTACTTCATCGCCTCCATCAGCTTCGTTGTGCTAGACAACGAAGGGTTCTGCACCTCTAGACTTCATCTGCTTCTTCGTTTTGTCTGTTTTACACTCAAAAACCGGCTCACACGTCGTCTTCCTACCACTTCCTCGGGTTGTTGCTTGATGCAGTAAAGCAAAGTCTCTCGTCATTCGACTCTCTGACATGAGTGGGTTGCGTCGTCGTAGACTCAGGCCGCGGCTTCTCTTTCTTGCGTGCATGGTTCCTTGCATGTCGAGATGGCCTCCGGGCTTCGTTCCTACATCGTCGCCCTTGCTGGCGACAACCCACTCGCGCCCCTATTTCGTGTATGTTCCCGCAGCGATACCATGACACTTTAGCACTAGGCGTTGACAACGGATTTCTCAAAAAAACGTCCCGTAAAAAATGGTAAGTCTGCAATTTTCTCTCGAAGGCTGATCTCTACCTTAGCTTCATCCTGCCGGTTGGTCTTAGTTGGTAAGTTCCTCTATGGAAACCACAAACTCAATATAATTGGAAAATATTTTGAGCAAATATGTTTGAAAGGGGAATGAAAATTTGGTAAACATGATTGTATGCATATTCTTATTCAATTATCAGATGATAAAAACTATGTTTATTTGGTTGCGAGAAGACTCGTATGAATAAATAACCGTGATGAAGTTTTAAAACGGACGGTTGATTTTGATTCTCTCACTGAACCTCCTGCCATCCTTGTATGGTTGCGCTTCCCGAGCCTAAAGTTTCGTCTCTTCAGTCACAAGCTTCTCTACTCCTTACCTATGGTTGACGGTTAACCCCTCAAAAACTGATATTCCTATAGTTAATCTGAGACGGTCTTCTGAAACCAGAGTTTTGATTGAACGAGACATTACTTTACCTTTTTCCCGAAGAGATCTGGATTGGTTCATAGCACTAGAGTCTTTGGCAGTGAATGGAACTCGAACAGTTTCAACATTACTGCACCAACTGACATATGTTTGGAAACTCTCACTCCCAATATCATAATTTGCACCCTCATTTAACACCTCAGAGTAAAAATGTTACGGGACTCTCTGCCCCTCCTCCACCTCTGAGTGCAATCCACTGGCTATTGAAATATTGGTTAAAACGTCATCTTCTCTCCCTCTCACTCTCCCTCCTCTAAATACCATTTCTCCCGTCATTGCCATTTAACCCTCTTATTACCAGAGATCCCCCCCCTGACAACACTTTTTGTTTCTGTGATTGACGTGTTGCCGGATGGTTCAGCTAGGCAACCTACAACTTCAAACCTTTTTGAAAACAATGCTGAAGGAACTTTACCTACACAGGACAATTTCGGTCCGATCGTCAAGAGAACTTTAAAGCTCCTCATCTTCAGGAAGCCTCAGGTGCGGAGGAGACATTTCATACTTCATATACCCTAGAACCTATCAGTGTTACAAAGGTTGGCATTCTTTCTATTGCGGCTCTACCATCTCATCAGACGGAGCAAGTTGTTATTGTTAGTCAGAAGCAATGGACTCATGATGTGCAACAGTCTATACATGCCCGGCAATCTGTCGACCAACACACTGATCAAATGAGCCAGTTTCGGATGAGGAATGACAGGCTTACACATTCAAGAGGAAGAAATAGATTGGAGGCTTACTAGAACTCAGGAACTTAATGGACGATACATTGGTTGTGCCGGGTAATGGCGGCAAACTTAACAATTTGTTAGCTGGCTCACTTCCTAGAACTAAAGGCAGAGGTAGGGCCAAATTGGGTTGTTCACTAGTTAATTGATTATGTGAGTGTTTGTTTGACTTGGTTTTTGGATATACATTTGTTTTTCTTTTTGGGACCTTTGTGAGTGTTATATACAATGTGGGTAGGGTGTCATTTTTGGTCCCTCTCATCCAACCTATCTGTACCTTTTCTTTTTTAATATATTAGCTCTTCGGCTTTTTCAAATATATAAATAGAAATAAATATATATATAAAGATATATATATATATATGGCGGGGCATCTTCGTTTACGCTCTGCTAGGGTTTCGCCGTAATGGCGAACCCTGGTTCTCTGCTGCATCCTTTCGTCGATCACGACCATTCTGTCTCTTTCGCCTTCGTCTTCAGCTGCTCGGGTTGTCCCGGAAAGGGGCTCGCGTCTCAGGAGCCTGTGTTGTCGTCTCTAGAGAACTCGCCTCTGGAGCTTGCTTCGCCTTAGGAGCACGAGTCGTCGGCTCTGAGTCTGGAGCTTCCGTCATTGCGGTGCTCCGTTGCTGGCTGACGCGGGTCTGGTTGCTGGTCTGCCAACGATCATTCTCTCGACTTGCAGGCCGCCTCTACTTGCAGGCCGCCTCCTTGACTTCGACGACAGTGAGTCTCTTCTCTGCTTCTGGTTTTCTGTGTCTGTCTTCATGGCAGCTACCTCCTCTATCCCCGTTAATGTGCAGAGTCATGCACAACGGGCTAAGTCTACTTATGTTGTAGTGAGCAGAGATCACACCTCCCACAAAAATTTTGATAATCTTTTTTTTCCCACAAGCTTTACATGATGCTGCGGCTGAAAAAATGGAGTGCCCTTTTATTAGGCCGATAGGTGAAAATGATGGGAAACCTGTTGTTATCTTCACTACCCAAGAAATGAAGGCTCTCACTGACGCTGTTAAGTTCACATTAATTGAGAAATTCCAATTTGGTCACCCAAAGATGGATTTTGTTAGAAATTTTTTCGAGGATCTGAAGCTTATTGGAGAATGGAATTTAGGACTGTTGGATGGCAGACATTTACTTATTAGACTACGTAATTAAGAAGATTATGCAAGAATCTTTGTTCAACAGTCTCTTTTGATAAGTGCGCACCTATGAAGATTATCAAATGGACTCCTGATTTTGACCCATCTAGGAACCTCCTATCGTTCCTATGTGGTTCAAGCTTCCTAGACTTCCCTTTCAATTGTACCACCGACATGCTTTGTACAACATCAACCAAGCTCTTGGTACTCCTCTCAGAGTTAATTCACCTACTTTTGATTGGGCCTCGTCAGATGGTGTCAGGGTTCAGGCGGAGAAGGATATCACTCTTCCAGATGTGGATCGAATTTGGATCACAGATGCTGAGAATGGGTTTTGGTAGGAGGTTGTGATGGATAACAGACATCTTTATTGCCAGCATTGTAAATTTTTTTGGCACATTATGGACACTTGTTATAGACTGCATCCTCCCTCAAGAAAAATGGCTTCTGGGCCTTCTTTAGCTGTTGTTGGGATTTCCCAACAAAGAGTTGATGCTACCTTGGTTCAGGTGAAAGGGTAGCATCTAATGCTGATAACGTGTTTAACAGTTTAAACTCAGTTAACAAGGTACGTCGGGGAGACTCCTCTGATGGCTAGTCAAATGACCAACACAGTTGTTACTGAACAAGTTGGAAGTGTGGCCCTTCCTCTTGTGGTGCAACCCGCCCAGGTGGTTACTATAGCTGTCGAGTCTGACCGATAAATTCAAAAATTTAGCAGAAACAAAAGAAACCCCCAAGTTATACCCATTGCTGCACCCACCATTATGAATCAGCAGGATCAGTCAACAGAAGAGAAAGAAGCAGAAGAAGAAGTAAAAGAAGACGAAGATGAAGAAGATTGGCAAGTTTACACTTCTCGACGGAAGAGAAAGCCTAGGGATACACTTCTACTTGATGATACCTTGATTACTTATGGAAATGGAGCGGCACTAAAGAGATTACTTTATGGATCACCAAGAAACAAAGCGAGAGTATTGTCTTTGCGATCTCGCTCTTAGACATTGTTATTGCTCTTTTTCTGTTCTGATCTTTGGATCCTTTTGTTAGCATTGTATCGTAGGGGTAGGGCTTCATTTATTGGGTCCTCTCCTCAAGCTTCTGTAACCGTTTTTTTTTAATAAAATAGGCCCTAAGGCTTTC
This sequence comes from Papilionanthe hookeriana x Papilionanthe teres, assembly GCA_022702705.1. Lineage (NCBI taxonomy): Eukaryota > Viridiplantae > Streptophyta > Magnoliopsida > Asparagales > Orchidaceae > Papilionanthe > Papilionanthe hookeriana x Papilionanthe teres. The sequence continues at coordinate 14,384,688 of CM040434.1, forward strand.
AAAAAAGATATATATATATATATATGATTGTTTTGTGGCTTGGGATGATGGTGTTTATCAAAATTGTAAGCTATGTTTCTTTCCTTTTATGGTGTTGTGGTTTATTTGGATAGCCAGGATTGATACGAAATTTGGGGTGTTTCCTCTCTCTCCAGTAATTACTATTTCTTACATCCTTGCTTATCTATTTAAAGCATGCAGACATATTTCTTCTGTTGTTTCTCTCAACATGTCAAGGATGAGCGGGGTGGCGAGACCATCTTTGGTTGGCTAGCAACCCCTTTTTTTGGGATGGTTTGAAATAAATGTAGATGACATTTGGAAGGCAAATAGGGCTGGAGCGGGTGGCATTTGTAGAAATCTCTTGGGAAATTGTAGTTGGTTTTTTACTTCTATCTGTCTTTCTTCCCCTTGGAAGCAGAGTGCTCTTCCATTCTTTTTGCATTACAGATTGCAATCATTTTTAAGCTGTGTTATATATCTATTGAAACTGATTCTAATTTTATGTTAAATTTCTTATCAAAAAGGAAAAGCCTGTGTGGAATATTATCATCTACTTGAATAGAATCTGAAACCTTATTGAGACAAATCATTTGCAAGTAGATTGGAGTTTCATTTTTGGGGAAGGTAATTTGCCGGCTGATTGGTTGGCTAGACAGGGGCACTCAGGCGTATTTGTGGGAATGAGGCCACCTAGGGAGCTTCAAATTATACTTAATGGTGATCGGATGGACTTACTCCATATTCGTGTCTGATTACTTTGTTTGGAAATGAACTTACCTCAGCTTTATTACTGTTCTATTTATTATGCAGATGGGACTATTACTGGTGCCAAAATAGGGTTACTGATCATGTTTACTGCTATGATAGTACTTTGTCTCCTCAGTGATTTTTGCGTTATTTGCTTCATATTCTTGGTTACATACTCTGGGTTTCATGGCTTTTGCTATACTGGCAGGTCCCATTACATTTTTACATCAGCTGATGACAATCTTTGCCCCGACGTCCTATCCTCATTTCAGGGAAGCAGTGTACTTCACTTCTTTCCATCAGGCCATAGAGAGCAGAATTAAGGCCATTTTACTCACAAATTGAAACTAGGAGAGCAATAAAGAGATTTCGATTAGAAGTGGGATGGCAAAGGATTGGACCTAAAGTATGAAGATGCAAGGGGAGATAACCACAGGTCCTTACATCGAAAAACGTAAAGCTTCAATCAACCCCTTTTTCCTATTCTTTGGGAACTTGGACTTTTATTACCTTTTGTTTGAAGAAGATGATTTGTAGACATCTTCCATCCTTTCATGGTTGGTTGATCCCCCACTTCAATTCCCAACTAACAAGTTTTTGACCTATCATTTGTTCAATTTGGTCGATCTGACACTTAGTTAACTTTTATCCTCTAGCAAGGGGATGCAGAAAAGAACATAAAAGCAGCTTGCCACACTAGCAGACAGACCACTAAATAGATAAAAAAAAGGTGCTAATTCAATCATAACAACAGCCAACTTCATTCTCTCACTCTGCTCATGGCCCTCCTTGCCAGCGGGGTGGCTGAAAAAATTGGGTTCCAATTAAAAAACTAAAATCTCTTTCCAATCATATACTATACATAAAAAAGTTTCAGTTTTTAATTCTTTGATTGTAAATTAGATAGAAGAAGATTTAGATAATCTGACTTTTCAGACAAACAAAGATATTCGATCCATGACCAGTAACAATTAGCATGTCTAGTTCCATCATTGAACACATTCTATCTCTTTGACGCTTTATTCTCTTTCTGGTGTAGTTACATTAGCACTTCTAAAAAAAATAAAAGAGTACAGGGCTACAAACAGCCCCTTATTCGAGTCAAAGGTACAGTAAGGGGCTTTAAGGCCTGAGTTTCTTTATTGCCTACGTTTGCTTGTTTCCGGAAGTTGTGGTAGCTTGCTTGATTGATTTCCACTTCATGGCTTTCTTTGTCAGAGCTTTCTATCGTTCCTTTTGAAACCCGCTACAAGTTCTAGAGGAGCTTAGCCTGCATTGGGAGTCGAGCATTTATTTCTTCGGGATGGAAATGGTTGGAACACACCTTTACTCCATTGAATCACATGCTTCATCATCTAAGCTACGAGTTTTGAGATTTGCAGCTTCCCTTATGTGACAAGAGAATAAGATGGAAGCAGAGGAATCGTTGAAATGGAGTGGAAATGAAGTAATTGGAAACAAACATTCCATTTATTCACTCAATTTTAACATGTGGGAATGGAATGGAACAATAGCTCGGAGCCAACTAACTACAATTGGCAATCCAAAGGTCCAACCTGATCATTCCCAAAAATTGTATCCCTTTGTGTCAACCAGCCAACCAAGAGCTAGGAACCCTACTCGTATATTCATATGTAAGGATCTCAAACTACCTTCACTCAATACAAAGCTTTTTCCAATTCTTCTAATCGCAGGCCAAGTTCCAAGCATTCCTATTAGCCAATAGGAAAGATATGCAATCTAGGCAGCAATTGGCGTTATCCCACTCCAATTGCTCCCACTTCCAGGTGAAATAACCATCAAGAATTATGACCCCTGGTCCATTTATGCGGGAATCAGCATAAATGGAAAGGAAGCAAGAGTTGTGGCGGACAAGTCAGGTTGTATTGTAAATTAGATAGAAGTACATTTACATAATCTCACTTATGAGACAAACAAAGACATTTCATCCCTTAGTCCCTCATTCCTACCAGTACCTTTGGATGTTTAACATAGTGCATGTTATCTTGTGGTTGTATTGGTTGCAAGAGGAACATAGGCTCATCTTGCAGAGAGTTCAGGTTCTCTCATACAACCAGACCTTTTTGTTCATAAGGGTCCTCCAACAATGCAGAAAAGCTACACAATCACGATAGGCGTGATGTACTCACAACTCAGAGTCTAGCTACGCATGAGAAGAACCATGCACTTGACTTCAATGAGAACCACCACCTCCTCCTTCACTTTTTCCTTTTTCGCATTATCTCCTTGCACGCACACTACAAAGTTTGTTGGGCTTTGGTTGCGATAGTGACATCGCACACGAGGCTCATCCCCGAAGTTTCGGGACTTACTCTTTCCTCAACTAGGGTTTCCTCCTTAGGCTATGTAAGAGTCGAATCCTCCCACACACATAAGTGGTGACTTCTTCCCTTCCTCCTATTTGATCTTCTTTCCTCTTCCTTCATCTCGGCCGATCGGGTAGGGACTCTTTCCTTCATCTCCTCTGCCCTTCGTTCACTTTGAAACTGCTCAAGCTCACATTAGAACCACAAGAAATATGTCTTCTTGCCCTAGGCACGCAAGTGTTCCTTTACGCAATTGATTTCGCCGCTAGGGCTAGACACTAGCCTTCCTTCTTCTTCTTTCTCTTCTGCCTTCACTGCCTCTCAATCTCTCGCTCTCCATGCTCATTCGGTTTGAATGGGACAAGCATCTCCAAAAGATGAAATCCTAGAGATGCTATTTCATCATTGTCAATTCGTTTATTACTATAATTATTTTACAACTCTTAAATGAGATAAAATGAATAGAATCGAGTTAAAACTAATAATTAATGACGGGTGTTGAATGAGACATTGCAAAAATCAATTCAAAGCACCTATGCAAAGGATATGCCTATACCGAGGACATGATGAGCGACTATCAAAATAAATATTAAAAGACTTTAGAAGGGAACCAATGAAAGAGCTTTTATGGGCTTGAATGCAGTCAAGTGTACACAACAAAAAAAAAAATATAATGAGAAAATAAAAATGCAAAACAATAGATACAAACCAAGCAATGTTGAACAAAGATGAAATCCAGAACAAACATACAAGAGACTTATAGTGAAGACAACAGAACTCATATGACCAAGAACAAGACCTTCACTCTATACTTAAAACACTCAAATCTTACAAAAATGAAGCTTAGTGAATTGTAATGGCGAAAATGAACTAAGAAAGCGACTACGGAGGACAATTGATTCCTTATAGAGTTTCCCACGCTTCATTAAAATCATACATCGACAAAAATGATGTTTTGAAAAAGCGCAAGAAATTTAATCCTTAAAAGACAAGAATAAATCTATGACACACATATAAACAAATAGGATATATTCGTTAAAAAATCAAGCATTTAATGATAAAAAATCAACACATATAATAATCATTCATTATGTACTCTGATGAATATCATTATACTAGAGCATCAAGGTCCATGGATGTCATATAATATTAATCATTCACATGTGCTCCGATGAATATCTTAAATGCTAGTACAGTGTGTGGTTTGAGAATCATGCAATTTTTTGTAAAATTACAACCATAAAATGTGAACTCTCTTTTAGAAATCAAATTAAATGACGTCAAGTTCTGTAGTCTCTAAAGTGGCCAGCCTGCCTATAACAAAATAAGTCTCATTTAATTATTCTAATCCACCTCACAAGAATTGGAGTTGAAGAGATTTGAGCTCCACTTGCAAAACGGAGTTGAGGAGATTTGAGGTCTAATTAGCAAGTTCGATCATATTCATAAGAAATGGAATCGCTAAAACTAATATTTTTTACTAGAATTAAATCAACATTTTTCTAAACAAACTACAGATTTTGGTGCTCTTAATTTGAATAAATAAACTGAGATTATTATGGACTGAAAATGGAAGCCTCGTAGATATTGCCAAATCATTTCTCCCTTACATTTGCATACAACCTTTAAAAGCTTTCCATAAAACTTTTATGTCAGAAATACAAGCTCTCAATATTGAAAATAAGCAAGAATCATAAGTCATAATCTAAATACTACATCCAATGTCTTTTAAGTATGGTTAACAGAGCCTATAACATGATGGATATACAAATAAATTTCATTTATACAAATAATCACAAACCCAGTCCTCTATAAAAAATTTAGATGCCTAGAACGATCCAAATTAAGTAAAAGCAACCAATATTACTTCCATGATCGTATATTGATTTAAAATTACAAGTGGATAAAATTTTATTTTAAAAATGCTCCAAGAACTTAAGAATCTAAACTTTTCAGAAAAAAAAAATTAAAATTAAAAACATTCAAGTACATTTTTTAATTTAAAGCTTAAAAAAAATTCACCATTCATCCCTGTCAATTTGTCTGGGCGAAAATTTAAATTAATCTTACCTCATGAAAAATCAATGTCATATCAACCAAAATAGGGCGCAGAGACCACGTCTTTGTTAGTATGATTTTTTGAATTATAAAATAGCACTATAATCAGGTGGTTTGTCGTACATAACAAGATTATACTACAATCACAACTGAAGCCTATATATATATTCTCTAATAACTAAGCACCCCAGAGTTGTGCATAATAAGATGCAGTTGATAAGATACAAAGCCTAATATTAGCTATGATTGACTTGAACGTCTCCAATAAGACAACCATCAACCACAATTTGCATGATCCCTTAAATTACATAACTTATGGCTATTGATAAGGATTATTTAGTTGGCTATGTTCAAGAATCTTCTCTAACTAGATCCTATATCAACCTAGGATGATGGAACCAGGGAATAATGAGATCTTGACTGGATTCACCGTCCCCTTTAATGTCCAATTAGACAACCATCAACCCCAATTTCCAAGGCACTTTAAATTACATAACTTATACCTCTTGATAAGCATTATTTAATCGGCTTAGTTCAAGCAACTTTTATAAGTAGACCAGAGTTTATATCAAACTAGGATGATGGAATCATGGAACCATGAGATCTTCATTGGATTCATCATCCCCCACTCCACCAAAAATCTGCTCTACAGCAAATGTGCTGAAACTTATCAGTACGAAGCCAAAACTGCTAGTCTTATATACCAAATAAAGAGCACCTAACGACTAAATTTAATAGAAATTCTCTCTCTTCATCAGAAGAGTTAATAAAACATAAGAGTATGCGCCAGCAGGAGACCTAAAAACAGATATTAAATTCTACTCCAAATGTGAACAAAACAGTCTGATCTGAAATCTAATCTACTCTTGAAATTTTGATTTAAAATACTGCACAAAAAAGACTTTTCTCAGAAGAGCAAGATATATCGAATGCATGTCAGGATGGTGTCAGGCAATTATATGTCCAATATGACACGTTTCAATATTATTTAGTATCAATGCATCATAGTTTGTAGAATTTCCATGAGTCAAAACCAAGAAAACAGTAAAATTGAGGAGGGAATGTCATACTAAGGTTTTAGCATCATAAAGCTCCAACCAACAAGAAGGCCTTAAGCATGCAAGACCAACCTTCTTTTACAAAAGTTGAGCCATGATGCATGTGATTACAATCAGGGAAAATTTGCATTTTAGCAAAACCTTTTTATTAAAGATGCATATTTGAAAAATGATTATAGAAAGAACGAACACAAATTCACCTCTGAATAGGCAGATGTGTGATTTCAGCTGATAACATAGCTACAACGGTTAATGCTTGAGACAAGCACCCTAATTCATTTGCCTCAATTAAAGTCCTCGACAGTGAAGGCTCAAGAGGAAGTTCTGCATGGAACAAACAGAACAAAATAACTTCATAAATGCAACAACTTCAAAGGACAAACAAAACAAAATTTCTTCATCTTGTACATTATAATGAAAGTGCACCAAAAGCTAAAAATTTTAATTTTGTTAAAAAGGAAGTTCAGAGTTACATTCTTAAATTCTTCAAAAGCCCCTAATATTCCCTCAAAACATAATATGCATATTACGATATATGTTCTGATAGAAGACCTGGCTAAGGTCTTTTAAATGCTATATCTTCAAATTTAGAAAACTGAATATAGGTTATTAGTGTTTATTTAATACTGTACGAAGCTCTGCATGGAATAAACAGAACAAAATAACTTTATAACTGCTACAACTTCAAAGATCAAACAAAGCACAACTTCTTCATCTCGCACATTATAATGACAGAGCACCACCAAAAAGGCAAAAAAAAAAAAAACAATTTTTTGACTTCTGTCAGAAAGGAAGTTCAGAGTTACAATTTTGAATTCCTCGATAACTCTGGTTTTCCTGAGGGAAAATATAGGGGTATTGAGAGATTACCTGAATAACGTTTTAAAATGCTACATCCTCCATGTTAAGAAACTCAATATAGGTTGTTAGAGTTTATTTACTGCTATAGAAATTTGCTCAACTAGAATGAGATACATAAAGCTTACAACTTTTGAAAATATCATTTCTGGAAAACAAATTTGCTCGACTAACGTAGTAGTCATGCATTTCCATAAATTAAAAATATGATTATTCAGCGTGTAAAACTAAGTAGTAGATATCAGCAAGAATAAACAGAAAAGGTTAAATATCATTCTAGTCCCACGAGTTATGCTACATTTCACATAGGTCGGCGATTTTAAAAATGATCTAACCCAATGTAGGCCCACTAAAGTTTCTGGCATCTGTGATTTCACAATGTTCCCTCATGTTAATTTTTTTTAGCTTTTAAAGTGGTCTATTTTTATTAATGGCATTAACTAATCGCTTAATTTGGTTGATATTGCAATAACGAAACTGACCAACATAATTTTAAAATATACCTCATTTTTTTGCATTTCACCAAATCACAAAAAATTAATTTTATTAAATTATACATTTTATTCCTATTGATTTGATAAATTGAAGTATATATATAATGGTAATGTATTAGATTTATAAAATAATTTGTGAAATTAACTAAATTCACCATCCTTAAAAATTTATTTATTCATTAAATTTACCATTGCAGATTAGTGCAGCTGATCCACCTTAGTCGGTATGCAATGGCTTGATGGAATTTATGGGTTTGGATTAAATTGATTAAGTGAGATATATAAATGTATATATAAATTGATATGTACATCAACTTAAGGTACCCCTTATTTTCCTCTTTCCTTCATCCCTTTAATGTGCTGTGGAACTGGGCACAATCAGGAGCAGGAGCAAGAACAGCGTCTGGTTAGGTCTGGGAAGTGTTAACCGAAGCAGCTTAAGGATTATTTTTGATGATTAAGGTAAGACAAATTGAATATATAGGTAAATCTATATAAATAACTTCATCTAACCTTGGAACTCCTTTCTCATTCATCTCCAGTTACAGCTGAGTTTAGTGTCCAGGGCAATTGCAATTGTGATATGGAAGCGGGACGGGAAGAAATGAGAGCAGTGCTCTCGATTTGGAATTGCTAGAGAATCAGAGAAGAATAAGGAGGATTTTGGGGATATTAAGCGGTAACTTGGAGAGATTTTTGGAGGAGAAACTGCAATTTAGAGGAGAAATTGAAGTATAAGATAAGGAAATTTGAGTATACGAGTAAATATATATAAATATTGGTATTTAATAACATATATTCTAAAATCGTTATTAATTCATCTCCCAAACTTGTGAGTTTCAGCCAAGTGAACTTGTAGGATATAGCTCTGTGGGTTTTGGGAAAATGAATAGGAAGGAGAGAAATGTTGATGCGAGGGCTATGGAGGAATGACCAGTCCTCAAAGGGAGGGGGGCAGCCGCTCCTCTCTTTCCCTTCTCTCCCATTCCCCTCTTTCCTTCTTAGCACCTTCCTAATATAGGTTTTTCCTCAGAATTTTAGAATATTTTTATTCCTTTTTCCTAAATTCTGAGATATGATTTTATTCTTCTTTCTTATCTTAAAAACCATTCTAAAATTTAATTGTATTCTCCTTTCTTATTTTAAAAAGTCTTTCCTAAAATTTTAAATCTGATTTTATTTTCTTTCTTATTTTAAGTATTACCTGAAATAAAGTCATAGCCTCATTATAAATAAAAGGTGATGTGCTTAGAGTTAGGGGACTTGTTTTTTATATCTGAAGTCAAATCTTAACCATGGTGATTTCCCTTCGAGGGTTGCATCCAACATCGAGATAGTACTCCGGCTGTCCCTTGTCAGAGGTTGTGATCGTCACCAAAGGTCCTAGTGATGCTCCGGCTGTACCTCGACCTCGACGAGGCATTTATCTTACCATACTTCCGTTCCCCTGCTATCATTTCTGAATCCAGCCACCGTAGCCTCCTCTTCCACTGCTATTAGCCACCTTTCTGCGCCCCTCCAGCCACCGCAGACCCTCCAACTTGCTGTCGAACCTTTTCAGGCCCTTCTCGGCAGCCCGCCCGCACCCCTACAACAGCTACCTTGTTGTCCCAGCTTTTCCTATCACTGTTAGTCTTTCCCCGCTAGCTATCCAGCCTCCAAAAATGCTGGGCAAACCTTCCCAAACCTTCTCAGTTGCTGTCGTACTTCTTCCACAGCAGCTCCCAACTCACCAGCCTTCACCAAAACAGCCGATCTAGCCTCCAAAGACATTCATGCTTCTCTTTAGCTACATTTTGACATTGTTATTATCGTCAACCTGCTATCCTACTTCTTCTATAGCAGCCCCCATCTCTCTGGCATTCACCGCAGCACCCAATCCAGCCTTCCCTCGCTGGACTCCCTCCTCATCAAACATGTTGTCTTCTTTGATGAGTCATTAGTTGCAATCTATCATTTTGTGCTTTTATTTTGTGCGTTGACTTTCGCTATTTTGAGTCTTTATTGTAATCATGTTTTAAATCAGTAGTAAAATTGTGTCTTGAATATAGGTCATATCAACACCTTTCTTCTCAAGAATTCTCCAAAGAATATATGTTTGAACCTTATTGTAAGCTTTTTCTAAATCAATAAAAATCAAATGTAGATCCTCCTTATTATGTCTGAACTTCTCCATCAAAACTCTCAATAAATGTATAGCTTTTCATAGTAGAATTGTTACTTTTTTATATATAGCTTCCATCAAACCCCTCCATAAAATTTACTTTTCTTATGTAAATTTTAATTAATTTTAAATTTTTTATTCATTGTATATAAAAAGCGACTTAAAACTTAGCATTAACACTTAATGTATTTTTAAATAAATAATTAATCTAAAAAAATAAACTACACAAACCTCAGATCCATTCTTCTCCCGCTCATAAAATTTGCCTCGACTCAAAGAAAACTGTTTTACTTCGCCCCAACTCCTCGTGTTCACTTTGGGCAAACAAAGCATCAACCGAGCTTGCGAGGCCCTCAACTTTCACACTACTAGGCTAAGGTTTGATAGCCACTCTCACCTCTTATTCCTTCTTCATGCTAGAGCTGCATGCAGAGCCTTCCACTCTTCTTCATCGCAAAAAACACGAACATGTCTCCCTCAAACAAAGTCGCACACGACGCCATCCCTTTTACACCTCAAATATATTTTTCCTACTTGATGCACCTCTTCCTTCCAACTGAACGAAATCGAGACTCTCGTACCTGAGAAATGGGCACCTTTATTGCGACAACGATGTCATTTTCCTTCTTCTTGAGTGCACGCATTCAGCCTTCCTCGCTAAACTTCAGCGTTGACAGCACATTTTCCTTCTTCCATGCCTCAAAACAAAACGCTTCCCTCCATCTCAATGATTTCTCTGCTAGGGTTACAAACGAGACTTCTGTTCTTCTCTACGTTTCTCTTCTTTGCTTCTCTTCTTTCTTACTCTATTCATCTTTATTTAATCGTGCGTCTCGATGCTTCGTTTTTGTTTCTATTAGATGAAACAATTCATTCCAATATTCAAACCATTGGTAACTAAGCTTTGCAATCTTTCCCACATATAAAAATTTTATCCTCAAAATTAAGAACTTCCCATGAACCACTTCTCATTGTAGAAAAAACATGAATTATTTCTAAATGTCCATGAAGAAGTCTATATCTCAATTCTTAAGAGGAAAACTGGATAAAGTAACTGAAAATTCTGGTACAAGGTAACTCAATTAAACTTCCCAATCATCTAAGATAATATAACAGAACAAGGATAACATTACATTTAAAGCATCATAACATAACTAAAATGACACATAATCAATGAAACTACAGTACACTATAAAGATGCCTTTGAAACATAATACTCATTAGAGCCTTTTAGCATTAGCATCAGCAAGAGTTGGTTTTTTAGGCTCACTATGAGTAAGGGTATAATCTCGCAATCTTGTTACTTTTTGAAAACGTATAAGCTGTCGAAACGCAGTTTACCCAAACAGGAATAAGCTACCCTAACGGGCCCTAAGTACTTCCCTATCACACAAAAAGCCCGAAGCATTCCTCTACTTCAACTAACCAACTTGAATTCTACTATTAAAATCCCCATTTATATCACCATCTCCTTGAACAATAGACCCGAGATATCTAAATTGATCAAACCTGTTAGTAATTTGATCACCCAAAGTTACACTTTTGTCACTAGAGCTACTACTACTAAAATTGCATTACATATATTCAGTTTTTGTTCTACTCAGACGAAGGCCTTTAGACTCCATTGTAGACCTCCATAATTCAAGTTTTTCCAGACTTATTCTCTCGTCTTATCCACGAGAAGGATATCATCAGCAAAAAGCATAAACCAAGGTACATCCTCCTGTAATGTCCAGTAATACAATCCATAACTAAAGCAAAAAGATATGGGCTTAAAGCCGATCCCTATAATCCAACAGAAATAGAAAAAAATTTGTTCAATCCTCCTTCAGCTCGAACACAAGTACAACTCTAGTGCTATGCCAGGGAGGACACCCCATTGCTTTCTTCAGTGAGAGCATGAATAAGTCGAGGAGAAAATACTCGACTTACAATAAAGAATTCTATGCTACCATAAGAGCTGCAGAGCACTGGAGTCATTGTCTATTGACAAACGAGTTCACACTTTACAGATCACGAGACCCTAAAATTCCTCATTAATTAGAGCAAACTAAAGGGCGACACGCCAGCTAGTTGTAATTTCTAGCCTCATTCAATTTGTGCTAAAACACAAGTTGGGAAGCCAGAACCACATCGCAGATGCACTAAGTCGTCGACATCCATCGATCACATCCATGCAGTCCCAATTTGTGGGCTTCAAGGTAATAAGGTATTTATAAACAGACGAAGATTTCAAAAACATATGGGAGCAATATCAAGAAAAATCAGCAGGGTAGTATTTCCACACAGATGGATACTTGTTCCACCAGAGTCAGTTGTGTATCCCTCGATGTTCACTAAGAGAGGCCATTGTCTAAGAAGGCCACAACGGAGGATAAGCTGGTCAATTCCGTAAGGACAAGATTCGCCCTCTAAGGGAGCATTTTTCTTGGCCCAAACTGACTAGAGATGTAGAATGAAATGTCAGGCAATACAGAATTTCTCATTTAGCAAAGACAAGGGCTCAAAACGCAGGATTGTACACGTCGCCGCTTCCAGTACCAAAGGTGCCATGAGCGGATGTCAGACTTCCAAGGACCCAAAGAACCAAAGACTCTGTGATGATTGTGGTAGACAGATTCTCCAAAATGGCCCACTTTGTACCCTGTCACTGGATAGAAGAGGCCTCTCACATCACGGATCTATACTTCAAATAAATTGTATGGCTTAATGGAATTACCAAGATCATCACCTACAAAACAGACGTCAAACTCCTGAACCACTTCTGTAGGATACTTTGGGGAAAGCTTGGCACCAAACTCAAATTCAGCTCAGTAGCTCATCCACAAATAGACGGACAGGCCAAGGTAGTAAATCGGATAAGACTTGGTAATCTCATAAGGAGTTTCGTAGGAAGAAATATAAAGTAGTGGGACTATATTCTAGCCCAAGCTGAGTTTTCCGATAACTGATCCATCAGCCAAACTACTGACGAACTCCCTTCGAGATTGTCTACGGACACAATCGGCTCACTCCGCTTGAATAGGTCTCACTCCTACTATCTTCAGAAACCAATAAGGATGTCATAGAACAAGTTCACGAAGTTCAAAAGATCCATGAAGAAGTTGACAAGGAGATTGCTAAGAAGAACCGCAACTAACAGGCACAGGCAAATAAATCCATGAAGAAAGTAACAATTCAGAAGGTGACCTTATATGATTCCGTTGAAAAAGGAAAGATTCTCAGTATGATCATTCGGGAAGCTTCAGCCGAGAGCAAATGGAACTTTAGAGTACTTCAGAAGCCGAACGACAACACGTATAAGATCAACCTGGCTGGGGACTGCAACATTTCACCAACATTCAACGTCGTCGACTTAGCACCAAACTTTGAAGAGCCTGAAGCTTCGATAAACGAGATAGAACCTTCCACAACCCAGGGAGACTGACGCTGAAAATGCACCCGAAGCGAAGTGCTTAAAACCCGCGAGGGCAAGAAAAATCGTGAACCATCGAGGGTGGGAGAAGAATCACGAATCAGCGAGGGTAGGAGAGGCATCGCAAAGGCAGAAGAGGGATCGCGAACTAACGCAACTTGTTGAAACCCTTCCTTTGATAGTTGTCTCCATTTGGGAAGTGTTTTCTGGATTTTTCTTGCCTTCCCACCCTTTCTTTTGTGTAGTAGTTTCCTTTGTCCAGTAAGTCTATAACTTATTCTCCTCTGTGTGTTGGGGTCAGTTCTAGCCGTATTGTCTTCAGATTTTCAGTGTGGAGCCCTCTTCCCTCTTGCTGAGGCTGTATCCAACAACAAGTGGTGCTCCGGCTGTATCCTGCACAGAGGTTTTGTATCCTCCCTATATCCTCCTCTTCTTCTTCACGACCCTTCTCTTACCTCTTCCCTAACCGTCGACCACCCCAATCTCCCTCCACTCTACTGCCACCTCTACTCACACCACAACCCTGTTTTCCAGCTCACCTACAACCCACCAAACACCATCCCAACCTACCAAAACAGCCACCCGGCCTTCACAACATTTCCCTATTGCTCCACCAACGCCACCACCGTCTTCGGATCTCTTCCTATAGTCCTCAACGTAAACTAGTTTGTTGCCATACACTCTTTCTATTTGAGTCATGTTGTAACTCTATATTCTAACTAGTTCTAATATTAGTAGATATTTTCAATTTGAATTATGTTTAAAAAGGCAAAAGTGGAACTAAAAAATTTTGCATGTTGTATAAAAATTATCTTAATTTATTAGTTAAAAGAAAATATAACTCAATATGATAAAATGGAGAAAAAAGATTCATATAGCCGATCCCACATAGTGGGATAAAAGCATGTTGTTCTTAATGTTATCATGTTTAAAAAAGCTAAAAAATGAAATTATAAAATCAACTTCAATCGAAGAAATTTTGCATGCAATTGAATAAATATGTTAAGGACCTTACATATGAGTGATTGAATAGGTAGCTGACACAAGAAAGTCATAGTTCACAAAGTTAATTTTATAATTAAAAATATTGATAAAAAAATCATGGGAATAAAACATTTGTGCCCTGGAGTGTAGAGAGAACTTTATGTTTGATATTCCAGATCAAATTTTTAGAAGACAAGTTTGATTGAAGATAAGACCATATCCAAAGATTTTGCCCTTATTTTGATAAAAAAAAATTTATCATGAATTTGAGGTTTCCCAAAAGTTGTTTAATTATGGCTAGCCCATACATAATTATTAGATCTTATAGTTAAAAATTTAATATAAAAATCGAATAACATACAGGCTAACAAGTTATGTGCAAGCATTTTAGAGCATGTTATTTGAAAATTATTTCATATACAGATCGAATTGAATACAAGGTTTCATTTGAGCTTTAAAATATTCATCTAATTGCTAGCAAATGTATTGCGAGTCTCATGATGACAAGTGCTAGCTTATCGGTTATTACATTTAAGGCCCATTTAGGGCGGGCTTATTTAGCGTGGTGCGTTCTAAAAACGCCAATGAAGCATTTGAAAATAGAGGAGCGAAAACATTCCTTAAAAATTTATGTTAAACACGACTTGTAGGTTTGACCACGCAGCCCACGTTTCTTCGCGAACCTATTACTCTTCTACCCTCCCGCGCTCCCCTCTCACCGCTACTCTCTCTCTCGCATTTCTTCTGCCCTAGTCACGCCTCACTCGATCGCTCCTCGCCCCTCTCACCAATGGCAACGGGTTGCCTTTCCCCTTTCTCTCTTTTCCCTCCGTCTCTATTGGCAATGGGTTGTCTCTCTACACTCCCTCTTCCCTCCGATTTCCAGCTCTCTCTATTTACAATGCTCTTCGTCCTCTCATGGTATCATCTATTTTTTTTCGATGGAAGAACTTTCCTTTTGCGATTTGTGACTTTCTCATTTGCGATTTGAAGTGAAAATTTGGACTCTGTTATTTCTGACTTTCTCATTTACGGTTAGAAGTGAGAATTTGGATTTTGTAATTGCTACGTGGCTTTATCTTTATGATTTGGAATTTGGATTTTGCAAATTTGTGGCTAAATGTGATATGGTATAGAGTTTTATCAATATCTTTAATGTCTGAGTGAGAATTTGAGAAATGGCTGAAAGAGGGAGCTTGATTTGTTGATAGCAAGGTCTCGGATGCTCTGTATGAAGCAGCCTCAAATGAAAAATATTAGGTGTGGTTTTATCTTTATCTTTAATGTTTGATTGGGAAATTGAGAAATGACTGATAGAGGGTGTATGATTTGTTGATAGCAATGTTTCGGGTGTTTTGTATGTAACTGAATCAAATGAAAAATATGGGATCAGGTTTTATTTTTATCTTGATGTTTGAGTGAGAATTTGAGAAATGACTAAAAGAGAGTGTATGCCTATATGTAGTAGCCTAAAATGAAAAAGATGAGGCGGCGTTTTATCTTTACATTTGATGTTTGAGTGAAAAATTGATAAATGATTGAAAGAGGATGCTTGATTTGTTGATTACAATGTTTCATGTGCTTTATCTTTACCTTTGATGATTGGAAGTGGTATACGTTGGTTTTGTGTGTGGAGGTGGTAGTGTTATGGAAGTGGTGGTTGGTGTGGTTGTGTTTGTATAAGAGAATGTTGATGGATGTGTGAAGGTGGTGGTTTGTGTGGTTATGTTTGTGCTAGAGGATGTGTTGGTGGATGTGTGCGGTTGGTAGTGTTGCGGAGGTGGTGGTTGGTGTATGGTTGTGTTTATGTTAGAGCATATGTGATGCATGTGTAGAGGTGATGGTGTTGTAGAGGTGAGGGTTGTTGTGTGGTTGTGTTTGTGTGGTGTTGTTGTGTGAAGGTGGTGGTGGTGTTGTGAATGCGTTGGTGTGTAGATGTGTTTGTGAGTAGAAACGATAGAAGTGGTGATGTTAGGTGGTGTTTTAGTGTGGTGTGGAGGGGTATTGACGATGATATTGTAGCATTCCTATTTTTATTTGATTTTCGATATTGTGGCATTATTATTTATGTTAAATAGTTTTTTTCGTTCTAGTAATACAAATGTTAAGACAAAAGAGACCGGTTCATTTGCAATGTGGGATAAAGAGACAAAATTAATACATTTGCCTCAAGGAGGTCAAACAGAGAAATAAGCCGACAACCTAATTCAATAAGTCTTGCAGAATATTATTGGAAAATTCAAAGAAATTATAGGCAAAGAGTATGATAAAATGCAGTTAAGAAACAAGTGGGATGATAGAATGCAGTTAAGAAAAGTGGGATCAACTAAAGAATGATTGAAAAATGTGGAATGAATTGAAGCGAGGATTAACGAGCTTGGAGTGGGATTCGGTTAAGCGAACGATTGATGTTTCCGAGTGGTCGTGAGCAGAGAGATTGCAGCGAGCACTTTTTAAATGTTCCCTACTTTTGTCAATTTTTAATTTGTTTTCAAATCCCACATGATATATGAATTTATAGGTAGTGTGTGCTGCAAAAAAAAAAAATTAAATACAGTAGAATCGATTCTCAACTTGAGAAAAAGTTGGATCGTATGTTTGGAAGTGTCGTGGCGACGGGCAACAATGCATGTGCTCCCATTGAAGCGGTTTGGTGGCATCCCTGGAATTTTAGGAGCTGACCAGATAGATGATTCCAATGAAGGCCCCAACCCAGACATCCATTAAGTTAAGTCCACGAGCTGGCCAAAGTGTCCAAGAGTTAATAAAAATGTGGGTGTTGCTTTCCTTAAAAGTCAAATCTCACAGTTGGTGGTTTCATACATCAATAACCCTGGCCCATTAAAGCAACTTTTTGTCGAATAGGTTATGTGAATTCTGAATGCAACTCTAAAAAATTACGAGGACATACCTATGTATTTGCTCTTAACAAAGTTATTTAAAGATTCGACCGGAGAGTGTTTTTCATAGCGATGCACGCTAACCTTAAGGTGGCTTAATTACGTTATTTTCAATGGAGCTGTGACATTGAAGATTTTTTTTTATTAGATTCTTGTAGGACGTTTCATATTTGTTATTTGTTTATTTACTTTAGGCATTACTAGTTTTTAATGATTTTTCATGCTGTTTTAGATATTTATGCTAGTTCGACATGTCATTGCACTTGACAGTTTTTCATTCATCGTTATGTTTTCTATTTAATTTTGTAATGTTACTTGCTCATGTTAGTTTTGTTTGTATCCTTATTTCATTGCAGCTAATTAATTGATATTTATGTGTTAGCCACTTCGAAATCGAAATACATTAATACAACCAGAGAAAAGCGCAGAAGAAGAGTTGTAGCTACAGTATGCTTGATGTATGATTATTATAACTTGTACATAAAAAGCTCCCCTTGTACGACATTCTCACATGTTGGCGACAAGTAGGTTGAGGAGCTGCTTACGGGCCACCCAACGAGATTTAGTAATATGTTCCACATGACATAGGCGGTATTCACCGATTTGGTGGAGGAATTACACAGAAATCATATGATTCATGTCTCACCCAAAACGACTTAACGAGAGGAGTTAGCAATAACCTTCTACATATTTATCGCGGAATGAATCAATACAAGGAGTTATGGAGTGAATTCAGCACTCTTCTGAAGTAATTTGCACATACTTCTCAGTATGGTTGAATGCACTTGTCACTTTTTCTTCACAAGTCATAAAGCCAACAGATCCTACATTCGAACGAACCCTCATAGATATTTTGCACGATGGCAGTATAAGTTATACTTTAAGGTAATTTCTCTTATTTATTACATTCATTTTTCATATAAATATAATAATTACAAACTCTTTGTTATCTTTCTATAATTGTATTGGAGCAATTTATGGAACACACGTTGATGCACGTATTCTAAATAAAGAGAAGATTACATTCATTGGCTGTTGTGGGTGTACGATGCAGAATGTCATGACGGTATGCGACTTCAACATGTGTTTTACTTTTGTTATTGTCGGTGGGGAGGGCAGTGCAAATGACAGCCGAATATTCAAATTTGCAATACGAAATAACAAATACAACTTCCTACATTCACCTACATGTTCATTTGAGATTAAGCAACCCTCCTAACTCTTTTTTCCTTCAACACTATCCATACAATTCACACCAGGTAAATATTATTTGGTCGATATTGGATATTCGTTGTAGTCTGATCCGAAGTGGGAAAGTCTGTTGCTGTGATAGGTTCCAATACTTGGGAATCTCCTACCCAATAAGCGGGTAGAACAACCAAGCTACTATTAGGCAGCAGTTCTTCCTCAGTAGTAGTAGGCACATTTTTCGTCATCATAATATGAGTGTTTGTTTATTCCCTACCTTCAGACATGTCATGGTGGGGATATATATATATATTGATGCATGTGCATGAAATAGAACATATGATTGATTGAATGAAGTGGCTGGCGTGGCGAGAAAAAGAAGTGTTGGTCCCATGCACCATGTGCACATAGATATATAGAAAAATGACATGACTGCTCAAATTTTGGCAAATTTAACTTCACTTAATTTGATTTTTTTTTTTTAATCTTGCACATTATCTCAAGTTCTCTATGTAATTTAGCAGTCGAAACAAACTGTTTATGAGCTAAATGGAGCTATTGGGATACTGAGGATTACAAAGTCAGCTCAAAGATCATTTACATAAAAAGTCTAAATAAATTCTTAGTATAAATTATTGCAAGCAGCATGAAATAATGATTTAATGGAAAAATTACAACAATCAAAGTATTCAGTTGCTACCTGCCATGGTCCGTCCCACATGGGTTATCATTCCATCTTCGTCAATAGCATCAATGAGATATAACTGCCTTAAAGCATCTGCTAAGGACTCATCTATAAGAGTAAAAGGGAAGTTCTTAAGAAAATAGAGTGACATTTACCTGTTATGTCAGAGTTGTTTAATAAAATATTAGAAATTATGATAACCAGCCAAAATTTTACAGCCCAACTTTTCCAATTATAACTTAGTACACAAAAAAACTAATTTATAGAAAGAGACTTAAATTAAGTACAATACAATGCAAAAATTTGATGTTCGCATGACGTAACAACGGGAAGTTTGGAGCTTACGTGACGGCGGATCAAGAAAATCAAACTTCATGATATCGATGTCAGGAAGATTAAGTGATTTCAGGTATAAAACACTTCCTGCCAAGGATGACCTCTGGATTTCAGGAACTGTAGCATCAAGGAACTCTTCATGGTAGACTTTGGAAGGGTATAATCTATAACACTTTCCCGGACGAGTTCTTCCAGCTCGCCCAGCACGCTGATCAGCTTGGACTCTAAAATATGCAAATCATAAATTTGCTTAATAAACAAAGCACGATGATCATCCGTCAAGAAAGTATTAAAAACAGTCATTATGTAACTTAGAAAGGATACACTGCTCTTCAATATAAAAGGAAAAAAGACTGACAACTACTCACAAATCAATTTTCTCAATGTTCACTTTTTATCATTATTCATAGGTGAATAGTAGAAAGTGAGGTAAGGTGGTGTGGCACTATGCGGACATCTTACTGAGTTTTTCAAACTCTACACCCTTTCATAACAAAAGCAAAAAATATGCTTTTAGATATATAGCAATTAAAATATCCTTCTCAATGATATCCAGTGTAATATATAGCAATATTTGAGGCCAAACGGAAGTACATGTGGGTAGGCCGTTGGGAACAGTAAAGCGGGAATAGGGAAGGGTAATTAAGGGTTAATTAGATTTAATTAAAGTTATAACATTCAAGTTTTATATCTCAAAATCTATTCATAATTTATATATAGTATTACATATCGAATTGATCGTTTTGACGAGTAAAATTTTATAAAATTGATTCAGTTGAAATTTAAGAGATGATAAACTTGAGAATAATTTAATTTGTCAAAATTTTTCTGATATCTCAAAACCGATTATTATAGCGGCGGTAGGCGGGAGGTTGGCGACTGCAGCGATGGATGGAGGTTGGTGAAGGCAGGCAACCGGCAACTGAAGGTGGAGGTGGTCGACGAAGGCAAGGTGTGGCGGGCGGGGCAGGCAAGGAGTAACAAGCAACAGAGGCGGCGGGGTTGCAGTTTGTGATGGGCAACGAGCGGCGATGGTGGCCAATAAGTGACAGGTTGGGAGCGACAAACGATGGGCAATAAGAGAGCGGATGCGGCAAGCAGGAGATGAGTGTCCAACGGCAGGTTGGTGGTCGTGGAAGGGTGGTGAAGACAACAAGAAAATGAACAGGTAGGTGGATGTCGGCAAGAAGTCGGCTGTGGCAGGCAGGGAAACTCAAGCAGGGGAGCAACTGCAGCTGGCTGGCGGCGGCAGCGGGTGGCGACAATGGGATGGCAGCAGCAGCTGGATACAAGTGGTTCGCAGCTGCCGAGAAAATGTGGCGGCGACAAAAGAACCACGGGTGGAGGGCGACAGTGGCGGTTGTGGCGGGCGACAGCAGCGGCGACGGACAGTGGGCAGTGGGCAGCATGCAGCGAGTAGCAGGCACCAAGCGGGTGACAACGGGTGCGTGGTAGGAGTTCATTAGCAGGCTAACCGCAGCGAGCGAGCTGGGGCAGGCAAGACGCAGCGAACAGGCTGGGACGAGCAAAATGCGGTGGGCGGGATGCGGCAACAGCGGTCAGAGGGCGACGGCAGCGCGTTGCAACAAGCACGCAGCAGAGGCAGGCGTACGATGGAGATGAGAAGGCACGTGATGGCCACGGGAGGGCGTAGCGGTGGAGAGCAGGCGACCAACAGTATTTTACATTAATGAACAAAGTAAATCTTAAATCCAGCCATTCAGTCAAAATGAACTACGGTGTAAATTTCAATTTCAACCATATTGTATATTATATTTCTAATTCTTCATACCAAACACAAGTCCCTGTAAAAGAATTACAGTACACTACAAATCCTTCCAACAAAATAAAACCTCAATCATTTAATCAAATGCATAAAAATGCTCTCAATTTTAGACTATTCAGATAGGCTTTAAGACTCATTAACCACACATCCAGCTTAAGGAGTATTTTTTTGCTGCAAGTAGGATTCAACTTTTGAAGATTTTCTAGACTTATAGACATCCTCAATTTGCCAAGTTACTCCCTTTTTTACCTTATGTGTGATGTTTATTGTTTTCCATTATTTCCCATTGATTTTCATTGTACAAGAAGTATCACCTGTAAATGTATGTATCAGTTTGTCATACACTAATTTTAGCATTTTTATGTATGCTACAGTAAATTTGATTATTAATGATTTGTTTTTATTGCCCGAATAAAAAACTACGTTTATGTTTCCTTCATCTTAATAATCCAACTTTGGCGATTCTACAATTTAACTATATAGAAATAACTTTAACTAGTAAATTTTTCTTTCATTACCCTTGTAACGTCGTTCAAACTCTAGTAGCCAGAATTCAAGATAATTCACCAGCAAATTTTTCAAACATTAATTTTATAACTGAAAAGAAACATAAATAATGATGCATGAAACAAGTTTGATCATCACCAAAATTATCAACAATCCCTACCTGCTAATCTGAACCACATCAAGAGAATACATCCCAGTCGATGGATTATATTGACGTTGCTTCACATAACCCGTATCAATGACATACCTAGCATAAACGACAAGATTATGTATTTATTAAAAATCATAATAAAAAGAATAAGTTGAAGGCCAGGAAGACTAAAAGCTTCTTCAACAACTCTTCAAGTGAAACTACTTTAACCTTTGAACAATGCAAATCAAGATGTAGCAATAAATTACAGAAACATTACTTAAATAATGAACGGAGCATGTAACACCAGTATCATCATCATTAGTTTAACGCCAACTATTTATATTTGAAAACATTAGATATTGTCTATTCATCCCAATTAAGAGCTACATGATTCTAGTAAAGCCAATCCTTTCATGCAACTTTCTTTCATAATGCCTTCGATATATCCATTCATAGTTCTATTCGTAGTTAATTTCATCTCTCTATTGATGGATACTTTTCCCTCAATTGTAATAGCTTTATTCAATTTCATGGGGTGCAAAAAATGGAATGTAGTCAATTTAAGTATTTTTATATTTGTGCCTTATTAAAAGAAAAGGGGGTATTACAGGATCCACCAATTTTGGAACGCCACTATTACCGAGTCTCCACTTGAATTAGAAAACTCCGAAACTGACTTAAAAACAGCACGTGTTTTGCTAGTATAAGATTATTAATTAGTACTACATCAGGAATATGTGTCTCCAAAAACATAACTCGACAATGATAAGGTAAAAGGTCGGGCTCAAGGATCTTATATGCCACATCACCTTATTAATTAAAAGTTGAGAATCACCATAATACTTAATTTTCATTTTATTCAAATGAATTGTGATTTCCAAACAAAAAATAAAAGCATCTATTTTGCCTTGATATTGGCGTGTAGCTCTATCAAATTATAAAAATAATGAATAATACAATCTTCAGGGAATACAAAAATTAAACCAATACCGATTTTGATTTTATGGATTGGTTGAGTTGGGTCATGTCTTAATGAAAATGTCCAATTAAAATACAACTCTCATGTTTGGAGATCAATGATAGCTATTTGCTCATCTTGCAAATTATAATTAAGAGGAGAATTAGCAAAAGAAACAGGTTGCACCAAGTGAGCTGTTAATAAGTTAGCTGGAGCTTCTCCCTTGACAGCTAATTGGGCAATATTACGAAATATTAAACTGTAGTAATTTCATAGCAAACTTGGCTAAAAACCCA
Source organism: Papilionanthe hookeriana x Papilionanthe teres (assembly GCA_022702705.1). Classification (NCBI taxonomy): domain Eukaryota; kingdom Viridiplantae; phylum Streptophyta; class Magnoliopsida; order Asparagales; family Orchidaceae; genus Papilionanthe; species Papilionanthe hookeriana x Papilionanthe teres. The sequence continues at coordinate 14,407,585 of CM040434.1, forward strand.
GCTAAAATTAAGCGAATCATCAACTATTATGAGCGATATACCCCAGATTTCGTTTAAATGATGAAACAACATATAATGTCTCAATCTCTAAACTATGAATATTAACAACTATATTTTTGATTGGTAGACATTTCAACTCAACTAGAATAAAATGACAGCTAAGATGGCACAAGGCATTTTCTTTGTCCACATCGTTAGTAATGCAGGAGCACTTGCAGTCTGCATCTCACAGTACGACAATTGTGGGAACGAAACAAGATGAAGTCCAGTTCGGCTACAATCCAAAGAGAGGATTATCTCACCCCTTGGCTGTTTTAGCCATGTGGGACCCTTTGTCTAATTTAATGAGGCTTAGAGTAAGAATGTTGCTTAGAAACTGGTTAAGTAGATTTTTGCTTGATTTTGTGTTAGTTGGAGATTTCATTTTCCCTATTTTTTTAATTGGAGTAATAAATTATTTGATTTCTCTTGGGTGGTGTATTTGTAGCCTAATTGGATCGAGATGGTAATCTCTTTCAGAAATTTGATTGCTACCTTACCCTTCGAACTCGCTAATAATATGCTATAAATAGTGAAAATCTATTGCTTTCAATTGTCGACTGATTGTCTAGCAATCATTCAGGCTAGAGTTCAACTAACATTACTCATCTCAGTCAAAACCCATCCTACAACTTTCCTAACTCTTTTTTCTCTGTTCTCCCAAACCAACTAGGAGCTATAGAATGATATCATTTAGTATTAGAGCCCGACAAATTCTAATTTTTTAATAATTTGTCTTTCTTATGCATAAAAAAAAAATCAATTCAATATGTTTAACCATTTCTACCACAATTACTAGTTATATCCATCAATTTTCAAAAACTAACCTTACGGGCTCTACCAAAAGTCAATCTCAATACCTAACACCGAAATCTTGGCCCCCACCAACATATAATTTGCAATCTTACATCCACCAAAACATTGATCTATGAAAAATGACATGATGTTGCCTAGAAAAAACTCGCAAAGAGGTGTCTAAAAGTGATGTAGGTGCTCGCGAGAAAACCACAAGAGAGGAACTCCCTTGAAGTGGGATTCCGTGATACACAGAGTCAAGATCATGTTTTCGCAAAATTACCTATCCTGTACAGCTTCAAAGAAAAAAATTTTGCAATTTTTTTCCCTACTTCTTTTACATTTTCTTTTATTTTTCCCTATTTTTTTATTTATAATTAGGGGTATATTTCTTAATTTCTAATTAGAGGTCTTTCTAGTATGAGACTATTTATGTATGTATTTTATTGTTTTTGACACATTAATTTTGTTCGGTGTTTTGGATATTGTATTTTTAAATTTTTGCTTTTGTGAGTATTGTACAATTTCCTTTTAATAGTGGGTGTATAGCTTGCTCAGGAATAGAAAGTGGATCCCCCTCGTCGTCTGCACCTTACCGTTTTGCCATTTGACCACAATTTTCAGTTCATACAATCATCAAAATATTTGATCCTGCTGTCCAATAGCAGCCTTTGGCGGTTGAACCTCCCATACACCCTCCAAACTTCACATATTTTTGTACCATCACTATTCTATAACCACTTTCCTGCTAAATTCTCTTTCTAAACATCTTCTAGAAATCCTATAACAGTATCATTTGGTATCAGAGCTAGGTCGAACAATATATTTTTAGGAAATTGTTACTTCTACACCAAAGCCTAAAATTCACAAAACCTAAATCATCTACCAACTAAAATACATTTACTATTATAGAAATTTCTAGCCTTAATTTTTCAAAAGTCAATATTCATACCTCAACCAAAAACCAACCCCAACCAACATTTGATTTGCAAGTCTACACCCACTGAAACCACGACCGAAAGAAAAGGACATCATGCCTCCAAGAAGAAACCCTAAATATGGTGTCCAAGAACTTACTAAGAAGTATATACAACTAGCAATCCTACAACTGAAATAGAAGCTTACCGTCTTTGAGAAAATACAGCCCGATCGATCAACTATAATCACAACAGTGACTTGTGTCAGAAGTTCTTAGTGAAAAAGAACCAATATTCCAATGATTTGACATGATATACCAAAGGAGAAACTAGGATAATTGAGTGAAGCTTGACTTCTAGATATTGACGATCGCATGGATCCGAATAAGTTTATCGAGTAGCTCTAGACAATAGAACAAATCTCTGAGTATATGAATGTTTCACCTTACATAAGGGTCAAACAACCCGCTACTAAGTTAAGGAAAAATGATTCCATATGGCGAAAAAACTTGAAGTATATTAGATGGCGAGAAAGGAAAAGTAAGATCGTCACTTGGTCCTAAGATGATAAGGGATAAGTAGTGCAAATATCTACCCCCGTATTATAGACAAAACATGTTCTAAAACTCCATAACTTGAGCCAGAAAGACTCTTCTACCAAGTGATTAAACAACTGACTTTGATCAAATCATGATGAAATATGAGTTAGTGGAATCAAATGTGTGACGCATCATTTCAAATACCAAGGGAATTGAAGAGGAAATGAGGAATCGGAAAGCCTACGAAAGGGAGATGAAGCAAGAGGGTTGGACATTTAAGGAGATGAGTTTGTCTTAAAAAAATGGCATGAGACAGAGTGAACAACAGAATTTGGAGCATAAGCCGACCTTAACGACTTACCTGGTGAGTAAAATGTCGCAGGTGGAAGACGACGAGAGTAAGCTAGGGCTTTCATCTAGATGGCGTCGACGAATGATGATGACTCCATCAAGCAAAGGAGGCGGCGTCTACATCAAGCAGAGGAGTCAGCGTTGGTGTTGTGGGGATGATCAAAGGAAACCGAGATGAAGGAGCCATCGCGTGTAAGAAGGCGGAATAGCATGCAAAGGGGGAAGAAAATTTTCTCAAGAATTAGGGCTCGATCAGGACTTTAAAAGTAAAATTTAATAAATTTATTAATTTAAATAATATATATATATATATATTATAATGTTACTAAAAAATTTGATAAATATAAGATTTTTTAGTGAGAATTTCAAATTTAAGAGAAATAGAATGAGTAAAGTATACGATCTAGAGGATGATTGACTCGAACAAACTTCGATAAGAAAAGTTTGGGTTTATATTATAATTTAATTAATGAGTTTTAATAGCAAAATAAAATTAACTAAGATTTCATAAAGTAAAATGATGAAAAATAATACTTGAATAATATAAATTTAATAATTAACTAAAGTAATAAATAATTAAAATTTAATAATATGAATATCATGTTTATTTTAGGTTTTCAATTTTAGAATAGTCAGCATCATTACAAATCAAAAAATAAATTAATCGACAGGTGAGTACTCTTATTTGTAATCTATAATAGAATTTCTTTTCTTCTCAACTATTTTGCATTAGTAATTAATGATACATGTAAAAATTTTATTTTGATTGATATTCTTTTTTTTTTTGTCATATTAATGAATATTATATGTTCGTAGCTACCTACTATGATGTATTGAATAATGATGTATATATATATATATATATATATATATATATATATATATATAAATAAAATAAATTGCGTCGTCGTCCTCAATCGGCTCTGCTAGGGTTTCGTCGAATGGCGAACCTTAGCGACCGCGCGTCTCCTCCGGCTTGATCTTCTTCGCTGCTCTCCGTGCTCAGCGTCGTTTTCGTCCGGCGCTGAAGTTCGTCTGCTCTTATTGAGCTGCAGATCAAGCTCCGTGCGTCAACTGGAGATCGCATCCGGGTCGCTGCTCTTTGCGCGCAGCGTCGTTCGTCTGGCGCTCAATCTCTGTGCGTCTTCGAGCTGCAGATCGAGCTTCGTGCGTCGTCTGCTAATCGCGTCCGTGTCGCATTCCTCCGCATGCCGCAGCGGTGCTTCGTTCGCAGTGTTGCTGCGGTGCTTTCACTGTCGTATCCTTGCGGCACTTCTGCAGTAGCGAGGGTCAATCTCTGCTTCGTTCGAAACTGAAGGAAACAGAGTTTCACAAGCTTGACAGTGAGTACAACGGGCTACTTCCGTTTGCGGCTGGTGCAATCTTGACAGTTAGCCTCTTCTTCGCCTCTGGTTTTCTATGCCGCCTTCATGGCACCGACCTCTTTTGTCCCTGTTAATGTGCAGAGTTATGCACAACGGGCTAAGTCTATTTTTGCCGGAGTTGTAGGCAGGGACAACACCTCCCACAAAAAAGTTATTGATTATCTTTTCTTTCCACAAGCCTTTCATAATGTTGCTGCTGTTACAATAGAGCGACATTTTATTAGGTCGATAGGTGAAAAGGATGGAAAACCTGTTGTTATCTTCACTACCCAGGAAATAAAGGCTCTCTCTGATAATGTTAAGTTCACTCTAATTGGGAAATTTCAATTTGGTCATCCCAAGATGGATTTGGTTAGAAAGTTATTTGAGGATCTGAAGCTCATTGGAGGATGGAAGTTGGGAGTTTTGGATGGCAGACATTTACTTATTAGAATACAAAAAGAAGAAGATTATGCTAGAATCTTTGCTCAACAATCTGATTTTGGTTGTTGACACCCATATGAAGCTTATCGAATGGAATCTCGATTTTGACCCATCTAAGAACCTCCCGTCATTCCTATGTGGTTCAGCTTCCGGACTCCTCTTCATTTGTACCAACGAAAAGCTTTATATAACATCAGTCAAGCTCTTGGTACTCCTCTCAGAGTTGATTCACCTACTTTTGATATGATCTAGTCTGGTGGTGTCAGGGTTCAGGTGGAGAGGGATTTTACTCTCCCAGATGTAGATCAAATTTGGATCACGGATGGTGAAGATGAGTTTTGGCAGGAGGTAGTGGTAGAGAACAAGTCTCTTTTTGCCAGCATTGCAAAATGTTCGGGCACATTAGGGACACTTGTTACAGGCTATATCCTCCCTCGAAAAAGAGCTTCGGCGCCTTTCTTAGTTGGTGATTCCCCGACAAGAGCTGATGTTACCCCAGTTCAAGAGGAACGGGGATAGCATCTGAGGCTGACATGGCCGTCGGGGAGACTCCTCAACAGGCTGCACAAATTGCCACCCAGGTGGCTAGTCACACGTCCAACACTGTCGTTACTGAACAAGCTGGAAGGGTGGCCCTTCCTCCTGTGGTGCAAACCGCCCAGGTGGCTACTATAGTTGTCGATTCTGACCGATACATCCAAAAATTTAGCATAAATAGAAGAAACCTCCAACCTACTGCTGCACCCACCGTTAAGATTTAGCAGAATCTGACAATAGAAGAGGAAGAAGCAGAAGAAGAAGAAATAGAAGAAGATGAAGAAGAAGAAGATGAAAAGGATTGGCAGATTTACACTTCTCGGCGGAAGAAGCCTGTGGATACTCTACTAGTTGATGATACATTGGTTACTCATGGCAATGGAGTAGCACTTAAGATCTTACTCTATGGATCTCCTAGAAACAGAGCGAGAGCAGCGCGATCTCGTTTTTAGACATTGTTATTGTTATTTATATCCTGATCTTTGGATCCTTTTGTTAACTTTGTATTGTAGAGGTAGGGCTTCATTTTTTGGGCACCTCCGTAAGCTCATATAACTGTTTTTATTTCAATAAAATTTCCTATAGGGCCTTTTTTTAAATATATATATATATATATATATATATATATATATATATATATATAATTGAATTGAGTGTGATGACCACATGAATAATATGTCAACATTGACCACTTGTATATTCATGATTGGCTATGATAGAGTTACACTTTTATGGTACTAGCGGTGAAACACTAAAACATATGTGCACGTAAATGAAAAAGGATATCAATATTGAAGTATCTAAATTAATATAAAATTTAGACAGGGCTCTTGTGATGATTATACAGATAAAGTAAGATTCATTAAATAACATTATTTTCCTAAAAAATTAAATATTTATATTATGCGTATTGCTTTATTTCCTTTATGTTATTATAGTTTAAGAGTGTAACTATTCACTTACTTTTGTTAGCTCACAGTTGTTTTCAACTAAATTTTCAAGTGTAATTAATTTATTACAGATGAGCAATAGAGATGCTAATGTTTATAGAATACGCAAACAACCAGTAATTAGTTATATTTAATTATACTCCGTTCATTTAATTCGATCAGTGACTCTTTCATTTTTTAGTAGTTATAGAAAATAAATATAAAAAGTGAATTCCCACCGTCCAACCGTGTTAATTCTAATTGTGGTGTCGGGGTCATCACAAAAGTTGTATCAAAGATGAGATTTAGTATTAATTACTGTAATCTCAATGAAAGAGTCAATTGGGTAATTATGAGAAAATCTTAATAATAATTAATGTTAAAAAAAAGTAAAATTAATAATTATACCCATTCAAGCATAAAGATACATCCAAATTTATAGAATAAGAGAGTTTGATAAAAATGACGAAATACAGTCTACTATAAATGTGAAGGCAAATGTCCTGACCCATATGATGGCGGCGATGACTCAGTTGATTCAGGAGTTTAAATCGCAGCCTATCAGAAGTGATACAGTCGTTGTGGATAAGTACTTTAAGATATTTCAAGATTTAAATCCATAGTTATTTAAGAAAACTAAAGATTCGATTAAAGCAAAGAATTGCCTGATGTGAATTGAAAATATATTAGATAATATGGCCCGTCCAAATGAAAAAAGAATTTCATTAGCTACATCTATACTAGATGGAGAAGACGAAAGGTGGTGGGGTGAGCAGCATCAGGATAAACTAATGTTGACCTGCTTCACAAGAAATCATTTGAGGTCCGCTAATAAATTTTAATTCTGAAATTTTTGTAAGTGGGGAAAATTATGACGCTTTATTTCACATACCGAGAGAAATGAATAAGTGTGAGGAAGTTGGGAGTCGGGCAAACAAAAAGAGGGGGAGAGGAACCAAGGAGTTGGGAAACCGAAGAGAGGGCGATGAAGTGAGTGGGTCGAGAATTCAAGAAGGTAAGTTCACCCTATAAATCAACGTGAGACAAAGGAGGAATTGAGAGAATTTGTAGCAGAAGCCAACCCTAACGACTTATCTGGGGAGTTGAACGGTGTGCACAGAAGGCGGCGAGTGTAAGCTACAGCTTTCACCCATGCGGCGTCGATGAACGACAACGTTGCTAGCAAGCAAAGGAGGCAGTGGCGGTGTGAGGAAGAGGAGCTGGTGTCAGTGTCGTGCGTCGATCAAAGCAAATTGAGAGGAAGGAGCCCTCGTGCGTGGGGAGGAAGAATCGCATGCGGAGGGGAAGAAGAAACTTTTCGCGTGGTTTAGGCTTCAATAGGGACATTAAAGATAAATTTATTACTTTTGTTGATTTAATAAGAAAATTATATATATATATATATATATATATATATATATTACGTTAGTTCCGAGCTGTTTCGTCGTCTCGTCGTGCTCGAAGGAGGGAAGTAGTTTCATCACCTCGTCCTCAAAGGAGAGGATTATGTCGGCCTCATCATGCTCAAGTAGAGGGTTGGAGAAGCATCGAATTTGTTTCGTCGACTCGTCCACCCCAACCGCTCACTTGGTAAGCCACTCAAAACGAACATTCCCACGTTTAATCTTTCCCGTCCTTCAGAAGCCAGAGTGCTTGTTGAAAGAGACATCACCTTAAACGCTCATGAGGAAATTTGGCTAGGCTCACAACACCAAGGATATTTGCAAAGGATTGTTATTGAGCCTTTTCTTATGTATTGCTCTAACTGTCGTATGTTAGGCTATTGCAAGTCTCACTGTTACCAGTTACGCCCCCATCTAAAACCACAAAAGCATAATGTTACTCCAGAGATCCCCCCTCCTAACCTAGCCCCATGTGTATCTGTTGAGAACCCTTCCCTTCTCAAAGTTAGTGAAACTTTTGTGCATCACAAGGATATCTCTAACCCCAATAACATTGTGCAAACCGTAGCATCTAGTCCACCAGCTAACTTGCTACAGGTTCAATTGCCCCCAAGGGAAATCTTTCAACACTTCAGCCTCTACAAACTGTTGAAGTAGGTCCTATAATTTTGCAGGGAAATGATACTTCTATTACTCCGGAAATTTCGAATACAGATGTTGTAGCTACCCTAATCTTGGGGAGTGTCAAGCTCAAAATGTGCAACAACATGCAAACAATCAACGCTCTATGGATCAACACATTTTAACTTCTCGGTTGATGGGCTACAGTTTGCACCTATTTCGACAGATTGCCTTTGACCAGATGGGAAGTTCAACGGCTGAGGATTGGCAGGTTCAAACATATAAGAAGAAGAACAAAGGAAAGCGTGAACTCAGGCATATACAGTATGATTCATTAACTGACTCGAATGAAGACCTCTCTACAATGTGTTCGCTGGACTCCCTCCCTAGAACCAGGGGGAGAGGAGTGGTCCAACCCTTAAATAATGGGATTAACCCCACCCAACCCTCATGTTTTACAAATCATGTCCACATCTAATTTTCAGTACAGTTGTTTCAGCACTTCTACGGTTGTTTTTTAAGCGTGTGTGTGTGTGTGTGTGTGTGTGTGTGTGTGTGTGTGTGTGTGTGTGTGTGTGTGTGTGTGTGTGTGTGTGTGTGTGTGTGTGTGTGTGTGTTCATCTCTTCTTCTACTACTCATTTGCTCAACTTATCTGGCAAGAAGTGCTTTCATTTATTACTGCTCCCACCCTGAATCTTTCCTGCAGAACTTTATTGTGTGTTGGTTGGACTGGCACCAACTCAAACTGTCTACCATTCCCTGTATTATTGCTTGGTTTGTTTGGTCGGCTAGAAATCACTACAAATATGAAGATACCCCATTGGATCCCAAGGTGGTCTCTGCTTACTGCCTCTTCTATCTAAGCAAAATCATCAGACAAAAGAAATTTCCTGATATCCTGAAAGGTTTTTCTCACCATCCTGCCCCATTGATCAAACCAACACTGATTTTTTGGCACAAACCAGAGGCTGGATGGATTAAAGTTAATACATATGGAAGTTTTAACTATCCTGATGCTTGCATGGGTGGAATCTTCAGAGATTGGCAAGGGCATTGTATACTCTACTTCTCTGCCCCTACAATTGCTCGGGATGCACTTGAAGCGAAGCTATTGCAGTTTATTGAGCTCTATTTATTGCTAAACAATGCCAACTGAATAGAGTTATTGTGGAATCGGATTCACAACTTCTACTTGATATCATTTCTCAAAAGCATAGTTGGTCATGGCATGTGATCAAGTGGATTACGAAAATTCAACAACTATCCAATATTTTATATACTCGTTTTCTTTTCATACATAGAGAGGGGAATAAGCAGCATGATGGTTAGCCGAAGCTGGTTTAAACTATGATTTTCCTCGTTGTTAGTTCAATTGTACCTAGTAACCTTTCCTTCTTGTTGGAAAGTGACTTGTTGGATCTCCCCTTTTTGAGAGTTTTGTAATAGCTCTTATATGAATATATCCCTCCCTCTGGTATTTTCTACCATGGGAGTTACCTTCAAAAAAAAAATGTATGTGTATGTATGTATGTATGTATGTATGTATGTATGTATGTATATGTATGTATGTATACACATACTTAACACAGAGGTAAGTATTATTCTGAGAACTCCCGAGAACAGCCAATGCATCGTTTTCGCTCTGCTAGGGTTTTGCCTCATAGAGAACCCTAACGTCTGCTATGTGATTTCTCAAGTCGTACAGCTTTCCTCTATTTCATCTTCGTCGTCGGCTTTGTCTGGCAGTAGAGCTCGCGTCAACTGTATGCGTCTTTGTTGTCTGTCTGCGGTGCTTCGCGTACGTCTGGTGTTCTGTGGTGCTTCGCCCTGCAGGTGTTCTCGCGTTCGTCTGGCTCTTCGACATCTGCATCGCGTCTACTCGACAGCTGCGCCAGAATTCCAGTTTTGTCGTCTTCTACTCTGCTTAGGTCTTTGCGATGCCTTGAGCGCCTGTCTTCATGGCAGCTGTCCCTTCCTCTCTTCTGGTTGAACCTACTCCGGATGTGGGCAAACCCTCCTATGCTACAGTGGTCGATAAACGCAGCGCCCCTTTCCACCTCGAAGATAGTACGGTATTCCCGCAGATGTACCATGATTCTTTTGCAATAAAAAAAGTAGGAAAAAAGGCGGGCAAACTAGCAATTTTCTATTCTGACGCTCAAATTTCACCCCTTGCAGAATAATACAAATTTATACTAATTGGAAAGTTCCAACTAGGTCGCCTTATGGAGATTATCAGGAAGGTTTTTGAAGATTTCAAACTAGTTGGGGATTGCAGGTGGGTCTTTTTTACGGAAGACATGTTATGACACAGCTGAGAATAAAAGAAGATTATACTTACAGTTAAATGGACCCCTGACATATGAAACTGCTTAAATGGACCCGACATTGATCCCAGTCAAGAACCTCCCATTGCACCTATTTGATTCAATATTAACTGGACTCAAGCTTCAATTTTTTGATCACCCTGTGCTTATATCTTTATTGGAACTATCCTTGGAAAACCAATTCAATTAGACATACCTACAGTTAATTTGTCAAGGCCTTCTACTGTAAGGATTCTGATAGAAAGAGATATTATACTACCAGATGTAGAAGAAATCTATCTAGGCATTGCTCACAATGGTTATTGACAATAAATCATTATAAGATATTTGGGCACCCGCAGGAGAAATGTTTCATATTACACTCACAGTTAAAACCCCATAGTCAAAAATAGGAACATGCTAATATTGCCCATACTCCCCAAGAGCATGAACCTGCTTCCAATAAACCTGATGACAACCAACCTCTAAGCCACCTAACAGAGACTCAAATTTCCTCCTATTCGGTTCTCCCAGATGTCCACCCAAACAGGTCGATACCACTCATTGCTATTGAAGAAGCCCCACTTACATGCGAAGCCCCAGGAGAGTGCTCACTTGATCCAATAAAAGTTCAGCCGGTACAGCAAGGAAGTTGTCAATGTTCAACAACCTACACATATCCGCAAACTTTAGACCAATCCACCGATCAGATGAGCAAGCCTTCAGATGAGGAATGGCGGGTCTACACATCCAGGAAGAAGAAGAATGGAGGCTTACTACCAAACCTAATGGATGATATACCGATTGCTTCTGGTAATGGCAATAAAAATAATTTGTTAACTGGCTCCCATCCTAGAACGAGACGCAGAGGCAAAGCTAAATTGATTCATACTCAAGCTACCTGAATATTTGACTGTTGGCAGACTTTTGACGCATCATTTATCTATGTTTTAGTTTCTTTAGAGTTTACATGTATTTCCTATTTGTGTGTTGTATGTCAGGTGGTTAGGGTGTCAACTTGGGCCTTTTCATCCAACCTATCTGTAACATTCATTTTTTTGGTTTAATATATTCGCCTTTGGACTTTTCTAATATATATATATATATATATATATATATATATATATATATATATATGTATTTGAAAAACCCAAAGGTCGATTTTATTGAAATAGAAAAGAAACATAAAAGTTGTATGAGAGGGCTCAATAGAGGCACCCTACTCATACGATACAACGTACATTAATACCCCAACAGAAAAAGGATACAGATAACTCAAAAAAAAAACATGCAAAAAAACAGGTAGCTAGGGACGAGGCAGTTTTGTCCTGCATCTTCCTCTAGTTTTAAAAGCGGAACCAGATAACAAACTTTGAAGTTTCGTATCATTGTCAGGAGTAACCAAAGTATCATCTCTTAAGTTTTCAAGCTAGGGTGTGCCTCCCAGTCTTTTTCTTCCGCTAGAAGTGTAAACCTGATATTCTTCATCTGAAGATTGGCTCATGTGATTCTCTGTCTGATTAGATAGTAGAACAGCAATAGAAGGAAGGTCAGCCGTTGCAACAGCGATAGGTTCAGTGTATAATGTCACATCCGCACCTTATGCTTCCTGAAGAGGAGCTGAAGGGCTATCCTGATTTGCAGTCCGAACATTATCTCTTGTAGTATGGTCAGGGGAATGGGCAATTTCATCAGATACCACTCCTATCATGTGGTGAGTCCCTCCTCAGGTGGAGCCAATATGTCCAAAGCTGTGGGGATTTCCTGCTTTTGACTATTTGTTCTCAACTGTGGGAGCAATCTGAAACATTTCTCCTGCGGGTATCCAAACAACTTGCAGTGCTTGCAATAGTGAGGTTTTTGTTCCATAAGAATTTTTTGACAATAACAATTGTTAGCAGAATCAAGCCAAACATTTTCTACATCCGGTAGTGTAGTATCCCTTTTAATCAAAATCCTTGTAGTAGAAGGCCTTGAGAAATGAACTGTAGGTATGTCTACTTGCATAAATTTTCCAAAGATAGTCCCAATTACATAAAAGATAGGTTACTCAAAGAATTGAAGCTTGAGTTCAGATAATGAGAACCAAATAGGCGCAATGGGGGATTCTTGACTGGGATCAAAATCAAATATATATATATACACACACACACGTGCATACTTTAATGTTAACAGAAAATTTTATTTAATTAGTATTTTTTGTTAGAATTTTAGATTGGAGGGGAATAAGAGGCGCAGTGTGCAAACTAAAGGAGTGTTGCCCGAGCAAATTTCAGTAAGAAAAATTTGGGTTTATATTATAATTGAATTAATGAATTTAATAGCAAAATAAAGTTAATTAGGATTTCATAAAGTAAAATGATGGAAACCAATACTTAAATAATGTAAAGTTAATAATTAATTAATATAATAAATAAATTAAATCTTAGTAATATGAATATCATGTTTGATTTAGGCTTTCAATTTTAGAAGAGTCGACGTTAAGGCAAAAAAATAACAAATTAATCGACGTCCATATGATTTCTCAAACTTTTAATCTATAGTAATATTTTATTTTTCTTTAACTATTTTGCATTGGTTAATGATATTTGTATAAACTTTATTTTGATTGATATATTCTTTTATTTATTGGTCGCACTGTTATGAATGTTATATGTTTGTAGTTATATACTGTCATGCATTGGTTAATACTACACACACAAATATAACAATACATTAACCAATATGACTTCATGCGTTGGCCGCACTGTTATGATATTGATTATGACTTTCAAATGTTAATAGTTAGTTATAGAAAGTAAATATGAATAATTTAATTCTCACAGTTTGACTGTCTGTACCCGTCTTGGCTAATTCCAAACCTCGAGCCAGGTCATGACAAGAGGAACATATAGTGTCGAGGTATGTTAGAGAACGAAAGCCAATTATCAGTATTGTGGTACAGCTATAACCATATTGGTTCATATTTGATGTACATATCTTAGCTTCAAAAGTACAAAGCAATAACGTCGCCAAGCAACCGCTAGACCTTACAAGTAGAATTTACCCTTGGATCAAAAAGTAAGTGTAAGCCAAGTGGAGCATCAAAGCCAACTCCACTTGAGAAAAAAATAGTTCATAGTGGAGAAAAGGTGGAGACCACTAATTCTCCAAAATTCGTTCCAACCAAGATTTGTTTTAAGTAGTGCCACAATTTTAGGCATAGTGTATTGATTGCCAAAACAAGAGAATGATCACATTTACTGAGCAGAGAAAAGTGAAAAGTATAGACAATGATACAACATATACATGAGAAGGTGATAATGCAAATGAGGAGCACTAGCTTTGGCTGATGAGAGAGAGATGTTAGGTAATCTGATGGGTCCTCCAAACTAATCTCATGAGAGAGACAAAGTGACACCGCCATAATATTTTTGTACTCATTGTATTGTGTACGAAAACACTTACAGCCTCAATATATAATAAGTCATTTTTGAAAATCCGGTATCTACATAAGTGATTGAAAATTGAATATGGCCACACATAAGTGCATCCAACTTTATTCCCTAGCTTTTCTAAAAAAAAAAACAACCAATCACAACCGACAAGAGATGTCTCTTGGAGATTTCTATCAATGATAAGTTTTATAAGAAATTGTTGTGCAATGTACCAATGGATGTATATCACGTCTTCTTAGGTTGTCCTTAGCAGTATTATCGTTGCAAATATGACTTAAAGTGCCTGCTCAGTGACCACAAGATCGCGGCAATCACGAAACACATGATCAAAGAGATCCCAAATACTGTCATCTAAATTTCAATTTCAGCCCGAATATCCTTCCTTTCTAATTTATTTCTTATCCCTTCATTTCCTCTTTCTCTATTTCTTATTTCTCTTATTTTTAAGTAGAGTTTTCTTCCCTTTTTTTTTTTTTTTTTTTTGATACTAGATATATGTCATTTTACTCTGGTTTGGAGGATTTTTGGCTTTTGTTATGTTATTTGGATTTTTTTTCTTAATTATTTTGATTAGAGTGTTGTATCCATAGATTTCTTTCAGGCATAACCTGATAGAATTGAGGTGGTGATCTCTCCCAAACGTTTGGACGCCTCCTTTGTCATCCAACTAGCAAAAAAAACTATTTTTTGCAGCAGGAAACCAGCAATATTCCATTCTGACTCGTTGTCTAGCCACCTGCACCTCACCAATTCTTTCTTTGGCTGAAAGACAATGAAATGATTACTGTTGAATGAAATATTTTGGTCAATAAAAAATCTCTTCATTTTTCTTGGAGTTTGATGGCTATAGGCAATTCTACTTTTTGGTATGATTTGATAATTATCCTTGTTTTCTGTCTATTAGCTACTCACATAAACACCTGCTCTAAACCTCCCTCTCAACTTTCTGCGCATTCTTAATGTCATCTATGATCAACCATGAATCATCCAAGGCCTCAAATACACTCCAAACACCTACATTCATTTTCAAGCATTTAATACATGTAAACCCCATTCTGTACAGTAAGCTTCCAAATCAACACAAACTAGCTCAATCTAGACTAGGATTGGTATTCCTTTCACTTGACCCCTCCAAGCCCCTCACATTTCCAGAACACATCCTTAGTCACTAAAATAATTACGTATAGCCATTTTTATTCATTGATCTCACCAAAAAATACCTAATACTATCAGTAGAACTATAATTTAATCAATATTTACCAATACATCAAATATTTTATCAACAAATGTGGCCACGCTACAAAAATATGTAAATGCATCAAATATGTTGCCCTTTCATGCGCTCCACTACATCAAAAAAAAATATCTTGACAAAATAATAACTTCAACGAAGGCCACTAAAAACAACTCAACAAGAAATAACTGAAGTTTGAAATCCCCTCTTATCAGTATAGCATATGTAGCCATGAATGGCTACACAATATAAACAGCATTTACCAAAGAAAATAGAAATGAAGTATGCTATGTTATAGCTTAATTGATTTTATTTATAAAATCTCTCGAAATTTCGGGTCAAATTGGCTAACCATTACTGATTTATCCATATCATAGGACCAAGAAATTTCACTGCCAAACAAGCACCGGCAACTTTTATAACTCATTGAACAAAGGAAACATTCAAAAAGAATAATCTGAAAACAGTCATCTGTTATCAGAGAACAAAATTCCTTACACAACACCATCTACAGTCAAAGAAGTTTCTGCTATATTTGTGGCGACAATAATCCGCCTACAGTTTGGATGCGCTGGACTGAACACACGAACCTATTTTGAAATAATAAACATTAGGTGAGAACCGTTCACAAATTAGTAGTGGTTACGGGAGATAAGAAAAAAAAAGAAGCATAATCAGAAAGTTAATGACCGATACTTTTTATTCAATCCAGTATTATGAATCTAAGTAATGGTGCAATGTCCAATCAAAAAAGTATACAAAACAGCTTAAATCACTCAAGAGGAAAACTGAAATAACTAAACAACCAAGAGAATGTCACTTGTATAGGAACTTTAAAAATAAAACAAACGATGTCAAATTCAGAAAAGAGACCCTCAATTCCCTCGCATTTAAACTAAACCAGCTCTTAAATCATCGAGAATAAATAATAGAAAAATAAATGTAGGATAGACTGTCATATGAAATAGACTTAATATCAGATGAGCAATAGAATAATGAATCCAGATACAAATCAATATGCTCAATACATATGATTCCTCATAGCATTCGTCATAAACTGCCATGCGTTCCATCCAGATTATTAAGTGTAATACTTATAAATTAACATCTCAACAAAATATCAGAATATAAAAGAGAAAACATAATCGATTCTTAATTGCATTGAACAATAATAATTATAAAGCTTAAACAAAAATATGAATAAGTTGACTTCATTTTCACCCATTACTAAATCTAGTATAATTTCTGGCATGATGTGATATTTACTTAAACTCTGGTTTCTTTTCATCTTTTACACAATTCTGACGTAATTTATAGTTCTACATCAACAGCAAGTTACTTCAGTTTTCCATGTTTTCGTGATGAATTCATTACAGCTGGAAACTAAAATATGGAAAACAAAACTTGCGAATTAATTAATACGAACAAGCTTGAAACAAAAAAGTATGATCAAACAAGAAAACAATAAACTAGGGTTCCCCAACCTTCAGCATTAAAGCTAATTACTCAGTATTTAAAAAAAAACATTTCGTTTCTTAATGCAGATGAATGCAGGTTTATTCATCGACATATAATAAGTTTATTGAAGAATCATCATCACTATCATCGTTATCATCATTAGTGATAATGTTGTAGGGCTCCACGAAGGTATTTGGGAAGTGAACTTCGCGGGGAGGTGGTTGTGGAGTAGTGATGGAATGAAATACGAGAGTTTAACAAAGTTTGGACGGGAATAAATATTGCTCGGCGTCTATCCTAGCTGAAAAAAATCGCCGAACGAGGAAACAGTGAGATTCATCATGTTCCTATACAAGTGACTAACACACCACTAACAAAAGGATAAGGATAAAGCACTCCATTAGCGTAGAAAACCACAAATTACAATATCCAAAACTCACAAATAAAGCAAAAGTATAAAAAAATCAGAAATAATAATATATAAAGCCCCTGCACCCTGATTGGCTATCAAAATTAATGTCAATAAAAATAGAAAGATCTTCAAATCTGGCAGTAAAAATTTAGAGCAGGAAGACCACCTCTGGCTTTATTAAGACAAGATTATACCCGGTTTCCTGTGTACGTGGAAGATTGTTGTTAATCACTCGCTACTCAAGCCCGTGATCACGGGAAAACACAAAAGTGGCTTCTACGTTCAGTTCGAAAGCAATCCCACTTCTTGCATCATTCTCCTCAAGTGGGAAAGACTGAAAATTGTCTTATTGTATCTGAGATTTCCCACTAAAAATTTATATTCCCATCCATTGCAAACAAATCCAAAACGCATGTCCTTCCAAAACCTATCCTCATATAATAATTATACATTGGCTCAACCAAAGTTGAAAACACATATAGAGGAGTATTCTCACTAGCCAAGTCTAAGGCCATTAAATATATAACATGATTCTCCCACTTCTCATACTTTACTGGGCACATCCAATAAATAAGTTTGCCTAGAAGAACTGACTACGAAATGAAGTCTATGATAAACTAGACCAAACTCAAGGGTAACCACCTAGGAGATAAACTGTAAGTCAGGATATCCGTAAAGGGTGTGCATTTTACACCAACATAAAAACAAAAGGTCAAAAAAGGCCTATAAAAGCTACACAAAAGAAGTTGTGTGGTTGGCATCTTCCTCAACCACACTCAGAATATGGCATCTCAAATAAAAGACTTATCCAAAGCAAGCTCAGCGCAAAAATAGGCTGCTTTGTTTCATTATCTATAAACAAAAAAGAAGAGGACTTCTTTAAATTCAAAAAAAAAAGCTAGATCTTGCCCATTACCAAACTGCATTTGATGGTTCTCCAGTTTCTCCTTGTTGCATAATAGACTGGTTATCCCCCTCGATAATGATACCCTTGGTTTCACTACCAAATCGCATTTGTTAGTCAGGATATCAAACGACTCCCTCAACATGGGTTACCTCTTTTTTGTATCGGCTGATGTCTCTTCCCTCTCAACTGAAAGTTGAGTACTTGAATCACTGATGTCTCTTCCCTCTAAACTGAAAGTTGAGACTCCTCTTTGAAGTCGTCATCCCCTCATGTTATTATTCATTTCTTCATGTACTCCCTGTTCAAAAAAAGTGATCGCATTTTTGTTTGGGCAATCAAATGCAAGGTACCCAAACCCAAAACACTTAAAATACTTTATATCTAAGATAGATTTGGGGTTGTTGATAGCCTCCACCCTTTTTTAACTTTGGATTGATTTCTCCTTAGGAAGGGTTGGCTTGGACGTTCTCCTAGGTGTACTCTTAATACCTGATGTGATAGTTAAACCCTGTTTGAAAGGTAGTGTAAAATTAGTATTATGATGTTGTCTCTCTGCCTTCAGAGCTATAGTCTACAGATCTTGCAGTGTTCAAAAGACTACAACTTTACAACATTGACAATAGACGATCTCAATCCTCCCAAATATCAAGCTAGGGTGTTTTCCTCAACCTCCACTAGCCCACACTTCAATATAAACTGCTCAAGCTCGAAGGAATACTCTACTACGGAGAGATATTGTTGTTGTAAGTGATGAAGCCTCAAGAACATATCCTATTCGTAAAGTACTGGCAGGTACTTTTGTTGTATCTCTTGTTTCATATTGAATCAAGCAATAATTTAACTCTTCTCTTCCAGCTATCAAAGCTACTTCAAATTCTCTTACCATGAAAAAGCATTCTTCCTTGGTTTCATAGTGGCTAACTTGACTATTTTGTAAGGTGGAATATCCTTCTACTCAAAATTTTTGTTTCACTATCTGGAACCACTCAATAAAATCGTTTGCATCCAAACGACCGTCAAAACCCAGTAAGTCGATCTTTACTCCAACAACCTCGCTTCTCCTCTGATACTGAGTGTCAAATCAACATAACATCGGCTTTTCTTCATTGGAAACTTACAAATGGAAGGAATTCATTATGCTCTTGACCTAACGTGTCACAATTATGACTACGAGTGACCTCACCATCATGTCTCCTATCAAAGGCGACAAGCCTATGTTGCATTTGAAAGATTTCCTATTACATATTCTCTGTAGTAAACTCATAAGCACCTCTTTGCAGAGCTCTCCTAAGCGAATGATCTTGGAGTTAACCTAAACCACCAAAGAAAAAATAAATATTATTACTGAAAGCAAATAGACCGTTGCAACTAATACACTTAAAAGGAAAAATACAACAATACAATACTGAAAAATCTTGAATAACAACAAACACGACACAAACACTTACCTATGGAGAATCATGGGTCGTGGTGGTAGCTGATAAGGGCTTCAATAGACAGTAGCAAGTGGGTGGGTGGATTGGGCAGCATAGAAGCAATGACTAGGAGCGGTTCTGGGTGACAAGAACAGCAGCTAGGCTGTGGGGAGGTGGTTTTGGCTGCTAGAACAGTAGCAAGGCGGCTCTGGGAATAGTATTGGGCGACTACAACAACAATGACAGTGTCGAGAAAGTGTTGGAATAGCAACGAGGCTGCAGGGATGTGAGTCAGGTAGCTGGAACAGCAGTTGACAGCAAGACGGGCTTACAAACTGCGACAGTAAGGCAGAAGAATGGGAGAAGGTGGAGGGTTGCATGTGGCTGGGACAATAGTGGACAGCAAGGTGAAGGACTTATGGGGCTGTAACAGCAAGGAAAAAGGCTATAAGAAGTTGGAGGGAGGGTTGCAGGAGGTTGGGACAGCAGCAGAGATGCAGAGCGAATTATTCTGGACAGCTGGCAGTGAGCAGGCTATATTTGAGAGAGCAGGAACTATAGGAAGGCAGACGGGAGGTGTTTCTCTAGGCAGCTGTAGAGAGGAGAATGGTGAAATAACAAAGTGCGAAATGCGCGGAGGCTTTGGATAAAGAATAAAACTACCCCGAGAGCAAGATACAGCCAAAACACAACTCGCTCTCAGATACAGCCCTAGAAAGCTAAAGGCAGACGGTTGTCCTAACAGAAAACATGAAAAAAACTGACCTAAAACACAACAATATCATATTTATAAGCTTAGGGTACATAGGAGTGGACCTCATCCAAATATAAGGGATATCCACCTAAAAGAAGCGTCTATCGGCCTTTCAAGACTAATCCAAGCCGCAATCTCCAAGATACTATAGCAAGGATCGCGGATGGCTCCCTTGAGTACTATAGCTCGAATCGGACCACTATAGTAAAACATGCGAAGAGGGTTTGGGTCCCGCCGCAAGCTCACAAGGTTGGGGGAGATTCGATCTCATCTATCAAAACTTACGTCTCCTCATAGCAGTTAGGTCGGCCCAGTTGAAGGTAGCGAAAATGTTGCAAGCTCCAGGTCAGTCAATCATGTAGGCATTATCATTCCAATGCAAATCATGATAGAATAAATATCCATCCACATTTGACACAACCTGAGCTGGTGCTACATAACAACGTAGATTCTCACGAGCTAAACCCTGAGTAAGTAAATATATAATCTGCTTCTCCCACTCACACTCGATGGTTGCGTCTAATAAACAAGTCTATTAGGAAAAATCAATTTTGGGACAAAATCTATAGCAGGCTAGGCCATATTGAAGGGTAACTACTCAGGAGATGTCTTTTCTTCTTCTCTAAATGAACTTGGGCCCCACTGTAGGATGTTCCTTTTTGCAAAGCTCCTAAAAGGATTTCCAACATTGTGGTTCATCCATCATGCCTGATCAATTGTCGATGGGTAAACTAATGAATTGAATTTAATACCCCAATGACTTCCTATGGACATCCAAAAGCAATACAAAAGAGTTTCATCTTGAACATAGTTGACATCCCTCAACAAGGTCAATTCATGAGGTAGCATATCCACCTGAAAGGTCTGAATTTTTCTTATCGAGCTCTACGTGTGATATCGACTCCAGCTCTCGCCCATTTTTGTAACGTCCCATTTTATTACCCAAGGGACGGGAATTGAAGAGACAAAGAGGAAACAAAGAGCTATACAGGAAACAAGAGAAAGCGAAGAGTAAGAAAACCGAAGAAAGCACAGAAAACAAGAGAAAGCGAAGAGTCGGGAAAGCGAAGAGAGGAATGAAAGTGAGAAGTGTCGGGAAGCCAAAGAGGTGAAATTTCTTTATATAAATTGTCGAAAAACTTACCTATTGAGCCAAGTGGCTTGTTGTAACGAAGGAAGATGAGAGGGAGGAGCTTTCGTGCATGTTGAGGAGATTAGGGTTGCATGCGAAGGAGGAGAAGAGAAATAGTTGTGGCGTCGGATCATGCGAAAGAAGCTCGCGTCACCAACAAGCGCAGAGGAAGAAGTCGTAAATAAGTTTGAGGAAGGAGAGAACTGAAGTCGAAGGAGAAGAAGACTGGCGAAAGGAAGAGTGTCGGTCGGCTATGGTGCGGAGGTCGAGCCGTTTTCTTGTGCGAGAGGAAGTTTACTTTGCATGTAAAGGGCTTGACCGAGGTAATGTTTATTAAGTTGATTTCATAATAAAATTAATAATAATTAGTATAAGATAGATATATATATATATATATAGTAGAAAATTAAGCGGGATTACATAAAGTAATTTAAAACATAAATGGTGAAAAGCTAATAGTTTTAAAATAATAAATTAGTTAAATTTTATCCAATTAAATATCATGTTTATGTTAGGTTTTCAATTTTATCAGAGTTGAGATCAAGGCAAATTAATTGTGAGGTAAGTACTCATGTTCTTATTCTATAGTAATATTTTACTTCTTCTAGACCAATTGCATTTACTAGTACTACCAGTAGTTATATTGAAATTACTGTAAACTCGAAATTTTGAATTCTATTGAATTTTTGTTCATATTGTAAAAATGACTTGTGAGTTCATTTTGCAAATGTTAATTCTTGTACAAGAATATTAGCTATTATACAAATGAGAATGATATTTATTATTACAAAGTGTTATTTTTATTGTATGTTTGTATGTGTATGATTGCCTATGATGGAGTTACCCTTTTATGGTGTTAGTAAGGGAATACAAAAGTACACATGTATGTATAAGAGAAAAGATATTGATATTGAAGTACCTTAACTGATATAATTTTTAGACTATGTTCTTGAGTCGGTTTTACAGATAAAGAGTGATATTAATATGATATTGATAGAGTAAGATTCATTGAATAGCATTTCAAATGTTTATATTGATTTATTAAAAGTTTAACTGGCATGCATATTGTCTTTTTTATTGTATTACCATAATTTATGAGTGATATTATTCACTGACTTTGGTTAGATCACTATTATTTTAAACTCATTTTTCAGGTATAATTAAACGATCTAAAAGATGAGGAATAGAAGCAAAATGTTCATAGAAGATGCGGACAACCAGAAACGAGAAAATTTTAAATATATTGTTTTAATTTAATCTGATTAGTGACACTTTCATTTGTTAAATAGTAAATAAATATAAAAAATGTAATCTCCATCGTCTGACTATCTGTTCCTATCTTGGTTAATTCCAAAGCGCAGCCCGGGTGAACATGCAATGTTAGTCCTGCTAATGCTCATCTCATCGCTTACAAAATGATAGCTCGAGGCACCACAATGTCATACTTTGTGTTAATACCCTTACGTCGGTCCCACTACCTTCTAAAACTACTACTAGCAACTCAATTGGAGTCTCTCTTTTGGGTTCGATTGGAATTGTTGGTGTCTTTTTCTCTGCGACTGGAAACTGACATTCCTCACTGAACTATTCACCTTCTCCGAGATCACTATTTATTTCCCCAACTCCTTTGCATGCCTCCTGCTTCGCTACCACAAATTTCTCTTCGTTGCAGTAAAGCCTCCTCCTGATAGTTTTCCTATAGTTCCTGCTCTCCCAACTGCCGCTTGCTCAGTGCAAGCTACCCAGAATCATTCCTCTGACACCCCTGATGTTGTCCCATCCCCCCGCAACCTACCCTATGCCTTCTCCCAGCCATTTTCCTCGCTATCACAACTATTTAAGCCCCTCATCTTGTTGTCCACTGCTATCACAACCACCTGCAACATTCCCTCTTCCTTCTCCCAGCCTTTTGACTCGTTGTCCCAACCTTGTAAGCCCCTCGTCTTGTTGTCCACTGCAGTTCCAGCCACCTGAACCATATCCCTACAACCTCATTGATGTTCCAGCACTTCCTGGCACTGCCATTGCCTTTCCAGCAGCTCAGGCCATTCCCCGCACCGCCCCACGCCGTCAGAATCACCTCCCCGCAGCCAAGATGTTATTCCCACCACCTGAAACTGCCCCTATCTGTTGTAAGTTTGCTTGCCCAATCCCCCAACCCCCTTGACAACATTTTTCCAAGCCCCTATCGCTCATCAACAGCTCCGAAAACTACCTCAGTTAAGTGTTTGTGTCATCTAAGTTATTATTTCATATTTTCGGGTGTCCTATTGTCATGTGTGTTGGTCAAAATCGTTT